>PVHT021183631.1:4406982-4484424 GCA_004024745.2 Catagonus wagneri | reverse complement strand
TTGTAGTTCCATATAAATTTTTGGATTGTTTGTTCCAGTTCTGTGAAAAATGCCATGGGTAATTTGATAGGGATTGCATTGAATCTGTAGATTGCTTTGGGTAGTATCGCCATTTTTACAATATTAATTTTTCCGGCCCATGAGCATGGAATATCTTTCCATTTCTTTGTATCTTCTTTGATCTCCTTGATTAATGTTTGTAGTTCTCTGCATATAAGTCTTTCACCTCCTTGGTCAGGTTTATTCCCAGGTATTTTGGGGTGCTGTTTTAAAAGGTAAAATATTTTGGTATTCTTTTTCTAATATTTCATCGTTAGTATATAGAAATGCGATTGATTTCTGAAGATTAACCTTATATCCTGCTACTTTGCTGAATTTGTTGATCAGTTCCAGTAATTTTGGAGTTGAGTCGTGAAACACTATTTCAAACTGGGCTAATTCCCAAACCCTGTGCCCAAACATATAAAAGGGAAGCAAAGAGGAATCAGAAGAACCAGAACCTAGTTTCGCTCTTAGATATTCCCAGTCCTGGAGAGGACAAGAGGGACAGTTCCTCTGCCCAGCCTGTCACTCTGGATATTAGGACTCCCATCTTTCATTCACCCAAATATAAACTACTTGAAAACTTACATTAACTGCACTCAAAACAAGACTCACTGAGGGTCCACCATGTCCCCAGACTATTACACAGAGCTCCAGAAGACACTGCAATAGGTCTTTCCTACCCTACTATAATCAAACATTATAAACTGGCGGGGGAGGGGGGTATAAAGAATATTCTGAGTGTCAGATAACCCAGACAATAATTAGTTGCCTTTTTTACATGACTGGACTGCAAGATGCTTCCACAGAAGGGGTAAAAAAACCTAAAACACTCAAAAGATATACTTTGTTTTGTTCATTAATAACCTATTACATAACCTAACACATACCTGACAGTTGATTTGCACTAGTAATCCACTTAGGTACATGAACAAACATGTAAATTTCAAACTCAAGTGAGAGGATGTGATTTATAAACACAGCTAGAAAGATTCCATCAGAATTACTCCATTCCAACTGGACAACATTTCCATGATGTGGCATATGGGCTTATAGTCTAATTATAGTCTGATTTCTTCTGAATCCCCCGTGCTATAAAGGAACTATGCAAATCAAACTCACCCACAATCACCCCAGGCACAAAGCACCAGGATGGCTGGTGGGTGGACTGGTATTCCTATTTCAAAGCACCACAGGGTAGGTGGGGTTCAGGAGTCCAGGTGGAATCTATGGCAGAGGCAAGGTTCCAGCCTGGACCTCCGACCCAGCCTTGGTGACCTTTGCACAGGACAAACCATTAGGAGGCTTTGCTAAATGACACGCTTTTCCAAAGGTAGAGCTCCCATACATTCTAGATTCAAGATGCCTGGTAACTTGGTGTAGAGCCCATCACAACTCTACTATGGAAAGAAGATAACTGGGGAAGGCAGCCTCAGATGAAAGCAGAAAGGGAATGACAAAGACAAACTTCTTAATATCCCTCAATGGCTGTGGATTTATAAAACAATTTGTGGACCTTTCTTCCTTTCTGCAAGGAAGAAAGAAAAGTCCCCCAAAATAAATAAGAAATGCACACTACTATATACAAAATATATAACCAACAATGACCTACTACATAGCACAGGGAATTATACTTAATATCTTGTAATAACCTATAATGGAAAAGAATCTGAAAAAAAACACACACACGTATATAGACATACACACATATATAGCTAAATCACTTTGCTGTACACCTAAACTCTAGACTGTAAATTACAATATTTCAATTTTAAAAATACAAAGGAAAGAAGCTAAGTAAAATAAAATTCACTTGGGACTCATTTAAAAATATCAATAGAAAGATTCAGAAAATTAGTCTACAATATAAAATATAGGCCCTACCTCCTTTTTCCAGATTAAAATCGGCCTTCAAATAAAAATTCATAATTAAATTTCAAAACATAAACATTTCTTTTTCCTCTCTCTCTCAGCAGTAAAATATATTCTGTTCCAAAAAAGAAAGCTTGCTCAATTTCCTGTCAAAAGCAATCCAGAGAAGGCCACCTACACTGTAAATGCAGCAAAAGGAAAAAAAAAATGCTGAAGAAAAGCCTAGATGTGTGGGAGTGTTCTAAGTGCAATGTAACTACCACACTGGGTTTTAAAAGCTTTTTCTCCTTGATCATTCTGAGAAATAGGAAAATTAGTGTAACTGCTAAAGAGAAATTTGTCCTCTAACCTATCTCAGGAAAACAAGCCTGTGATGGATTTTAGTTCCACCAAAGAAAGAAAGGGGTGGGGATGGGGGGCCAGTCAAGGACTTAACCTATGACTTTTGGTACTAAGGGGAAAGGGCATATTCTACCAAATAGAAAACTTACATGTAAGGATCTGAGAGAGAGAAGGCTGCTCTGACAATGAACCTCTCCCCATAGCTCCCTACTCCCATCCCAAAGCACATTAATTTTTAAATTAGGACCAGCTTGGTCCTAATATACTTACTCCTAAATCTTTGGGGGCTAACCAATCACACACACAATCATAAAATGACTAGACTGTGGGTTAGCACAGCATTGAATTAGCTACTCTGTCTTATCAGATTTCCCCTTGCCCTGCTTATACATTCTGAAAACTCTAAATTCTAAGGCAGCAATCAACCAGCCCAACACTTTTTTACTAAAAGCCTTCTGAAACATGCTCAATACTAAGGGAGACAAAGCATGGGTTAAAAAAAAAAGGAAAGACAGCTTAAACAGCTCACTGGAAAACTAGGGGAAAAGAACAGCATGCACAAAGCAAGTTAAAATTAAATAGTTATCACTGAATTGTAACGCAGTAAAGTGCCATGTTGCTGTAAATCATACTTTCCTTCCAAAGAAGGAGTTTGTCACAAAAGCAAAATATAGGTGAAGAGAAAATAAATATAATGAGCAGGGAAAAGAATGCAGTAAGGAGATGATGGTAACTATTTTAAAGCCAGCACACCAAAAGGCAAATCAAGATATAACAGGAAGCCACATGGAAAGGACAGTTAGTTCCCAGGCAAGATAACACAAGAAAGCAAACCCCTTAAACCTTACAAATGATTTCTTGGAAAAGCTAACAGTTTCAAAAAAGTCAACTCATAGGAAGGGCTTTTTCATTTGTTTTCCTTAATAATCTTAGACCAACCCACAGAAAAAAAGAAGAAAAAGAGGTTACAAGACTAGAACCACCAACTTTATTTCCCTGAACCACTTGAGAGCAAGTAGCGAACAGGATGGCTTACCACCGCTACAGGGTTTAGTGAGTCATTTCTATAAACAAGGGCATTCTCCTCCAAAACTGCAATAATTATAATCAGAAACACCCAGAAATTGACATTGTCATTATGGTCATCTAATCCACAGACCAGGTTTGACTTTCTTCAATGACCTCAATAGTGTCCATTTTAGTAAACTGATCCAATCCAGGATCTCACACTGCACAGAGTTTTCCTATCTCATTAGTCTCTTTCAAAATTCCTCAGACTCCTTGAGTTTCATGACCTTGACAATTTTGAAGATTTCAGACCAGTGTTTAGATCTATTCCTTAACTGCGGTTTGTCTGATACTCCGATCAGATTCAAGTTATGGCTTTCCAGCAGGAACGCCACAGAAGAGTTCCTCCCACTCGTTGCACCTTACCAGGAGCTACTTCCATTTTTTCCCTCCTGACTGGTAATGTGAACTTACATCACTTGATTAAGGTGGTTTCTGCCAGATTTCTCCACTGTAAAGGGACTCTTTTCCTCTTGGTAATTAATAAATAGTCTGTGAGGTGATACTTTCAGACTAGAAAAACATCCTATTCCTCAACAAACTTTCAACCAATACTTTATGTTCATTGATAATTCTTGGCCAAATTTACTCTTCTATGACAGCTGCCAAAAAGTGATTTTTTTTTTGATTTGATAATTCCAACCATTTTAGCGGGGGTGGAAATGGTATTTAAAAACCAAGATCTGGGTGTGCATATTGCAAATGGATTATCACTGTTCCTGGGTCATCTTAGTGAAGAGAAGCATACACATATTTGCACTTCCTTCCTTCCTCCCTTCGTTCCTTACTTTGATCCTTCTTTTCCTTCCTCCCTTTCTCTTTCCTTCCCTCCTTCCCTCCCTCCCTCTCATCTGTGTACCTCAGAAACCATGAGTTCAGGTGAATACCCTGAATTCCAACCCAACAGTGCAAGATTCACTCTAGTTTGCACTTTTCACTTCCTATAAAAACAGTAAACCTGGTTCCCATTTACTCTATTTGCAAAAAAAAAAAAAATCTGCGAAACACCATAAAATAAGGTACGCCTGTATATACCATGTTTTCTCACATGCATTCGCACCTATGATAAAGGGTTTTTCTTAATAAACTAGGAACTGTAAGCAATTAACAACAACTAATAATAAAATAGACCAACAGTAATAATGCATTGCAATAAGTTATGTGAATGCAATCTCTCACTTTCTCAAAATATCAAATTTAATGCCTTTTCCATCTTAACTAAGCACTTATCAGGCACTGTGGCCCTAACTTTGGCAGTTTGAGGTGTGACTGCAAAATGAGCACGAATTTCATTTCTCTTCTTTACAATTTCAACGGATAGAAGGTTCATTCTAACGACGGACCTTAGCAACCTCAGCATAGGATTTTTTTTCCTTTCCTTATTAAGTCAAGAACTTTCACTTTTTCACTTAAAGAAAGCACTCATCAGGATTTCCTGTTGTGGCACAGCAGAAGTGAATCTGACTAGGAACCATGAGGTTGCAGCTTCGATCCCTGGCCTCGCTCAGTGGGTTAAGGATCTGGCGTTGCCATGGGCTGTGGTCTAGGTCGCAGACGAGGCTCAGATCTGATGTTGCTGTGGTTGTGGTGTAGGCCGCCAGCTGTAGCGTCGACCGGACCCTTAGCCTGGGAACCTCCTGGGAACAGGTGCGGCCAGAAGGAAGGAAGGAAGAAAATGAACTCTGCAGCTTCTCTTTGGCACATCTGAATTGCCAGCATTACCATTCTTTGTGCTTTGGGGCCATGAATAAGTAAAGTAAGATTCCTTAGAACACAAGCACCGTGCAGAGACACCTGATCTGATGACTGGCTACAAAGTGACTAATGAACTGGACAAAGGGATGGTTCACATCCCAGGCAGGAAGGCCCAGATGGCAAGATTTCATTACTCAAAACAAAAGAGCACACAATTTAAAACTTAGGAATTATTTACTTCTGGAATTATCCACGTAATGTTTTCAGACCACAGTCGACCACAAAAAGTGAAACCGCGGATGGTGGGGGTGGGAGGGCTACTACATTGTTTACAGTCTCGTTTTAAATAAAAAGCAAGGGAGTGCTGAACGTAAAATTCAGGATGGCGGTCACCTCCAAAGGGCGCCACGAGCAGGAGACACACAGCATCTTCAAAGTACTGACGCTGTTCCAGTTCTCAGTGAGAACCCCAAGTGCTGAGCACAAGTTCCTGGACAGACAGGGCTCTGCTTCACCAGACCACACGGGGGTCACCAGCAGAGTCTCAATTTTACATTTCAAATTTGAGGCCTAAACAAGTTAAGTTTCCGGAGGTCACGCAATCCTCAGATTCGGAGGTCTGACTCGAATCCTCTTTCTACTGTGCCCGCCACTGTTTCTCAAACAGGAAAGAAGACAGGCAGAAGTGGAGTTATGATTTGGAGGGTGCCTCTGAACCACTTCTAGAATGATCTCCGGGGGGTGTGGATGAGTCTAGGCCCAAAACCAGTGGGTAAAAATCTTCCTAAAGGGGCACGGTGGGTAGAGGCACAAACCTAGGCCATCCTTGAGATTTCAACTTCAAGAGCAATTGAAGAACAATCAATCGAACGAACAATCCTTTAGGGGGAGTTTCTATCATATTCCATAGGTTACAAATTTTGGTTCAATTTAGTCACCTAATAAATCTCCCCTCAAAGGGCCCTGGTAAAATCTTATTACTAATTGTTGTTTGGTTTTGTTTAGAAGTCAGAGGATAAGGGAGAGAAGACGACTAACCCATTCATGAAATTCCAACCACAGCCCAAATATGATGTAGCTATAAATCAGTGCATGGCATGAAATATAAAATTAGTGATACAATGCCAGGCCCTTTTGAAGATTTTATACAGTGGGATAGGAAGGCAGAATAACAATACTACCCTAAAGGAAGTATTCTCTAAAGGAACATCCTAGGAACCTTAGATACCACGCTACTCACTGGGTGAGCTTTGAAACTGCCAAAAACCCCAGAAGATGGATCTACATGGGAAGGAAAGGGCAGGGGAAAGGCAAGAGGAGGAAGAAAAAGATAGGAAAGTGTATTTATCTTCTCAAAAAAAAAAAAAAAAAACTCATTCTAACCGCGTTTCTTATAGAAATACCTCCACAGTCTATTGAAGCCATTAATAACAACGCACATTACCTCGTAAAGTCTTGTGACCAGCTCTAATGATTCTGTGATCTTAGTTCATGCTTTCTATGTCTATCTTTAAAATGGAGTAAGTATTTCCACTTCAGATTTCCAGGAGGTAGAGTATAAATTGAATCAGAAATAATTGTAAGCCTAGTCCCCCCACTTACTCCCCCCTCCAAAAAAAATTCACTAAGCTCTACCTTCCCTCTCAATCAACATTTTATTTCCAAAGAGGAAAAATCTGAACCTAGACCACACACCAAAGAAAATTCTATGGAACAAAAAAAATAAGAGGACATGTGCAAGATGTACAAAGATAATTCAAAACATTCAAGATAAGTATGTGCAAGCTTACACTGTAGCCTAAAACTGTCTACAATACATAAAGGTTAAGAAATGTAAAATCATCCTGTAAATAAAATAAGCACGTGAAAAGTATATACACAAGAATAAATCTCACTAGATAAAAAGGGAAGGCATTTAACAGAACTCCTCAGGGCCAAGGCTTTTTTTTAAGCTTTTTAGTTACTTTCTTTATGAAAAGCAATCAAGTGCTGCTGAATTCAGTATCTGGCATTAGTCAGACAAGTTATCCTGAGGAATTTCTCAATGAAGATGATAAATAGAATAAATTAATCCATAGGCACTTGCTTCTTTCATTCTATTGTATTAAGCTTATGTGATCACAAGAGGAACAGTAATTATCCCCGAGAATTAACGGAGAACAGTCTAGCTTTAAAAGAAATTTTAAATCTAAAAAAATAAATTAAAAATGTATTACTCTGAGAAGTTCTCATTGTGGCTCAGCGGTAACGAACCCGACTAGTATCCATGAGGATGGGGGTTCAATCCCTGGCCTTGCTCAATGGGTTAAGGATCCAGCATTGCCATGAGCTGTGATGTAGGTCTCAGACGTGGCTTGGATTCCACATTGCCATGTCTGTGGTGTAGGCCAGCAGCTATAGGTATTATTCAACCCCTAGCCAGGGAACTTCCATATGCTACAAGCACGGCCCTAAAAAAAAAAAGAAAAAAACCAGTATTACCCTGTAACATCAAAAAAGGGAAAACTAGAGCTCCCACTGTGGCTCAGCAAGTTAAGAACCTGACATTGTCTCCTTGAGGATGTGGGCTGTATCCCTGGCCTTGTTCAGCAGTGTTGCCACAAGCTGCAGTATAGGTTGAGGATTTGGTTTGGAACTGGTGTTGTTGTGGCTGTGGTGTAGGCTGGCAGCTGCAGTTCCAATTCAGCCCCTAGCCCAGGAACTTCCATATGCCGCAGGTATGGCTGTAAAAAGAAAAAAAAAAAAAATTAAAGGGAAAACCTTGAAACACATAAAAGAGTTTCACTGTAAACTCCCAGGTAATGAATTCTGAGTAAAAATCAATATGGCTATTTGAAAAATAAATCCTCCCAAGCTAATCTAATTTACTGTGAATGAGACAAACCACTTATCAAGGGACTGCCGGACTTGCGTTTCTTAACATGAATGGATGTGACAACTCATGAAGACACAAGAAAAATGTTCTTCCCAGAAAAGTAAATAGAACATATCAGTGGTTCTTTGATCTCAAGCTGTATAAAACTGCTTCTTACTCTTCCTTTCCCTGTAATTCTAGGTGTAAAAGTTCTACACAGAGTCAAGCAAAGAAAGTGATTGGGAAAAAGGCTACAGTGGGATGACAAGAGAAAGAAGTCCTTTTCCAGGCTTACCATCGTCATCTCGAGGCAGCTCCATCTCAGTTAACACCACCTCTATCTATTCATTTGCTCAGGCCAAAAGCCTAGGATTCATTCTCCATTCCCTCTTTCCTACCCTCTATCCATTCTGTCAAGACTTATAAATTCCACTCCCGAAGAACACCTTGAACCCTCACTCCCCTCCACTTCCACTGCCACCACACTGGTCCCAGCCACTGTTATCTCTTAACTAGACAGCTGGCTCGGATTCCTCATTCATCTCCTCTCTACCCAGGATCATTTCCCACAGAGTGGTCACACTCACTTTTTAAAAAGTTAAACTACGTATTAACCCCGCAATGGCTTTTCATGTCTTGAGATGCCAAGAAATGTAAAGGATGTAAGAGTTGACCCCTATGTCAAGCTAACAAGTCAGCCTGCCACAGTCGTCTGGATACTGGCAGAAGACATGAGATTCTTGGGTCAGAGACAAAGGACTTCATTACCCATGGCAATAGAAATAGCCAGAGTAGCAGAAATTTGGGGTGCCAATCCCTAAGTCCTAATTTCCACTCCGTGACACAAAGGGGACCAGATGATACCTGCACAATAAGGGACTGAGTTACAAGACAGTAACCCTGAGCTTGATGAACCCAAGTCTCTTAGAACAGGCAATGAGCCCATCTGACCTTTCCCCCAGAAGGAGACATCGTATTTAGTACACTGGACAAGAGTTTGCCTGACCTTCACTCTGGAAGGAAACACTTACACTCTATCTTCCAAGGGTGCTGACTACACACATCATCCCTGAAAGACTGTGCAGAAACATAGGGCACATGGAAAGTTGTCTCCCAACACTGGAATGAAAATCAAATTGCTCAGCGTGGCCTACAAAGCCCATAACTGACTCCTTTCTCTTTGATTTCATGTGGAACCCCTGTCTCTCAGGTTACTATGCTCTAGCTCCACTGGCCATCTCTGGTGTCCCCTTAAATAAGCCAAGCCCTTTGCTGCCTCGGGGCCTCTGCCTAGCTGGTCCTTTTATCTGAAACATTCTTTCCTTGGCTTAGATGCCACTTCCTCAGAAAGACCTTCCTTTATCAATCTATCCATATACAACCCTATGCTCACTATTTATTTCCTCGTGATCACTTTGCTCACTCATTACTACAATAATTTGGCAAGCACCTACTGTGCTAATCATTATTATTATAGGCACAATAATTACCTCATCTACTTGTTTATTTATTTACCAATAGTCTTCCTTGATGGTAGAAACCTTGTCTTTACATTTATCCACAAAGACCCAGAACTTTAAATCTTACCCTCAATAAAACTCTGTTGAATAAATGGGAAAATAGTAGAGCACTCACAAAAGCACAGAATAAGGAGCTGAAAGCCCTAAAGTCAAACCCCCCAGAGTCATCTTTTAGTGACACATGAGCAGTTCTATTAAGTTTCCTGTAAAATGAAGAAAATCCCTCACCTACCTAACTCACAAGATTACTCTTGGGGATCAAATGATGGAATCTATTTGGAAGCTCTTACTATGCTAAATACAATTTAAAACAAGTAATGAATTGATAGTTGATAGCAATGAGATAGTCATTCAACAAGAATACACTAGGCCTCTACTATGAGGCTGACCCTGTTATGTAAATTTACAATAAAAATATGTAATTTAAAATGAAATTAGAAAACGTTTTGTTCTTTTATAAACTTGAAGGGGAGTCATTTTACCCCATTCAAATACCCTACGGGCACGTCTTAAAAACTTTCAGATAAAAGTGAGTCACCTTTATCTGTTTCTGATCTCAGGACAGTATAAGAATGTTTTTCAGTTACCAAAGTGATTTTTAAGCAAGCAACTTAAATGCCAATTTAGAAAAATTTTCAACTATATTTACATCCTTGAATGTATATCTCCAAAACAGGAATTTTTAGCCTTCTGACAAAATTAGGAATTTACTAATTTTGTCTTTTACTGACTTCATCTGAAAGCAAACACAGTCTCTGCACTGCCACGCAGTATGAGTGTGTGTGTTCAGACACGCAATGAAGGAAAAGTTTCATCTTAGATTAAGAAGAACAGCTTCAGAATCATTGCACCCGGTGGTCAACAAAGGGAAAATGCTGAGGTGTAAGTAGAGGATAGGCAACTTACTGTAAATAGGGACAGTCAAAGCAGACAGAACACAGCTGGCCTGAGTTCACCATGAACTCATCTTCTACGATCTCACGATAAAATCACTCAAAATTAAATTAAAAGGGTATTGCTTCCATGCTATAAAATGATAAAGATGAGAGTCTATGCAACATTCCTTAGGAAGGGGATAAAGCGAATGTAAGAGCTGTATGACTAAGACTCCTCTAAGATACCATTTTTCAAGTTCAGTATATACATACATAGATAACTAATACCAGGTACACTGTGCCAGTCAAGAGGAGGAGTGACATGAAATGGTGCTTCTAAAAATGAAAATCAAGAAGAAAATATGATCATGAGGAAAAAAAGAAGGACAAGGGAAGGCTCTTTGGAGCTAAGAAAGACATCCAGGTTAGGAGGGATGGAGACAGATGATCCACAATATAACACGTGAGAAACATTAATACAGGTACATATGTCTATATATGTACGTAAGCATGCACACACACGTATACACACACACACACACACACACACACACAATTACTCTCTGCAGCTTTTCATTACACATGTGAAGGTCTCCCCTAAAATGCCTCCTTACATGGTATGTATTTTAAAGACAGTCTGAGGGTTTGGGATGGAAATGCTATAAAATTTGGTTGTGAAGATTTCTGTACACCTATAAATGTAATAAAACTCATTAAGTAAGTAAGTAAATTAATTAATTAATTAATTAAATAAAGATGGTTACTATCCCGCCTATTCCAAACCTGGGGGAAAGGAGACAGCAGCACTGACCAGACTATTCAGACAGGCCTCATTAACCACCAAACACTCTCATGATAGTAAGTACAAATCCAATCTAGGGCATCTAGAAGCTCCTTCCTTAATACGGACTGAAATAGCCAGCCTCTAAACCAGTCTCACAGTTAAGCAACATCCCTTATAAATAATAACGAGAGTCACTATCCTAAAACCTACAATACAGCAGGCCCATTAAACTCTCTCGCTCATGTGATACCACAGTCTGGGGAGATGTGATTATTATTATCATCCCCATTTTACAAAGGGCACAACCAGTGAAGTTTTAAATATCACCCAAGATTACAGGTCACACAGCAAACTGAGTAACAGAACAAGCAAGAATCCAAACCCAAGTCTCAGGCTGGGTTACAAAGCCTGTGTTTCTACTACTGTATTATACAACATCCACCTTATAGTATATGGGGTAATTATAATTTAGGAACTGCTTATAAATTACTAGCTTATTGTTCACAATATAACATGAAAATTCCACATTATAAACTATAACATATGTTCAAATATGTATCTTACATTTTTTCAGAAAAAACTGGAAAAATACTGTAAAAAAATTATAAGTGACAGGATCACTGGTGAATCTTTTCACTTTCTATTTTTTTAGTTTTTCCTTAATTATGATATATGACTTACAAAAAGTTAAGTATACACCAAAAAGCTACATTTTAGCACAGACATTTTTCCCTCTGTTCTCTGGAACCAATCAAAACTAAATTTTGATTATAAACACGAAACAAGTTTAACAGACCCTCAGAGCTGCATGAAAGGTGAACAACAATGAAAAATAAGCCACAGCATTTAAATCCCACAGAAGCTTGGTAGCACTACGGAAAAGTAAACAGTCTTGTGATTTTTATATTACTCTCTTTTACTTATTTATCAAAAATAAATATGTAAAAGAGAGAGGCGGTCAGAATTCCATAACTTGGAGGAAACGCTTAGAAGAAAATTACCAAAATCAATTCAACGAACTCAAGGAGAAAAAAAGCCTTGGAAACCATGGTACAAGTCTTTGTGGGAAAAAAAGTCAGTTTTGGTGACTGTCCAGGCATTTTAGCAGATTAACAATTAATTTGAAGAAATTACTTAGTGGCTCTGAAATGCTGTTTAAGCCAAACAAACAACTAATCAGAATGTGAATGCCCACATGAGCCAAGTTTACTTGGCAAAGCATGAATTCAGAAAAACTGCCATGTGATGGAATAAAAAAATTAAAAATTCTTTATATAATGATGTCAGAATAGTCATTCCCTGAGATGGTCTGTGTGTGCCTTGAATCCATTTCTAAGATGAAAATAAGTAAGTTTACGTCTCAGATAACACAATTCCAGAACAGACAGTCCTTTTCCCCCACAGGAAAGCAAAGGCTCAAGACAGCTTACAAAATGTGCCACCTACACCAGAAAAGTCACTTTTGGTAGTAAAGTGACAAGAAGATCTCTATTAATGGCAAGCATGTGGCCTTAAAAAAAAATTCTTTAGAAAATGGGTAAATGGGTTCTTAACTTTCCTCTCACTGAAAGAACCAGAATCCACATGTGTATGTTTGAATCCACGGTAAAGGCACTAAGTGGAAACTGCTGTCATATTCGGCAAAACAGACAGGGTGGACAATGCAACTAGATAATCAACTGCCCCTCTCTTCCCTCCACAGAATTTAAGAAAAACTCAGTTAATAATGATACAAGCTAGAAAAGTGGAGTTCATAGCTGAGTGGGGCTTGAACACACATCAAGGAACTTGTTATGAGTATCACGGAGCAGTTAGACCTAAATGACAAAGAACATTTCAAATTGTGTTTCCTTAATCTCAAAAATGAGTGTTTTGCCACAGCCTCAACTAAGACTGAGAACCATCTGTACACATCCACCAGCCAAGCAAGTCAAATTTTAATTGAGATGTGATTATTTGCTGCATTTAAGAACAAGTATTGGAGTTCCCATTATGGATCTCTGGGTTGAGAACCCAATATAGTCTCTTCTGCCACAAGCTGCTGCATAGGTCACAGCTGCAGCTCCAATTTGACCCCTAGCCACTGGTGCAGCCATAAAAATGAAAAAAAAAAAAGGAAGGAAGGGAGGAAGGAAGGAGGAAGTATTTACTGGAGTTCCTTTGTGGCTCAGCGGGTTAAGGATCCAACATTGTTACTGCTGTGGCTCTGGTTACAGCTGTGGTGAAGGTTTGATCCCTGCCCTGGGAACTTCCACACATAAATAAGCAAGTATTTAATTTAATTCAAACACTGCTTTGACACAGATTGGGTGTAAGGCTCTGGGCAAAAAGCTGTAGTAGACCAAAGATCACAATGGCGTAGACTTCCCTTTCAAAAATTTTTGCAAACCCTAACTCATGAGGAAGGATACTTAAAAAAAAAAAAAATCAATAACACAAACCACCAAACTATTGGTAGGTACAATTTCAAGGACATAAAGGTCAGAAGATCAATTCAATGGGATGAAGGAAGAACAAATAAACTGCCAATGAGCAAAGAGGCATATGAAAAGCAATTAGGGGGAGGAAACAGAATAAGGACAGAAAAGGCTGCTGTGCACATGGTATTTGAGTAAACAAAGAGAATAAACAAAGGAAACACATTTTAAATATAAAACATACAAAAAAAAAACAAACTCTAAAGGATGCATGGTGGGAGAGCCCTTGTGGCTCAGTGGGTTAAGAATCTGGCATTGTCACTGCAAAGGCTAAGGTCCCTTGTCCCTTAAAAGGGAGGGAGCCAGAGGTCTACTTCAGCATCTTTTCTGGCACCTATAAGCATGTGTGGGTTAATTCATCACGTGATTAGAGATGACCATCGAGTCTTATCATCCAAACTACGTCAGCTACCAACACATGGCGTGTCATTCAGAGTTACTGTCACAGAGGGAATATTTACTTTCAAATCAGAGAAGCATTCAGATGAAACCTGGAGGATTTGTAATCCCATCTGGCAGCTGAAGTACAAATAATTCTCTTTTTAACCTATGGTGGTATTACTTCATGAAACTTTGTGATTATATTCCTTGTACAGGGAGAGATAGGCTAGCAGAATGAGAATAAGGTGTGAGGGTAAGGTGTGTGGGTGTGTGTTTCTTCCCCTACCCAGCTTTGCTGAAATATAACTGACATAAAATACTGTATTAGTATAAAGTATAGGAGTTCCCTTCGTGGCTCAGTGGTTAACGAATCCAACTAGGAACCATGAGGGTACAGGTTTAAATCCCTGGCCTCGCTCAGTGGCTTAAGGATCCGGCGTTGCCGTGAGCTGTGGTGTAGGTTGCAGACGCGGCTCGGATCCCGCGTTGCTGTGGCTGTGGCGAAGGCCGGCAGCTACAGCTCCTGTTAGACCCCTAGCCTGGGAACATCCATATGTCGCAAGTGCGGCCCCAGATAAGGCAAAAAAAAAAAAAAAGACAAAAAATAAAGTACACAACATAATGATTCGATATGTGTATGTATCACAAAGTCATCACCACAGTTAAGTTTAGTTAACACCCATTACACCTCACAGAATGACAAATGAATGAGTCTTTATCATAGCAAAAGAGAACGCTACAAGTCTAATAATGAATTTTAAAACATGATTTTTTTTGTATAAAGGTAGTGCGGAACTGAAGTTCCCTGGGGCTCAGTGGGTTAAGGATCCAGGAGTGTCATTGTTGTGGCTCGGGTTGCTGCTGCAGCAAGGGTCCGAGTCCTGGCCCAGGAGCTTCCATATGCCAAGGGTGTGACCATTAAAAAAAAGGGGGGATGGGGCAAAAGAAACTAAGACTTGTTGAGGGCCTCCTGTAAGTCTGGCACTGGGCTAAGTTCAGGCACTCTATCAGGCCATACACCCACTGCATAACGAGTCTTTGAATAACTGGTATAAACTTCATGAAGGCAGAGAGGGCTCGATAATCAGCATGTCTCCAGGTTCTCAAATAGCACCTGGTACACATTCAATAAATATTTGCTAGTGCAGGGATGAATGAATGGAAAGCTAGCTGGCTGGTGGATGAATGCATAGATTTTTTTTTTTTTGCCTTTTTGCCTTTTCTAGGGCCGCACCCACAGCATATGGAGGTTCCCAGGCTAGGGGTCTAATCAGAGCTTTAGTCGCTGGCCTGCACCACAGCCGCAGCAACGTGGGATCCGAGCCGCATCTGCAACCTACAGCACAGCTCATGGCAACACCGGATCCTTAACCCACTGAGCAAGGCCAGGGATCGAATCCACAACCTCATGTTAGCCACTGAGCCACGACGGGAACTCCCACAGACATTTTTAATAACAATATTTGTCTACCCCTGCAGAAGGAAAGAGAGCCTGGCAGCTTAGGAGAAAGAGCAAGAAATGGTCTCCAAGCCACTGTATTCCCTTCCACAAATACAGTTATTACAGGATCTCTGTGTACTGGGCCAAGAGAATTGACCCCAATGCTGACAGTCTTGGTCTTAAGGATTAGGTCCAAGGGAGGGGTCTCAGTAAAAGGAATCTTAGTGTAGTTCACAGCAGGACAGCTCTTGAGTCACTGTGAACTATCAATCCGAAGGCCCAATTCACAGTATCACGTTAAAGGAATTAACAATCATAGCATGAGTTTACATACCTAGAATTCAAAAGGGTACAGGACTCTGCAAGTGCAAGGAAATATAAAACAAACCAACTAAGCTACACCCATGCTTGACAATAAAATACTTGACAAAATTAGGCACACACCTTTCTTTGCTATTCTGTCAGAGCTACTTTATTGATAATATCTGAAGTGTATTTCATCGATGTGATGAAATTATGCATCATGAAAAATACTTCTTGAGAAAAATTCGCTAAAGGTCCTATCCAGGCTCCATCTCTAAGAGAACAAGATAATTGCACATTTGGCTATAATTATGCCCTCATGTGTTTTCTCTTTCATATTTTGATAGCATCATATCAATGCAGCCCAAATATAAAGATGACTAACACTCCCAAATTTCTTATTCATAACAGAAAAGGTGAAAATAATTTTTTAATAAGTTCTAATATGCTTCCTCTTTTGAGCAGGTAGCAAATAAATTACAAATTTTCTTAACTACCTTTCTAGTTATGACTTATCAGGTGAAATCAAGAGCAGGTTACCTTTCCTCTTAATGAGCCAGCAAGAAAATTTAACTTTAGAAGAAATACCTAACATGTTTGTTTTTTGCAATACAAATATGTCACTTAATTCAAACATGAACCTAAATACTACACTTAATTATGCAGCTAAATAATCTGTTTTTGGGCAAACGTCACTTTATTCATTGCTCATTTTACTTATTTTTCTTTTTTTTTAGCTGGGCTCCTTAACCCACTAGGCCACCGGGGAACTCCTCACTGCTGATTTTAAATGAAATTTTTTTTTAATTTTTTTTGTTTTGTCTTTTTGCCTTTTTCTAGGGCTGCACCCATGGCATATGGAAGTTCCCAGGCTAGGGGTCTAATCAGAACTGTAGCCGCAGGCCTATACCACAGCCACAGCAACACAGGATCCGAGCCACATCTGCAACCTACACCACAGATAACAGCAATGCCGGATCCTTAACCCACTGAGCAGGGCCAGGGATCGAACCCACAACCTCATCGTTCCTAGTCAGATTTGTTAACCACTGAGCTGCGATGGGAACTCCAAAATGAACATTTTACAAAGGATGTAAACAGCTGGAGAACAGCTTTGGATAGTGTGGGATCACTGCAGCAAAGTTTCCCAAGTAAGAAAGTTCTGCCTTATAAACAAAAATCTGGGTATTCAATCCTCAAGTCCAGAGAGTATATTAATGGAAACAGAGAGCAGAAATATTCTAAGAACTTAAATTTATAAAATCTCTACAAAATCATAGTTCCTTACAGAGGGTTCCAGTGAATGAACCCACACCTGGAAATGAATATGGTATAATCTAGGGAACAGAGAAACTGAAGCTATCTATCTAGAGTAGCAGGGGAGATACACCCTATTTTGATGAGAATTAGCCAGAAGCTATGAGAAAAAAAAAGGATTAGTGCCCAGGAGAACAACTCCCTGAAGAAATCCAGGATGTACATTGGCAAGGAACAAAGAACAAAGCCTGGGTAGCAAGTCTTAAGCTCCACCTGTAGGAGGATCTGATCAGCTTCAGCCTTGCAGTGTGGATGCCACACATGAACCAAGAAGCTTTCTGAAGAAAATAACACCGCCCTAGAAATCCGCCAGCTGCAAACAGAATACACTTGTTACACTAGAAAATTCTTGTCTGCTTGGAAATACACTTCTCACTGCATATTAACAACTGACTTTCCAGTAGACATCAACGTTCAAAAATTTCTGTTTAAGCACATCAGATTTTCCAAAGGCTGATAGCCCTAGATAACCAGACCGCTGCTGCTGCTGAATAACAAAGCTCTTTTTAAAGCAGTTCTGTAAGCATGAGTGTGGTCTGATAGCATCCTATAAATGAGCTTTTGCAAACTGAGCTCTACACCACATTAGAACCCAATCTGGGAATTCCTGTTGAAGCTCAGCAGGTTAAGAACCCGACTAGCATCCATGAGAATGCGGGTTCAATCCCTAGCCTCACTCAGGAGGTTAAGGATCCAGCGTTGCTGTGAGCTGTGGTGTAGGTCAGCAGCTGCAGCTCCTATTCGACTCCTAGCGAGGGAACTCCATATTCGGGATGTGGCCCTAAAAAGACCGAAAAAAAAAAAAAAAAAACCATGCTTTACCTGCCCATAGTGTATATCCAATTTAATTTGGAACATTTCTCATTACAGATTTCCTTCATTACCGAATGCTAGTATCTTTCTATAAATGCCTATCATTTTTTTACCATAATTACCCCCAAAAAGGATAATTTTAAACTTTGTTAGTCTCATGTTACCCTTTTTCAGTCCTGATTGAGATGTGGTTCTTCTCGAAAATGTGGTTACAAAAGTTTGACAACTCTTAAAGAGTTTATTTATTTTTTTTTTTTTTTTGTCTTTTTGCCTTTATGTAGAGCCGCACCCGCGGCATATGGAGGTTCCCAGGCTAGGGGTCTAACAGGAGCTGAAGCTGCCAGCCTACGCCACAGCCACAGCAATGCAGGATCCGAGCCGTGCCTGCAACCTACACCACAGCTCACGGCAACGCTGGATCCTTAACCCACTGAGCAAGGCCAGGGATCGAACCCGCAACCTCATGGTTCCTAGTCGGATTCGTGAACCACTGAGCCACGAAGGGAACTCCAAAGAGTTTAAAAAGATGGTCACCCAAAACACAAAGTGGTCCTGGGGAAAAGGAATGCCTCGCCGTATAATAACATCCCCTCTACTGGCATCTTTAACAAAGAACTCAAGAAATTTACACTCCTGCACTTCTCAAAATTTGAATCAATCAAAACTTCAACTATTTATCTCATGGACCTTAAGTGCCAAAGCCACAATAAGGCTTCAATATGGTAAGGCAAATGAGAATTATATTCATTCATTCAAAAATCACTGAATACCTAGGATATGCCATTTAGTGAGTGCCTTTCTGGCACTGAGAAGTCAAATAGAATACACAGTCCCGGTCTTCAAGGAATTTACAGTCTGAAGGAGCAAGCAACACAACGAAATTAAAAATTCTCAGACACACCATATCAGAGGTATGTGCTTTAAAGTAACTAACTCTAGGAAGCCAGAGGAATGCTACAGAGGCTTTTAAACTGGTCATAAAAAAGAAATAAAACAGAATTTATTAAGCAGAGAGAAAGTGTTTAAAAAAAAAAAACACAAAGAAAGTTTATCAAAAAAAGAAAAGGGGGGGTTCCTGCCATGGCACAGTGGAAACCAATCTGACTAGTATCCATGGGAATGAAGGTTCAATCCCTGACCTCGCTCTGTGGGTCAATGATCTGGAGTTGCCATGAGCTGTGGTATAGGTCGCAGATGCAGCTCGGATTTCCCATTGCTGTGACTGTGGTGTAGGCTGGCAGCTACAGTTCTGATTCAACACCTAGCCCAGGAACTTCCATATGCTGCGGGTGTGGCCCTAAAAATCAAAAAAAAAAAAAGCAGCAAAGGACAATAAGTCATGTTACACAAGGAATTTCTACATCACTGGTACAAAGGAACAAACAAGGTTCGCTGCTGCTGAGAGTGACGAGCAGGGTCAGAGGAAGCAGGATGGCTGCCTGCCATGTGAAGGTATTCAGGCTTCAGCCTATGGGTTCTGAGGAATTTCCTGAAGCATCTGCCTGAAGGAGTCAGTCCTCAGCAGATACTGGCTGCTGGGTGTCACCGCTTTACATTGGCTATACACCATCCTCGGGGTCTCCTGGTACCCAGCAGATACTGAATGAATTCAGATAATCTTGAAAGTGTGGGGTTTTAGAATGAAAACGAAACCAGTTGCACAGTCTCACTTCCCATCAATCCCTTCCACATACCTAGATAAAGGGCTACAAGCTGGACAGCAGCTAAAACGTCCTCCCTGTGTCCTCTTTCTCTCCGAGCCAGGCATCACTGAAATCCTTTCTAAAGTCTTCTCTGGCATGGGCCCCTCCTAGAATGTAGTCTGCTTGGCCAGAGCTGGGCACAGAGAACCCGGTGCCCTCTGGCCAGGGCAGAGCACCGGGCACATGAAGCTCTGCGAGAGGACAAGGTAACCTTTGGCTGCACTGACCTTTAGAGAAGCACAGGATCTGGATCATATTAAATCTATGGTCAAAAAAAAAAAACATATTGTCCTTATTCATTTGAACTGTTCTCATAAGGACCATTCTCCATTCTCCCCTCCCTCAAATCACAGTTTTAGTTAACATTTATTTGTGGGATTTTCTGAGTAACATCTGCATCTCCCCAGGCCATGAACTAAGGAACCCAAATGCGTTTTTAGGTGTTTTGCTTTTTATTTCCTGTCCATTACCACTGTATTGTGAGGTCTTAGCATAGTCCCTTTTCCAAAGAAAGGGTTCAATAAATGTTAGATGAAGAATTAGATGTAGACAAAACATTACATTAGGCAAGTTAGGTAAGTATGATAGGAACGTTAAAAATCAACATTCTGAGTAAGCCCAGTGGAGGTTCTTTCAACTTCCTCTGTGAATGAAGGTATCATGGAGGAAAAAAAAGCATCCAAGCCAATTTCCCAGCGGTGCTTGAACTAAATATTGAAAACAAGGAAAATACTTGGGCAACAAAACCACCAATGAAAACCATGCTTCCGAAGAACAGTCATTTATATGAGAAATTGCTTATAATAAACAATAAACAGGACACAAAACAGTACGTGCTCCCACTCACATAAACACACAAACACACACAAAAAAAAATCCTGAAAGGACATAGTTTAAATGTTAACAGTAGCTACTGCTGGGTTGTGGGATTACTAGTGACCTTTATTTTCTTTTTTATTTTTTCTTTTCTTTCCTTTTTTCTTTTTTTGTCTTTTTAGGACTGCACCTGTGCATTACAGAAGTTCTGGGCTAGGGATCAAATAAGAGCTGCAGGTGCCAGCCTACATCACAGCCACAACAATGGCAGATCCGAGCCATGTCTGCAACCTACAGTATAGCTGCAGCAATACCGGATCCTTAACACATTGAGTGAGGCCAGGGATCGAACCTGCATCCTCAGTGGTTTCTAGTCAGGTTCTTAACCTACTGAGCCACAATGGGAACTCCTCTTTATACTTTTTTTTTTAACACTCCCAAACTCTTTTTTGTTGTTGTTGTTTATATATATTTTTTGCCCACACCTGTGGCATGCAGAAACTTCCGGGCCAGGAATAACTCACACCACAGTAGTGACAATGCTAGATCCTCAACCACTAGACTACCAGGGAACTCCACATACTTTATTATCGTTTCTAAATTTCCTAAAATAAATATCTTCATAATCTAGGAGGAAATATTCAGATTTTTTTAACTCATTTGGACAAAAATGCTATAACATTTTAAGTCTTCAGGCTTTATCAAAATAGGTTTCTGGACTGTTTCTGCAATGTCATACTTTATGTGAACAATGTAGAGCAGAAGAAATGCTAGATAAGAAACTTCCAGTCCCCAGGAAGTATTACCAATAATTCCTCCACCACCACCCCCAAAATTACACTTATTCTCTAATATACTTTATTGAGTCTTGACAACTGGTGTGAAAGGACTTCAATTTGCAAATAACATTAAAAGTCAGAAGCTACCATTAGTGACCACTGGTCTACAAAACATCAGTGCTGTTCCTTCCACACTTTCAACTGGGCCCTTCAAACACTGTGCCAACACCACCACACTGTACGTACACTGAGGGGTAGAAGGGCTTCTGATAACATATCTCAGTTTAACATTAAGAACATAAACAAAGGGACTTAAGTGAATTAACAGACACCTTCATCTACGGTTAAGTTAAAAGAATGCCACAAAATGCTATTCTTTACTAAATAAAAGAAGGAAACTACACAAGGCATTCTGAAACCTGAGGCACTGAGCTTGCCCCCTGCAATCTACGTAAAATCTGAAATGGGAGTTTAAAGTACCCTTCTGCATCTAAGGCTACATAAAACTTAAAACAGCGATGGGGAAAACTACCACTTTAAACAGATGTCAGACTTCCTACAAATAGTACTATCTTAAAAGCAGTCCAAATAAAAGTAAAAGGTTCTCTGAGCAGTGGTCATCAATCACGCCTCTTCCTCACTCCACCCTGGCGAAAGGGAAACATACAAATTAGGAAGAGGCGCAGTTTCCAGATAATTTAAACCCGTACAGAGCCGACTGAGCCATCTCAGAAAGACCCCCTGTACAACCCAACTCTTTCCGTTCCCTGACAGTCTATACAGCTGGTCCTCTTCTTTCCAGCTGCCACCACCCACCCGCTTCCTCAGGGTCTGTTTGCCTCAGGACTGCTTGTAGAGAAGCCAGCCCTACTTCATCCTCTCCTGTCTCAGAAAACAGGCAGCCAAGCCTCCCAAATACTCTGGAGACTCCTAAGAAACAACTACTAATAAACAGGTGAAATGATTAAAAAAAAAAAGTAATGATGCCCCAGCATTACAGATTCAAGAAAGCTCTTCAATGAGAAATTAAAATCCTGGCAGAAATGTAGGTAGCACCAGGGAGATTGGATGTGAAACAGATGGGGCTGGGCAGCTAAAGCACCTCAGGGGATTCTGATGTCCACCTGGTGCTGGGCGCTGCTGTCCCAGACCCAGTCGCCTGTCATTCACCTACTTGAGTATCATCAGGACCCCACCACTTCTACAGGGACCCGTCCACTCAGGTTCTAAGTCATCCTCTTAGGAAAGAAGAGCAGGTGTGCCTCTGTGCCTCTGGAGTCTGGGATGTGGCACAGAAAGGGTATGCTTCAGTCCCTTTAAAAGTCCATTAATGTGAGTTCACAGCGTTCCCCAGGCCACAAAAGTGGAAGAGAGAGAGTTCCCTTCATGAATTAGCAGTTAAGAAACCTGACTAGGATCCATGAGGATGCGAGTGCCATCCCTGGCCTCGTTCAGTGGATTAAGGATCTGGCATTGCCGTGAGCTTGGTGTAGGTCACAGACGCAGCTCAGATCCCGCATTGCTATGGCTGTGGTGTAGACTGGAAGCTGCAGTTCCAATTTGACCCCTAGCCTGGGAACTTCCATATGCCGTGGGTGTGGCCCTTAAAAAGCAGGAAAAATAAAAGAAAGCGGAAGGGAAAGTATGTGTAGGAGCTACCTACTCTCAAATCCTTAGTGTACATGGTAGATAGTGATATTCATGTGGTTGTGCAGTGAATTCCTCGTGAATAATCTCCCAAGTATGCAAGATAAATTAGAACTAACTTCTTTGCTTACAGCATGGGTCAACTAAAACCAAGGCAGTGGATTTTTCTGTGACAAAGAATATTTTTTTACTGAATAACTTTGTCATTACTTTTTTCAGACTCATGGTACATTATCTTAAATTAACAGTGAAAAAATATTCCGCAAATATCTTTTGATTTTGGGAAAACCTTAATGTATTCTAGGCCCATCTTTTTCTCAAGAAGTGCCATTTTCTGCAAACTAGAATTGTTTCTCACAAATTCAAATATGTGAACACCCTGTATAACGTATGTGCAGTGCACTGATATCTCACTAACACATTCTGCTCTGCAGAATAGGATTCGGGTACCAACGTGATCAGCGTTGGGCTCTCTCCAAAAGGATGCCGAAATGCAATGTTTCCATAAATCATACTGATATTCCAGAAATTAACTTCAATTCCTCTTCAGCATTTTAGCCAAAACAGATTGACTCATACTGAAAGTATCTGCTTTAGGGTTTCATTTCCATGTTAAGTACAATAAAACCAACCATTTTAATGGCTTGAGAAACCACTAATTCCAATAACTGAAGCACTAGAGGGTCATTACGCTGGCTAAGTCACTTCCCCCAAGGAAGAGACAAGACTTTTTCCATGACCTAGAACAGCGAACCATGATCCATTCCTGCTGGAGAATAATGTCTGTAGAGGAAAAACGGTTATATTCGGAGGGACTGTTTCAAACACATGTACATACTTTGTCATAAACTTTATACTTTGTCATAAACACCCTTTTTTGTTTGTTTTGTTTCATTTTGGCCATGCCTACAGTACGTAGACATTCCCAGGCAAGGAATCAAACCCACACCACAGCAGTGACCTGAGGCACTACAATGACAATGCCAGATCCTTAACCCGCTCTGCCACAGGAGAACTCCATAAACACTCCTTTCACTCACCAAATTTTTATGCGCCTCCTATAATTCAGAAGATCCTTACATCCAAGGAAGCCACACACACACACCTTTATCAGCTCTGTGCCACCTATGTCTTTGCCTATTGAATTAAAAACAAACTTCAAGATGCAGCCTTCTATTTTTGAACAGCTCTGTATTAACAACATTTATTCAGCTTGTCTTTTAATATTTATCTGTATCTAAGAGCCAATCAGTGTTCCCAGGGAAAGATGAGCTACTGACACAAATCCATGGAATGGTACACAGGAGCAAAAATAAAGTACTCAGCTAGGACTCAAAAGAAGCAAGTACCTCAGTGAGAATCCCTTTATTTTTTTTTTTAAGTTTTCAATTTTTACAAAATCTGATTTATCTATTTTTTTCTTTGGTTGTTTGAGCTTTTTTCTTTTTCTTTTTTTGGCCGTACCCACGGCATGCAGAAATTCCTAGGCCAGGGACTGAACCCATGCCATAGCAGCAACCAAAGACACTGCAAGATCCCTAACTCCACTGAGTCGCAAGAAAACTCCATGAGGCCACCTTTAAATTAAAGACAGTAAAGACTGAGCTGTCTAAAAATGCTGTTGAAGGTATGTATCGATGAGATAACACATTTGTAAATGATTTTTTTAATGTAATACCCTTCCTCCAGCTGCTGCTCCAATAAGAAACTGACAAGACATCCCAAAGCAAGTAAAACAGTGTTCCTTTCTTTGAAGTTGTGCCATTTCCTCCCTCCCTCTCTCCCTTCCTCCCTTCATTTAGCAGGTACCATTTCTACCATATACCAGCTGGCGTTCCAGGCCTGCACCATCCAATACAGTAGGCAACAGTCACACGTGCCTGTTGCAATTAGAAAATTTAATGTATAGAGGCTCACATTATATTTCTACCTGACAGTGTTATTCCAGACCCTGAGGATAAATATTAAGGAACAAGAGCATGTCCCTAACCTCATGCAGCTTATGTTTAAACATCGATAGTCCTACAGGCTAGAGGCCACATGCACAAGAGCGAGACACGTCTCCCCTCGAGTCCTTCCTTCTACCAAAAAGGTAAGGTCCCCAGAGTCAGCCGCCAGTAAATGGCCATTTTTGGGAAGACTGCTCCTTCCATTCGGTGCTTCTGAGAACATGACTACTTTTAATCTGAACTTAGTGAGAGAGAAAAGCTTGGAGATCCCGTCATGGCTCAGCAGTAAAGAACCCGACTAGGATCTATGAAGATGTGGGTTTCATCCCTGGCCTCACTCAGTGGGTTAAGGATCTGGCATTGCCGTGAGCTATGATGATGTAGGTTGCAGACATGGCTCAGATCTGACACTGCTGTGGCTGTGGTGTAGGCCAGCAGCTACACCTCTAATTCAACCTCCAGCTTGGGAATTTCCATATACCTTGGGTGTGGCCCTAAAAAGACAGACAGACAGGAAGATAGGAAGGAAGGAAGGAAGAAAGGGAGGGAGGAAGGCAGGAAAGCTTTCCATTGGGGACATCAGCAGTTTCAAGGTATTATTATTTTTAGTACTCTGGGTTGTGCCTCAAAAGCACTTTAAGGAGTTTCTATTGTGGCTCAGTGGGTTAAGCACCCGCCTCGTATTCATGAGGACATGGGTTCAATCCCTGGTCTCGCTCAGTGGGTTAAGGATTTGGCGTTGCACTGAGCTGGGGTGTTGGTCGCAGACAGGGCTGAGATCTGGTGTTGCTGTGGCTGTGGTGTAGGCCAGCAGCTGCAGCTCCAGTTCAACAACTAGCCTGGGAACATCAATATGCCACAAATGCAGCCCTAAAAGGCAAAAAAAAAAAAAAAAAAAAAAGCACTTTAAAAAGTTTCCGGTGGACGGAAAATGCTTCTGAACAAAGACACCCTCTCTCTGGATTCAATGCCCTCCTTTATTATGACAGCTCTTTATCAGTTCCCCTCCACGGGTCCGATTAACTCTGCCTCTCCTCAATACCTTTAGTTGCCCATAGCGCAGGCACAATGCTTCTTCTAGATGAAGAGCAAGAAGCCAAATTCAACAATACGCATCCACTACAGCAATCCCATACTCTCTACTGCTCTAAGGAGACCATACTGTCAAAGGAATTAAATCAAGCTGATCACCTGCCTGTTAAATATGAGGTGCTGTGTTTTTTTGTTCTGTTCTTGTTTTTCTAAAGGGCCGAATCCACGGCATATGGAAGTTCCCAGGCTAGGGGTCAAAAATCAGAGTTGCAGCTGCCAGCCTATACCACAGCCACAGCAACATGGGATCCAGGCCACATCTGCAACCTACACCACAGCTCATGACTCCTTAACCCACTAAGCGAAGCGAGGGATAGAGCCCACATCCTCATGGATACTAGTTAGGTTCGCTACCGCTGAGCCATGATGGGAACTCCATGAGGTTTCTTATTTTAAGACTTTAAAAAATTTCTGGACGGTAAATTTAGTTTAGACCAAATGGACCTACTCTTCAACAGCACTTTTCCTACCAAAAAGGCATCTTGAGCACTTGGATTTCCTATTCCATATGTTAAGAACTTACCTTATATTCAAACCACAATATGGCAAATGTTTGGCTTGCCCATACACATTTCTGGCAGACTGTAAGGAAAACCCGGGCTTTCAAGAGATTCTCTAGGCTGTAAAATGTTCTGCTGGGTACAGCAGGAAGCAGAGAGGCTCGTGTTTCAGGGCAGACAGTATTATTTCCCACCTGACCCCATCTATGCCCTCAGTTCATGCCTCTCGGCCTGCCTGCCCTGTTCCCTGCGCCAAATGAAACGTTACACCTCCATGAGGGCCAAGCCCAAAGCCCAGTCCTGCAGAAACTGTCCCCAGTAACCCCAAATCCAGAATAATGTCTCTCCTCTTTCTCACAGGAGCCCAATAAACCAAAGTATTATCTCATAGATTACTTTCTCTTCTCTCCAGGTATTTCTGACACCTGCAACTACGAAGGACAGCCATGAAAAAAAGTTAGCATGACATCTGAAAACTTATCACCCTCCCTTCAATCAGTTGTGCTTTACCTGAGCTTTATTCAGCAACCAAAAACCTATATTTTTTTTTAACCTGAGTCTAATATCAGGGATACAAAAAGGATACCCAGTCCCAATTCTCAAGAAATTCAGCTAGTTGAGGAAAAAAACGGAGTAAATAATGAGCACTGTACTAAAGGTGCAAACAAAGAGCCAGGGGAGCCCACGGGGGGGCTCTTTTTCCAGGATGATGGAGAAAAGCCTCACAGAATAGGTACTATATGAGCGAAGAACTGAAAAATAAGTAGAAACTGACCAGGTAAAGTGGGAAAGGCATTTCAAAGGCAGTAAAGCATCATGACACATTAAGTGACATGACAGAATGTGTTATAGACTCTTATGCAGAACCACTGGAAAAAAAAAAAAAGTAGTATCTTCCAATATATTAAGTTCCAATATATTAAATGATTCATGTGGGCATTCAAGACTCTACATAAACAAACCCCAGTCCATTTCTGCTACATTTCCCACAGGATAACACAGCAAGGAAGGGTGGGCTCTCCAGAACCAGCCTGGGGTCAAATTCTACTAATTCTGTAGCCTCTACAAGTTTCTTAACCTATTTGTACCTCAATTTCTTCGTCTGTAAAATGGGCATGACAGCAGTACCTACTTCCTAGATTGACTACGTTATTGTTATAAGAAAATAAATTAGAACAAATAATAATTGTCGTAATTAGGCATTCAATAAATGCTATTATTATTTATTCTTCCATGCTAGACACTATAGCAAATCTTTTTCCCATTAAGAATATTTATTATTTTTTATTTTTATAAATTTTATTGGAGTATAACTGATTTGCAATGCTGTGTTAGTTTCAGGTGTACAGCAAAATCCTAAGTCATCTCCAAGGTCTGCCCATGACTCCATCGGAAGAACTCTTTGTACGCCCCAATCCTACTCAGCAAGTCACAGCTTACATACCACAGCCTACATGACACTTTACGAAGCTTGCTCACCTCACTCACTGGGGAAATGCGGGTCTCTCCTCCTCCCTCCTCTGAACTCCGCCAGTATTCTGGCCACTTGATTACCATGATGTCCATGCCTGACTCACCCACAAAGCTAAGGCTCTCCAAGAACACAGACTGCCCCTCAGTGATGTTCGTCTTCCACAGAGAACTGACACCATCCTTTTTACACAGAGGCACTCAATGCCTGCTCCTCAACAAATTAAAATATTCTTCCCTTCACTAAGTCAAGAACAGACAAGAGCTTTTTAAATTGCTAAAACATCTACCAAGTCATTCTTGCTAATAAAAACCCTCACCGAGAGAGAAACTTGTGCAATTCTACACAGCTGCTTTGTTAGTAAATCCTAAGGAAAGGTAAATAAAGATGGTATTCTTAGAGTGACTAACAAGGGACAAAACTGAGTCACCTTTGAACTGCTGCTGGGTAAACAAATCTCTCCCCTTTCTTTCTTCTCTGAACAAGTTTCAAATGTAAATTTGTTTAGGCAATGGTTGCTTTTCTATTACATGTTGACAAAAAGTGGGACAAAGTTTCCACGACATTGTCATTTTCACTGCTTATCTAAATTCTAAAGCCTATTCTGTCTCGATTTTACTGCTTCTCCCCCCTGTGCAAAGGAAGGCTAGCTAGCCTGGAACTGCCCAGAACACTTAGCTTACACAGTAACAGTGTCAACATCCTATGCAGAACTCTTATCTCTGCTGCCTCTTATCTCCAGTGGCAGAACCCCACAAGACCAGAACAACCACTCTCCTCCACCACTGACCTAACTCAGAAACGTAATTATTGCTAAGTACTATCTGACTAAAACCCTAAAGTTTAATTAACAGAGAAAAATGTTAACTAGGATGGGCTTCCTCTCAGAGTAAAAACATTTTGACAGTCAAGCAATTCAAAGACAGCCTTTAATTACTATGCTTTTCCTTTTTCATTTACCGACTTTCTAAAAGAAGAGCCTTAAACAGTTAAGATGAACAAAACAAAAAAGGAGAAAAGACAATAAAACAGAATTCAAACAGTGCTGCCTGGTCTTCATATACACAATTATTTTCCACAGTAAAACACTGGCTATACCATGGATTCACAAAGAAGGAATCAGGCATAGAAGAGAAGTAAGGCTGTCATTCCAGAAATACATTCAAAGAGACAAGGGAACCAGGAATGAGCAACCTGACCAGCACACACAAAGTCCATCAGAGAGCCATAAAATCATATTGTAGTCGCCAACAAAGTACCAAGTAGGCCTGTTTAAGTCAATAGCAATGCTACTTTATAATAAAGGTTATTTTGAATATTTCTAGAACTGAAAAGGTCATGAGCAAAAGGCAATGCACTAGAAAGCTGCTACAACCAATAACTACCTGATTTTTCTAGCACTAAAGCTGTTATACCTTATGTCAACAAATATAAAAGTTCATAGTTATATGATCATATTTTATGTTTAAAAAAAATACCTACTTCTAATGTATTGATCACCATTATCCCAAAATTGACTAAAAACTATAAATTTACCATTTCCTCTATAATCTAGCTGCTTCTAAATACACTAAACAAGAGTGCAAGGGTGAGGAGGAAAGAGTGTATAACAAGCTTATCAACAAGTGACATATCAATGAGTGCTTTATACTTTGTCCAAAGGCCAACTGTGCCACAGTAATAGCCCACTATTAACATCCCATTTTCTTTTTTCCCAGTTCTCCCAATTAAGACTGGGAAAACTTCCATTTTTTTTTCATACATGAAACATTTCGGAAGAGGTTTATATGATCAGCATATAAGTATCGCTAAAACCACTAGTACTCAATCTTTGGTCTTCAAGTGCCATAGATCTTAACATTCAAGTACGATCATAACCATAGAAGTATTATGATGATTAAGAGATCAAACAAGGCTGGATCTAAAAGTACTATAAAAGTCATATTATCCCTACTCCACTTGAGATCATTTTTCTGCTTCCCAAGGCTAAAAGCTACAGATTTCTATCAAGACCTGCAATTCCTGACATTGCTTAAGATTTTAGATTTGTTCTGCCTTCCCTTCCAAAAAGCTTAACAGACCTATAACCTAGTTCCTAAAGGCCCTGTCCTCCAGATAAACTACAGTGAACCGACATGCCATAGGCAAACATCTCAAGGCATAATTTCTTCAGCAATAATACCAGCAACTTAAAAGCAGTCTTTGGAAAGCATCCCAAAATATCAGGATGAACACGGAGCAATTTAGAGGGTTCTGAGTTCTTGAGCACCCTGTAACAGCAAAAAATAGCATTTAGGCAGTTGTCTATCCTGTTTTCATGCAAGACTGGATCTGGGCATGACGGTATTACGAAATGAGCATCACGAAAACAAGGGACAAGTTTTATACCATCAAAAATATCCCACCAAAAGTCATCTGCAAGAAGTGTTCATTTACCAAAGAACATAAACACAAATAGTTTAATTAGTAACTGCCCAAGAACACATTAATTACACACTCAATATACCACTTTACACAGATGTCATACTTGATAATTTTTTAAATACTTTCTTGTCTGTTATCAAGCAAGTAAGATACTGTTAACAACTATATGAAATTTACATTCCCCATTTGAAGAAACTGCCAATGTACTTAAGTGACTTACCTAGATTAAAACAGTAACTCAGTGACTTTTGAATCCTAAGCCTAGGAAATCTAGAGGCCTAATGTGTTCACTTTCAAAAAGAAGACCCTTGAAAGATTCTCAAACTACAAAAAGTAATCATTAAACAACTGTTAGCCCCTCAACAAAAAATGACTACTATGAAAACTGAAAAATGTATAAATTACTACTCAATGTCTACCAAACATGGCATAAAGAAAATAAACACCACTAAGACATTCTAATGTAAATGAAATCCACAGCAGGAAATACATTCGTTTTCAAATCACTAAACTATATACATATATAATGGGCTCCACCTACATACACTTTCTTTTTTCCATATACAGCAAAAGGTGACATGGAATTAGTTTTTTTATATCCTAAAGATCAGATTAAAAAAAAAAAACGAAAATGACCCTATAGGATAAAAATGGATGGTCAAATATATGCTTACTTCCATTTGCTCCAGAAATGACAATAAATAAAAGAAAAATGATGGGAGAAGAAATAATAATATATGAGAGATGTCAATAAAATTCTGAAAGACAGAAAACCAATGCATAACTAAAAACTGATTTAGCAAACTACAGCAAGGTGAAGTCTAACTGGTGGGAATCAGGAGGCGGGGACAGGAATAGAAGCAGGTCCATTCGTGTTGCAGAATTCCAGAAAGGCTTATTATATAAAAGATGAGGCTGAAAACAAAAAGAATTGGTTTTAGAGTCTGTGTAAGGACCCAATTCCCTAACCCTATAACTGGGCAATTACCAGCGTAAGTTTGGGGTTTATCCAATGAAAGGATTTGACTAGGCATAACTAGGAATAGCAATGAATCTCTATACTAAAAATATGGGGCATCAAGTTAATAGTAGACTTCCAGCCCCCTTGAGATTTATAAACTGGAAGATTTTTTTTTTCCTTTTTCTTTTTAGGGCTGCACCTGAAGCATATGGAAGTTCCCAGGCCAGGGGCTGAATCAGAGCTACAGCTGCCGGCCTACACCACAGCCACAGCAACGTGGGATCCAAGCCACATCATGCAGCCTACACCACAGCTCACAGCAACACTGACTGGATCCTTAACCCACTGAGCGAGGCCAGGGATCAAACCCGCATCCTCATGGATACTAGTCGGGTTCGTTAACCACCGAGCCACTAAGGGAACTCCTAGACCGGAAGACTTTTTACTGGAAAAACTGACCAAATGAAGGTAAAGATCAATAGAAACTGACATGTGAGAACTCTCAATGAAATGGCACAGCCCAAGCTAATCACTCATTGGAGAACACCAGAAACACCAGCATAAAGAACTCCTAATTAACTTGTAGTCAAGAGTATTACCACACAATCACTGTAACTACAAAAGGGACAATTTATCCTGAAGACATGACATTATGAATGCATCTACACTTCAGACTACACAAAGCAAAAACAAATTTAAGGGGAAAAAAAAGGACAACGACATGATTACCAGAGATTTTCACACCCCATCTCAGTAACTGACACAATAATTAAACCAAAAAAAAAAAAAAAATCAGTTAACACACAGTAGATCTATCTTCTATCTATCAACTATTTTGACCTGGCTTACATCCACAGAAAAATCTAACAACTGAAAAATACACATTCCTTTCAAATTCATATTACATGGTGTGCTTATAAAGTAAGTCTCAACAAATTTAAAAGGACTGAAATCACACAAAGTCTATTCTCTGACTACAAGGGGATTAAGTTAGAAATTAACAACAAGAAGATATCTGGGTAAATTCCAAGAGCATGGAAATTGAGCTACACACCTGCATGGATCAATAATGAAATCAAAAAATATATTAGAAAATATTTTTAACTGAATGGCAGTAACAAAAAAATACCAAAATTTGTGGAATACAGCTAAAACAGTACTTAGAGGGAAACTTTTAAAATCCTAAGTGTTTAATATAAGAAAATAGGAAAGGTCTAGCCCAAAGACCTAAGGTTCTACCATAAGAAACAATAAAAAGAAGCGCAAACTAAATTCTAAACAGAGGAAAGTAAACAGCATGGAGCAGAAGGTAATGAAATAGAAAACATACAGACAATAGATAAAATTAGTAACGTCAAATGCTGGGTATTTAAAATTACCGTCAAACACAAATTTCTAGGTAGACTGATCAAGAAGAAAAAAGACAAAACACAAATCACTGATATCAGAAATGAAAAGATACATACACACACACACACATATATATATACCAGAGATTTTATAGACATCTAAGAATATGATAACCCTGTGCCAACAAATTCAACAACTTACATGAAATGAACACCTTTCTTGAAAACAAAGAACCTATACAATTGACACAAGAAACAGAATATCTAACTAGTTCTACATCTTTTCAAAAAATTTAATCAGTTATCAAAAATATTCCAATAAAAGAAAACTCCAACTCCAAATGACTTCTGTTTAACTACATCAAACATTCAAGAAAGAAATTTTAACTTTTTCAGAAAAGAGAGGAAGATCACATGTTGAACTCATTTTATAAGGCTAGCATAACACTAATACTAAAATCTGACAAAGATATCACAAAAACAAAAATTATAGACTCGTACCCCTCAAGAATACAGACATAAAAAATTTTTAACAAAATTTTAGCAACTTAAATTCAAAATTATATTTTAAATGTATATCATGAGTAAGAACAGTTTATCCCAAGAATGCAAGATCGTTTTTACATTTGAAAATCATTGTAACAGAATAAAGGAGAAAACCTCAGGATCAACAGATACAGAAGAGGTACCTGACAAAACTGAACAGCCATCACAATAACAATAACAACTCTCCAAAAATTAGGAAAAGTAGAGAATCTCCTCAAACTGATGAAAAAACACTACCAAAAAAACCTGAAACCAACATCACACTTAAAAGATGGAATTGTTCTCCACTGAGACGAAGAATAAGGCAAGAAAGCTCACATTTACTGCCTTCTAGTCAATGCTATACCAGAGGTTCAAGCCACTGACACAGGGCAAGGAAAATAAATAAAAGGCATAAAGATTTTAAAGGAAGAAGTGAAACTCATCTAAAGATCATACGGTAATTCCTGCAAAAAACTCCAAGGAATCTACAAAACAGCTACTAGAACTAATACATGAATTCAGCAAGATTATAGAAAACAAAGTTGATGCAATAAAAAAAGTATGTTCTTACTAGCAGCAATTAGAAAATAAACTTTAATGTTAAATCCTACTTGTGGCATATGATAACTGGTGTGTGTGTGTACCTGTATTTATAAACTTTTATTTTAAACCCTACTTGGTAGGGTATGAATACAGGTACACACACACACAATCTACCCCAAAGTGAGAGAATAAACAAAGAAAGATGACGACACAGAATCCAGGAAATAAAAGAACCCCAAAGAAGAAAACCCAAAGCAATCCCCAAGACAACAGTAAAGAGAAGGCCCAAAGTGGCAACTCTGTGGAAGCTCAACAGTAAGCAGTTCAGACCCAGCAGGAGGACACAGAGCTCTGGAAAAAACAGTGCCAGGAGAAACCTGGAACTGATGATGCCTTAACTAGTTCTACCATTTAAGTCTTTATAGTTCTATCAGAATACTTAGAACTAAATTAGCATTTCACAGAAAACTAAGCAAATTAAAAACAAAGTAACCACTATCTCTGAGGGGAAAAAGTTGAAGAAAGAAAAAAGTAATCATTGAATACTCTGTGACCAAGGTCATCAATATTCAAATAATACTCTAAGTACTAAATGAGGGCTTAGCCAAAAATCAAATTAAATTGTCACTGGAAGGATGGGGAAAGAGTAGCTGGGGAGTTAGTGTCACTTGCAGTAAACATCAAAAGATAATATTTAGAATTGAAAACTCAAGCTGTAGAAGTAAAATAAACTATTTAGACATACGGCAATGAATGGCCACAAAAACTAGCTTAAAAAAAAAAGAAAAAAGAAAGAAACAAAACAAACACTTGAAAATGACTGCCTCTGAAGAGAGGTAAAAAACGTGAAGCACAGAATTTTTTCTTTTCAAGGCAGTATCACTATTACTACTTTATTTGTTAAAATTTAAAATTAAATTTGCTAAAAATTAAAATTAAATTAAAATGAATAATACATAGTTCAAATAAAAATCTATAGTGTCCAACCTTGGGACCTCTGTCAAGGAAATATTTTTAACTGAATTTGGTTTCTCTAAACAATTTACAGATAAAAATCAGTTTAAACAAAACACATGAAAAATATATATAAACATTCACAAAAAATTAAAACACTTGTAAACTGAAAAATAAGAAGCTCAATAAAAACATTTAGCAAAAGTTAAAACAGTAGAAACATTGAATCCATATCAAATATACCCAGTTTTCTAATAAATAATCAAGTGATAATTAAGTTAAAAAATTTTTTTCAGGAGCTCCCATCGTGGCACAGCAGTTAATGAATCCGACTAGGAACATGAGGTTGTGGGTTCAACCCCTGGCCTTGCTCAGTGGGTTAAGGATCTGGCGTTGCCGTGAGCTGTGGTGTAGGTCGCAGAGGCGGCTCAGATCCTGCGTTGCTGTGGCTGTGGAGCAGGTCGGCAACTGTAGCTCCAATTCGACCCCTAGCCTAGAAACCTCCATATGCCGCAAGTGTGGTCCTAAAAAGCAAGAAAAAAAAATTTTTTTTCAAAAATACCTGCATCAGCCTCAAAAATTATAAAATATGCCCAAAAGGCCTTGCTACCTACTGTTATAGGCACTTTATCTTAGTTCCTCACCTGCTCACAGTAACCTGGAGTATTTTCCAATTCTACCTAAAAGTTCCGAAGACCAGCTGCTGACCATCACAGCAGAGGTGCATTGAATGGACACCATTTCAAGCATTTCAAACTCTAAACTGCACTCCATCCAGTCTCTGAGGGTGAATTACTTCTGAGGGGATCTTTTGCAGAACCGTTTTCAGGTCACGAAATTACCAGGAAGGGAAGGAAGCGAACAGGAGAAAATATAACATTTTGAAAAATAGGTACAATATATTTCTAAAACACTTATAAACATTTTAACTCATTCCTTTGGATGTTAGGTGGGTGACTTTCTGGAAACCCTGAGAAACTGTTCATAGCTCTACCCAATCAGAAACATTCTAATTAAATGTATATTAATCTAATTGTCTAAGAAAGCACTTATGGGAACTCTACATTTTCTAAAATTGACTTTATGGGGGGGAGCAATTTCTCACTAAAGATGTATGCAGCCCATGTGGTCATTCCTGTGTTTCTAAACTGTAATCTACGATTACGCAATTGAACATTACAGTCACCCCAGGCCATTCTGTATTTAAAGAGAAGTGTTTATGGCCATATCCTGCCAAACAACCACAATACCACTTGACCTCAGTTCAACTACTGCATGAATGAACTTGTTAGGATTACACTGAAATACAGATGCAAAACAAATACTAGGTCAAGGAATGTGATGTTTACATATTGAAAAGGGGGGTGGACAGAGAAATCCTTATATAATGCCCCTTAGTCACTACAGCAGAATGGACATGAGTATTTAAATTCTAAAAGCTGGAAATCTAAGTACAGAATATGGATAAAAATAACAAATTCCTAATTTTGGAAGAAGAAATGAATTCCTCTGAAGGGTGGAATGTGTTATCTCAGAAAGCAGTCCCAAGTAGGTGGCAATAAAAGACAATGTTGTCTCTGGATCTGGATGTATCCAAGCAAATTAGTAAATCTAGAAACAGGAGAAAAAGATGAATCTGAGAACATTTTTTAAATGTATGATTTAGAGTAGAATGCTCTAAGTTACTGATTTGAATCCACTTGCATTAACAATAACAACCAGGAGTTCCTGTCGTGGCTCAGTAGTTAACAAATCTGACTAGGAACCATGAGGTCGCGGGTTCGATCCCTGGCCTCGCTCAGTGGGTTAAGGATCCAGCGGTGCCGTGAGCTGTGGTGTAGGTTGCAGACGCGGCTTGGATCCCGCGTTGCTGTGACTGTGGCATAGGCTGGCGGCTACAGCTCTGATTAGACCCCTAGCCTGGGAACCTCCATATGCTGCGGGTTCGACCCCAGAAAAGGCAAAAAGACAGAAAAAAAAACAACCAAAAGTCACTACCACCAATCACTTCCTGTGATCTAAACCCACCTGGTAGTGCCTGACTTTGCTTTTTAGGGCCACACTCTCAGTATATGCAAGTTCTCAAGATAGGGGTCGAATGGGAGCTGTAGCCGCTGGCCACAGCCATAGCAATACAAGATCCAAGCCACGTCTGCAACCTACACCACAGCTCAGAACAACTACAGATCCTTAACTCACTGAACGAGGCCAAAGATCAAACCCGCATCGTCATGGATACTAGGCAGATTCATTTCCGTTGCACCACAATGGGAACTCCCAGACTAACTCTTAGAACAAGTTCTCACAGGAAGGTGATCTAATACACTCATTCACTTCTGTGGGTCAATCATCAAATATTTATTGGCCAAAAATATTTCCTTTAGAAAAATGCTTATAAATTAAAAACCAGGATAAGACAGTATGTTAATGTCTTTACTGTGACATGTTTTCTCAGTCCTTTCTTTATTTTTTTTTTTTTTTTGCTTTTTAGGGCTGCACCCGCAGCATATGGAGGTTCCCAGGCTAGGGGTCCAATTGGAGCTGCAGCTGCTGGCCTACATCACAGCCATAGCAACACAGGATCCAAGCGTCTGCGACCTACACCACAGCTCACAGCAATGCCACATCCTTAACCTACTGAGCAAGGCCAGGGGTCAAACCTGCAACCTCATGGTTCCTAGTCGGATTCATTTCTGCTACACCACGACGGGAACTCCCTCACTTCTTAATCAAATACAGAGAGTTCAGTAAGTCTGTAAGGCCAAGAGGCCACCGAAAGATCCGTTTCAACAATTCAGCCACCGGAGTTCCCTTCGTGGCTCAGTGGTTAATGAATCCGACTAAGAACCATGAGGTTGCGGGTTCGATCCCTGGCCTTGCTTAGTGGGTTAAGGATCTGGCGTTGCCGTGAGCTGTGGTGTAGGTTACAGATGCGTTGCTGTGGCTGTGGCGAAGGCCGGCAGCTACAGCTCCTGTTAGACCCCTAGCCTGGGAACCTCCATATGCCGCGGGTGCGGCTCTACATAAAGGCAAAAAAAAAGACAAAAAAAAAAATTCAGCCACCACACTTCATGCCTGAAAAGGAGAAACACATTAAGGAGACCCAATTAGGGATAAAAAGCTGTCAGCCACCCTCATCTAGAGTCCAGACTATGCCACTTAGACCTCAGTTTTAGTTTATCATTCAAGTAAGATGCAACACAAGAGTATACAAAAACTATATGTGAAATTATATTTGCAACAAGTCCATTTATAATGACCACTATTGAGAAATAACCACGCAGGGTCCCTAAAACACTCAATTATGTCTAGAAAAAAACTATAAGAACATACATTTTAGTGTGTTTAAAAAACTTTGAGGCTGCCTTCTGGTACTTTCATCAGTAGAGACAGATCATTTTAATCTTTGATTTGTCATGAATAAACAAACCCTTCAAAAATGTTACGTTTATTACCCAAAATAAGGGGAAGCATTACTAGAATTCCATTTCGCAATTCATCTAGATCACCACTGCCGAATGTTTTTGCAAGTATCTCTTTTTTTTTTTCCTTTTCTGGCCACCCCACAGCATATGGAGTTCCTAGGTCAGGGATCAGATCTGAGCTACAGTTGCAACCTACACCTACATCTAAGCCACAGTTGCGACCTACACCACAGCTGCAAGAATACCAGATTCTTAACCCAGTGCCAGGTCAGGGACTCAGCTCACATCGCAGTGCTCCAGAGACCCTGCCAATCCCCTTGTGTCGCAGCAGGAACTCCATGTAAGTATTTCTTACACACACTGCCATTACACAGGACTGATAGCTGATTAAGTGTAAAGTGAACTACTTTACCAGTGATTAAAAAAAAAAGGTATTGGAGTTCCCGTCGTGGCTCAGTGGTTAACGAATCCGACTAGGAACCATGAGGTTGTGGGTCTGATCCCTGGCCTTGCTCAGTGGGTTAAGGATCCGGCGTTGCCATGAGCTGTGGTGTAGGTTGCAGACGCGGCTCGGATCCCGCGTTGCTGTGGCTCTGGCGCAGGCCGGTGGCTACAGCTCCTGTTAGACCCCTAGCCTGGGAACCTCCATATGCCGCGGGTGCGGCCCTAGATAAGGCAAAAAGACACACACACACACACACACGAAGTATTATTTTATCAAGGTCACCGTTAGCTGGTAAACAGAATTCAAGATCAACTTCTCATTTAGTAGCCTTTTTCACTCCAAAATAACATTCTTACTATTAAATTCAATACACATTTTCCTTTATGATGTAACATTAATATACTGCTTTTATTATAAATACTTTCTACAAAATGACTACTCCAGAGCATGAACTATTTCTATATCTATTAAATTATTACTGGTATTTAAATATATAAGTAATTTAGAAAGTAAACTGGGATGTCACAGATGCAAAGTACCATTTCTGATTCAACAAAATCCTGACATCATAGTTGGAAGCAAGACCTGTGAATCCTACATCCACAGCTAACCTTGGACAAGTGACTTGGCCACCTCGACTCTCTATTCCTATATACTTCACCTGGAGAACACCACTGAGTTACTGAGAGGGAGGAATGAGACCACGGATGTAATAAGCTCTCAGCACAGTGCTGGCACAAGTAAATACTGGCCATTATTGTGTTGTTTTTACTGAAAGAAAAGTATAATCACAACCAAAGAAGTTAAACTTAAGCAGTACCCACACTGGTCTTTAAAAGTTTATTCAAATAGTAAAATAAGAATACCACAGAAATAAAGCAAAATACACAAGAACATATGAAAAAAGTTCTCCAAGGTCTAGAATATTTTAGCATATTTTTTAAAAACTCTTAGTTCTATTCTGACTTGAATAAACAATGCCTAAGATTTCATACATAAGACATTTACTACTTCATCTCCCAATACCTTGAAAACAGAATAAAGATTTTAAGAAGAATAAACTAATGTTTTAGCCAAGGCGGGGGAGGATTGGGAGTTTGGAACTAGGAGATGCAAACTATTATATATAGGATGGATAAACAACGAAGGTCCTAATGTATAGCACAGGGAACTATATTTAATATCCTCCAATAAACTGTAACAGAAGAAATATGAAAAAGAATATATTTAACAGATCACTTTGCTACACAGCAGAAATTAACACATTATAAATCAACGATACTTCAGTTTTCAAAAATGAAAAAATAAAATAAAAAAGAATAAACTAATGTTTTAATAAGAGCTCAGAATGTTTACCAGCATTTTTGTAAAAGTAAAGAAGTGGAAAACAGGCTCAATGTCCATTCAATTTGGATACATATGAAAAAAATATGCAGCTATAAAAAGAGAGGGATTTATATATCCTAATATGGAATGATCTAAGACATGTTGTCAAGTTAAAAAAAAAACATAAAGTAAGACTCTATTTATGTTAAGACAACCAAAAAAAATAACTTACATTACATGCATACATATTTATGCACTTAAATGCATACACAAAGGACTGAAAGAATGTGACCAATGGTGACCTCTTGGTTTCACTCTGCATAATTCTGTTATTTAACTATTTCAGTGAGACTCTATTTATATATTACTTGTGTAATTTATGAACCCCCAGGAAAGCTAGCCAATAAATACACTGGGCTAAAAATCAAGTAAAAATAAGTTTTAGACAGCACTTCATAGTTTACAAAAGGATTTTGTAACCCTTTAAATAAATCCTTTAAAATCATGTAACACATCATCTAATTTGATCCCCATAATAGCATCTAGAATTTAAGGTAGTATCCTTACTTTACAAGTGAGAACAGACGCAAGTATTTATTAATCCATGGTTAATAAATGCAGAGCCAAAACGGAAACATGGTCCCCTGACTCTACATTCAGTGTTGAGCTTCCTGCACTACATTTCCTCCATAAATTGAAACGCTGGCATCTATACCAAAGTTCTCTAAACCTCTTAGTGCCTCCCTTCACGTGAAAGTTTGTAGTGTGGAGATAAAGGCATTAGAGACCTGGGTTCTAGTTTTGACCTTTTCACCACTAAGACTTCACCAGTAAATCAGACTCTCTGACCATGATTCTTGTGGCTGCATGTGAGATTCAACAGTGATGCTTTTAAAAAATACTAATACCTAAACCTGATCTCCAGAGATTAGGATTTAATTGGTCTGGGGCATCAGTACATTTATTAAGCTCCCCAGGTCATTCTAAGGTACAGCTTAGTTAAGACCAGAGCTTTAAGACTTAATATTATCAGATAAAAATAAATGATGTAAAAAAGTCACATGCTATGTACTTCACAGAGTTGAAAGGAGGGATGAACATTATCATATATAGGAAAGCCTCTTAAAAACAATAAAATGCCTTACACACGTATGGGACTGTTGTTTATTCCTTCCAGCAGGGAGTACAGCTGTGTATCAGGCGTGGGCTGGGACAGAGAAGATGCTCCCAAGTCCTCAAATGGCAGCCATGCAGGTGATGACCAGCCCAGCCTTGGGGCCTGAAGGTGTGTAGGGCTGACGGCGGGAAGAGGCCTAGAAAGGGCAGTGCGCAGCAGACCCTCAAGCTGGATTTTGGCATCCTAGACAGAGGCACATCATACCCAGGCACGTAGTTCAGGATGGATAGAGATGCCCAGAGATGTCCAGAGAGAGGTCTTCGGCCCCTGAGAGTCCTTGAGACTCTTTTAGGGAGTCTGTGAGGTTTAACACTCTTTTAATAATACTACTAAGACCATCCCCACCAAAACGCTGGAAACAATCCCAATGTCCTCCAACTCTTGGACAAACTGTAGCATATTCACACACTGGAGTAAGACAGCCAGAAACAGGAACAAATTTGTGATACACTTGAGCATGGGTGGAGCTCAAATGCATTATGTTAAATTTAAATGAAAGAAGCCAGATTCAAAAGCTTACAGACTGTACAGTTCCATTTATATGACATTTGGGCAAAAGCAGAAGCATAGCGCTATAACATAGGTCAGAGGGTGCTGAGGCTAACGGTAGGAGAACAGTTTGGGGTGATGGAAATGTTCTTAACTTCACTGTGGTTACACAGCCATATGCACTTTTCAGAACCCAGAGAACTGTACACCAAAAAGGGTAGATTATACTGTATATAAGTTATACCTCAATCAAGGGAACTTTTAAAAACAGTACCACACTGCTTGTTTGTTTTTCATTCTCACGCTCTCATAAGTGTACAGTTTTCCAGAAGGTGCATGACTTGATGATGTCATCGCTCTGCACAAAGGCAATATAAGTTTGTATATTCTTATGTTTCAAACTTTTCTCCATATTATTTTAATTTTTACGGTCGCACTTGTGGCATATGGAAGTTCCTAGGCTAGGGGATGAATTGGAGCTGCAGCTGCAGGCCACAGACACAACCACAACACCACCAGATCCAAGCCACATCTGCAGCATACTCCACAGCTTGCAGCTACGTCAGATCTTTAACCCACTGAGCAAGGCCAGGGATGGAACCTGCATCCTCTCAGACACTATGTTGGGTTCTTAACGCACTGAGCCACAATGGGAAAATCCTCCATTTTAATTTCTAAAACAGTAAATAGTGATAGATATAATCACCATAAACAGAAGTTTCCATGGGGCTTCAATAATTTCCAACAGTACAAAAGGTTTCTGAGACCAAAAGTTTTGAGAACCACTGCCACAGGTAATTGGAAGGCCCAGAAGTGTTTTAGGCAGAAAATAATGGGACTCAACTTTACAAAGAGTGATACAGGGAAATTAGTTAAGTTACTACAAAGGTCTGAGTAAGGCTGAGCCCAGGATATACTAGAAAGAAATTATGTTCACACTTCATCTGTAGCTTGTTATAAATCCCAAGCCAGCTTCTATTGAGCTGCCTCTTTGCAAATTAACTTCTTTTTCTGGGGTGATGTCCACAACCTTTGGAAGTTCCTGGGCCAGGGATGGCACCTGAGCCACAGCAGTGACAACACTGGACCCTTAACCCACTGAGCCACCAGAGAACTCAACAAATTTATTTCTTCTACCTGATAATATAGTTAGAAAACTAAATTTGCTGCAACAGCCATCCTACAATGCACTACTAAGTGACTTTTGCATTATTCACTCAGATGTCATTGTCCCTCTTCAAATGATGCCAATGACTTAAAGTTGAGTTTGTTTCTGTGTGTGTGTCTTTTTAGGGCCACACCTGCAGCATATGGAGGTTCCCAAGCTAGGGATCAAATTGGAGCCATAGCTGCCAGCCTACACCACAGCGATATGGGATCCAAGCCGCCCATGGACACCTCTTAGATAATCCCAAACAGGTGGAAACCTGTCTGGAGAATTCAATTTGCCATCTTCTAAAAAATTTATCTGTACTTCTATTCATGTGAAAGGGGGTAGGGGGAACCCAAGACCTCCACCAAAGGATCTGTGTATTATTAAGAGAAAGTAAAATTAGATCCTTACCTGAAAGTACAGTCTTTTTCCTCTGCCTCTTACACAAAAATCTTGGGAAATTAGTTTACAGTCAATACTACAGGAGATTCAAATTTGAAACTGAACCTATGGATTGAACAGGGAGAAATAATTAATGTGAAATACATGTACAATGAAGATAAAAACATCAATTTGATCAAAGATGAAATTTCCGTACACTTGTTAAAACCAAATGGTTTCTGCAGGAAACCTGTTTTCCGTGACTCAAATCCAAAATGGAAAATGTGGGTGGTTCTTCCTGTCTTACCATTAAGAGTCAGCCAATTGGCTGATGAAGTTTTCACACAACTTAAGCTCAAACACTAGCCCTCCATCTGCTCTAATACTGTCATACCTTGGTGAAATGAAATGAAGCAGGAATAAAGGATTTCTTCAGCCTCAAGGTCAGTCTTTAACATAGTACCTTGGACCTATTCTGTCTAGATCATATTTAAGCAAACTGACAAGTTCTTCAAAACTTCAAATCCAGAAGATGTGAAAAATGAGAGCTAAATCACAAAATAATTCAGAGGCTGTAAAGCTACCTCTCACTTCAGAGCTAGGATGTCTGAAACACGACTCTCTTGGTACTAAGCTATAACAGCAGACTTGGGGAGCACGAGCTTCTGGCCCTGTTATCTTCACTACAGATGCGCTTCCTCCCCCCCTCACAAGGAACTCTCTATGTGCCAAGTCATGCCAGCCAAGAGATACCATATTTGAACTTCTAAACATATAACTCTTCCAGATTGGGATATGAATCCAATAATTCTGTAGGGTATTTGTGCATCTCCACCTAGAGCTAGTATACTTGCTAGTGTGATATCGATACATACTTAAGTGAAAACGCACACGACAGCACGCCTACAAGGAGAGAAACACCAGGGCTATATAATACTAGCATCGTGTATACACTTCTCACAAAGATCTCCCTACAATAAAACCTGCAATCAACAGAAAATCTACAAATACTAGACAATAAAAATTCAGGTGGCTGCTCCCAACATGATACAAGGACTCCAAGCACGGGTCCCTTAAGACCGCAGGCCTGATCTGAAAGTTCCTCATGTTTTAGAAGTTTGTTTAAAATTTTTCAAGAGGCACAGATAGTCTAACCATCTTAGCAGAGAAGAGCTTTCCAAGAGCCTCCAGTAATTCCTCTGGTAGGAAAACCCACTGACTAGATTTAAGCAAGGAGCACTGGCCTCCAAAATACTCATCTCAAGGAACTGCTTTGTGTGGAGATGATGAAATCTGAAATATACACACCGTTTATACATTTACATTTTAGAAAAGATGTGTTTGGAGGTACTAAGCAGATTACAAGCAAATATAGATCATAAGCTCTTAGAGCTGGAAGAGACCCCTAATACCCCATTATCACTATAAAACTCTCACTTTACCAATAAGATTAAGTCACAATCTCCTGACTGCCAGCCTGGCGCTCTGCTATCACATCCTGTTCCCTAATCAGTTGTGGAAACAATATTTTGTAGCATATTAAAATCAAGTTATAACTCAACTGCAAAATAAATATCTCATTTAACCATATGTTACAAAAGAAACAATTAACATAAAAGATTAAGAAGAAAAACCTTCAGAGTACTCACTGCTGGGAAGGGCTGGGTGGGGTTGGATATCTTTCTCGATATAAATAAGGTCTGATTTTATGGTCAGGAAAAAAATATGTACAAACTGTATACATAAATCATCTTTTTTTTAAACTGATCACTTCCAAAGTAGTACCTCTAGCAAAAAGATGAATATCATGATATCTTGCTTCACTTATACAGAATGTTGAAATGACAAAAACAGCAATCCTATCTTCTCAAGTTGAGGTTTACGTTTTCTAAATAAGGTGTTTTTACTGCACTATAATTAACTTCCCCCAATATATCTACCTTCAGAACAGATCAAGCAGACCTATTTCTCTGTTGTGGTTTTCCTTAAAACTCAGTTTTTTGGGTTTTTTGTTTTGGCTTTTTAGGGCTATACCACAGCATATGGAGATTCCCAGGCTAGGGGTTGAATTGAAGATACAGCTTAGGCCTAGGCCACAGCCACAGCAACGAGGGATCAGAGCCACATCTGCAACCTACAAGACAGCTCACCACAACCCCAGATCCTTAACCCGCCGAGCGAGGCCAGGAATCAAATGCCTGCATTCTCACGGACACTAGTCGGGTTCATTACCGCTGAGCCATGATGGTAACTCCTAAAGCCAAATATCTCTTTAGGCAAAAGTGAGAATTTATAAACTACATGATGTCCCAAAACTTCCTAGGGGGCTACCTACCACCAGTTTAACAAAGTGACTATTTATTTTATTTTATTTATTTTAATTTTATTGGCTGCGCCCACAGGATGTGGAAGCTCCCAAGCCAGGAACTACTCATGTGCCACAGCAGCGACCCAAGCTGCTGCAGTGACAGCACCAGATCCTTAACCCACTGTGCCACAAGAGAACTCCAAAGTGACGATTTTAGAACAGCATAGACTTAATCTGCACAAAATGCACCTCTTTCTCTCATGTTTTAGCTCTTCTCAAAAGGTTCTGAAATGTACTTTCACATCCGGGTGACTCCACCCCAGCCTTTCCCACTCTTCACAGACTGCGATTCCCTCCTCCTCCCCTCCCCCAGTTGCCTCAGCACCTGATACTCTGTCTGAAACCTGCCCTCTTTTTGGCTTCAGTGTTGAAAATAAAAAAGCTTTAAGTCAATCACATTGAAAACCAGTTACTGTCCAAGTCTATAGTTGAGAATTCTGTGTACATTTTTATCATTTAGTAATCTAGATTGTAACATTTAAAGAATTTGTTTCACTGATTTGAGCTGGAAAGTAATGATTTTTTTTTTCACTGAATCCAAGCTCCTTGTTTATTGCCAAATAAGCCAGGAGGTTCCAGAATACCGCATGTAACACAACGCACACTTAAAATATTTATTTTCTTTATATACCAACGGAAGATTTTGCCATCCCCAATGAGTTCACGAATAAAATAATCACTGAGATTGAGAATCTGCCATTTTACTACTAGGAATCCTAAGTAGCTGCTTTTGCCAAGTTCATTCATTCAACATACAGATACTGAATATATACTATGGACCAGGCACTATTTATTTTTCCTGATGGGATGTATGACAAATTGACCTAAGTCTGCCTTTGGGGAGCTAGTAGTCTAATGGAGGAGATAAAAAATAGGCAATAAGCATAATATATAGACAAATTATGTAGCAGATACATATATAATATTAGAGGGGAATCTGTGCTATTAAAAAGAAAAAAGCCAGGATGGTAAAATAAGGGTATTCAGGAATGAACGGAGGGAAGATGGGTTGCAATCTTAAACAGCATGCTTTAAGGTAAGACTCACTACAAAGACAGCTCTAAGCAAAAACCTGAAGGAAGTGAAAAGTGAACCAGATTTAATTTTCCTAATAATTTTTACCTCGTACTGATTATTCATGTAATAGCAAATGCCTTAACAGAAGAGTTATTTATGAACAAACTTACGAGCAGTCAGAAGATTCAATAGAAGAGAGCTGCATGTAAACCCCCTTAACTTTTGCAGTGAAATTTACACCTTCAGTTAGGCACACTCACTGCACTTTCCCCACATACACACTCCCAAGGATTGTTCTGAACAAAATTCTTATCTCTGTGATTCATATTCCTCAAAACTCAAGAAGAAATTTCCAAGTATTCATTTGACACAAAAAAAAAGCACCACTGTTATCCAACCAACAACCCCAGTGAGATGGAAGTTCCCATTGCGGTTCAGCAGGTTAAGAACCCGGCATAGTGTTCATGAGGATGCAGGTTCGATCCCTGGCCTCGCTCAGTGGGTTAAAGATCCAGCGTCACCACAAGCTGCAGCACAGAGTGCAAATGCAGCTGGGATGCAGCATTGCTGTGGCTGTGGGGAGGGCCAGTGGCTATGGCTCCGATTCAACCCCTAGCCCGGGAACTTTCATATGCTGCAGGTGCAGCCCTGAAAGAAAAAGGAAAAAAAAACCCACCCCACTGAGATGGCCTAACTCCAGGTCAGGACTTGTATCTCAGGAAGGGAACCCAGGAGGCACTTAAGTGTGAAACCTCTGCTCTTCTAGAGTGTTTAGTGGGAAAAGCCCAGGCTGTGAAATCAGGCAGCCTCACCACCAACCAGCCCTTTAATGTTGAGCAAATCACTTCACCGTTTTCTCAACTATGAAACTAGAATTCTGAACCAAACGATTTCCAAGTCCCTTCCAGGGTTAGGTCCATTTCAGAAAAAAAAAAAACTTCAGGTAATTAGCCCTATTAACAAGCAGTATAAGAATGTTATGCTCCATGATTCTGCTAACCCACCATCACAGATCCATGTACTTTAATTTGTTCTTCTAGTAACACCAATCAATTCATATCGACCCATGCATAAAATCTCCACTCTCATGCTCTGATCAAGATCCACAAGAATGGGTCTTGACTAGTTCACAAGGACAAAAGAACCTGCAAAAAGATGATATTCTTGTCTTGACTTTATTATCTACATACTCTTATTAGACGAGACTAATATATAAATTCTAAAGAAACACAAGTATGAAACTGCCAGAGTTTTAAATATTCTTTATGCACCACTATCAATTTTTAAAGTATGTTTTTATTTTTATTTATTTGTTTGTCTTTTTAGGGCCGAAGATGCAGCATATGGAAGTTCCCAGGTCAAATCGGAGCTGTAGTCACTAGCCTACACTACAGCCAGATCATTAGCCACAGCAACACCAGATTCGAGCCACATCTGCGAACTACACCACAGCTCATGGCAATGCCAGATCCTTAACCCACTGAGTGAGGCTAGGGATCAAAGCTGAGTCCTTATGGATACTAGTCAGATTTGTTTTCACTGAGCCATGACGGGAACTCCTAAAAAGTGTGTCTTTAAATAGTCGGTTCTGAGAGTTTCCACTGTGACTCAGCAGGTTAAGAACCCGACTAATATCCATGAGCATGCAGGTTTGATCCTTGGCCTCGCTCAGTGGGTTAGGGATCTGGCATTGCCATGAGCTTCAGCATAGCTGCAGACGAGGCTCAGATTCTGCCTTACTGTGGCTGTGACATAGGCCAGCAGCTACAGCTCTGATTCAACACCTAGCCTGGTAACATCCATATGTCACAGGTGTGGCCTGAAAAGCAAAAAAATAAAATAAAAAATAAATAGCTTCCTTAAAAGTTATTTGTAACCCATTAGAATTGTTGCTATGATATTATTTCAAATAGGTATAATGAGCATCTGTTATTCAGAAGGGCTGAAATCTTTGGTCTGTTCTCACCACAATTTAATGGTTCCCTGCTGTGTAAAGCCCACCTTCTCAAGGCAGAATTTAAAAAAGCAAATAAACAAACCAAGGATGGGAAAATTGTTTCCTCCCCTCCTTATCCTCTGGTCCAGGCAGACTTATGAGTTAGTTCTGAGACAGGCTGGGACTCTTTTCTGGAATGCTTGTATCTGGACAAACATCTCCTCCAGCAACAAAATACAAAGAAGCTATAAGGGACTAAAAATAACTGCATACATGCAGCACTTGGGGCAATTATGAACAATAAGATACAGAAAAGCCACAAACCAACTGCCATTTCCAAGGTGCTGTGGACAAAAGCAGGGTACTGAACATTATCCCGGCACAAAGCACCACCAAAGGGGGTGGGCAGACCACCTCGCCACCCCTCCCCTCATCCCACTTAAGGAACAGCCTGCCCTGCAAAGGAATCTAACATTTGCCTTCACTCCCTTACCTGAATTTCTCATCTGGCCTCTTACCAACTTCTTTTGATTAAAAGGTCCAAGGACCCAGGTGAATACAGTTCCACCAACCAGACATACCACAGAATCTTACAAAAGGACATTCGGACTAATCAAACTACTGTGTTTATCAAGTGTATATCAAGACTCCTTCAGAAGGGAGTTTCAGAATTACATGTGGAAAAAAGCAAGGTGGCAGCATGTGTGGCATTCCCTTTGCTCGCAGACCAAAGCAGAGTGATCCTGGCTCTGGGTTCTGATCTGGAGCATCCTGACCTAAGCAGGGCTGCAGCTCGGGGGAGGGCAGGTTCCACGACGCAGTACTGACCGCCAACCTTTCCCGGTCTCTTTCTTCAGCTCTCCTAATGATTTGCTAAGCTACCTAGCACCTTTAATCCATCCACTTCTGCTTACACCTACTAGATACAGATACAGAATAGACCCTAGTATCTGTAACTAAAATCTCTGACCAATTCATGTCCTTTCATTATTTCCACATACAAGAGCTGAGACTGGAAGATACAAGCATAGAGCATTCCACTCTAGTTCTTTGTGGTCTGGGGAGGTTTTTTTTTTGGGGGGGGGGTGTTTTGTTTGGGTTTTTTGTTGTTGCTCTTTTTTCTTTTTAGGGCCGCACCCGCAGTATATGGAAGTTCCCAGGCTAGGGTTCAAATTGGAGGTGCAGCTGCTGGCCAGTGCCACAGCCACGGCAATGCCAGATTCGAGCCGCATCTGTGACCCACGCCACAGCATGTTGCAATGCCGGATTCTTAACCCATTGAGCGAGGCCAGGGATCAAAACCCCATTCTCATGGGGACTAGTTGGGTTCTTAACTCACTGAGACACAACAGGAACTCCCAAGAGTTCTTCGTTTTGAACAAGGGCTCAAATTCACAGTCAACACCTCCAACCTTTCCTTTTAAGTACCTTCTCCTAAATTTCATCACCTCTGCAACGCAAGGAAAAGAAAATGATTTTCTCCTAACCAATTTTCTACCAATAAAGAGTACGATGACAGCAGTTTGGCAAAGTATTTGAGGATGAGATACAATAAACATTACTTTCTATAGCAGCTCAAGTTTATGGAGAATCCTGGAAGGTTAGGTAACACTTTCAGAATATTCCCAAACTGCAATCAAGGTGATCTAATGCTGTGTTTGAATGCCAAAGTGATCAGCACTTTGTGCCAAGGCCCAACTTAACTCACAAAACAGCAATGAGCCTTTCACTTGTTTTCTCCCATCCCTCAGGGCAAGACAGTCATGTTAAAACCACCGACACATCAGCTCACTAAAATATGACACTATTACCTAACACCAAAAGCAGACTCAAAACACTGAGAACTGATTATACATGTTAAAATTCTCTTCTTGGTAGAAAGACATTAAGTCCCACAAAATCAGTTACCAAAGAGGGGAGATGTAATCAGTTGTTATTAATACTGTTCTCTAAGAAGTCAACAGAATCTTACAAAAGGACATTCGGTATCTTTGAATAGTCAAATTATTCTGTCTGTCAAGTGGCACAAGATCTTTCCCAGGTAATACTCACAAGCAAAAAATTTCATATGAAAGATCAGTTACACACTTCTGAAGCCAATTCATGACACCAATACTCATTCACAAGGCGTCTCAATGCTCTGCCAAAGAGAAAGCGGGTATCCAACTCAAAGGAAAGCACACGTGTGCGTCAACCTGAGAGTCAAGACAGTCTACTGAAGCTACTGCCAACCTAGCTCTGGGGCACAGGCACGCAGAGCTGCTGACTTCACCTCTGTTATGGCAGGACCACTTCCCCCTCCCACTGCCCGAACTGCTTTCATCAAATACTTAACAGTGCACTTAGCTTTAACACTGCTGGTGGGGAGAATGAGAATACACAAGTTAAAACACAACTCTATTATTCCCTAAGGACAAGGCAAATCAATTTCAAAAAAAAAAAAAAACTAGAAAACACTTAGAGCTTGGCTACTTTAAAAAAAATTTTTTGAACAAATTCCATGGAGCCTATTAGCAAAGAAGTTACTAAGATGAGTACCGAGCTTTACTACAATTACACATGTGCCATATGTGTCCTTTGGGTGCATATGGTGCTCCCCCCTTTCTTTTTTTAAAGAAATGAAGCCTTTCTGGGCTAGAAATGACACATGGCCTACTCTGATGTTTTATATGGCTTCTCATATTTATTTAGACTCTAACCTCAATCAATCTTACTCCAAGTTTAAGGACAGACACAGCGCTTTATTAACAGTATCGAAATCAAGGGATGTGTACATAATACCACATATCCGTGACCCCCAAGGCCGCTCTGCAGAATAACCCCTGCACTTGTAGGTCCTTAGAGAAATAAGAAAAAAACAAAAAACAAGAAAATTTGATCATGAGTCTTACAAAAAGCTAAATTTATCTTATATAAAAGGTGCCCTTTACTCTGAAATTATGTCCTTCCTACTCTTTTGGTATTCAAATGGCCTTTCTTTATAAAATGCTTTTAAAAACACAATTACATATGTAAAATGCAAAAGTCTAGGTACCACTGTTCCAGATCTTTGCTTTTCCCATCTCCAAAATCCCAACTCCTCCTCTCCTTCCAGCTGCTCAGATGAAAAAATAAACATAAATAAAATAAAATCTAATGGCACTCCTGACTCTTTTTCACACCCCACTTCTAGACCATGAGCATAGACTGTCAGCCTTACGCTTAAAATGTGTCCCTATTCAATCACTTCTCACCAGCATGATAAAGATACAGAACACTTTCACCACCCCAAAAAGTGATTCCAAAATGAGAAAGTCCTCAAATGCATCGATCTTCAGGGAAATGCAAATTAAACCACGATGGAATACTCCTACAAACCCACTAAAACGGCTCAAGTAAAATGGAAGGAAATACCAAGTGTTGCCAAGAAAGTGGAGCTCTCATATGCTGCTGATGGATACATAAACTTATACAGTCACCTTGCAAAACTGTTTCTCAGAATCTACTACAGTGAATATACACATACCCCATGACCCAACAATTCCACTCCTAATTATATCCGCTATAGATGTCCTGACAAAGACATATATGGGAATGTTGATGGCAGCTCTATTCACTAGCCAAAAACAAGAAACAATTGTGGTCTCGTCACACAACAGAATGCTCCACAGCAACAAAAATGAATGAACTGCAAATACTTGCAAGAGCATGGATGAATCTCATAAACACAATGCTGGGTCAAAGAGGCCAGAAACAAAAGAATATATTATGCATGATCACATCAAAATAAAGCTCAAAAACTCACCAAAAAAAAAAAAAAAAGCCCTAAGCTATGATGTTAGCAATCAGCAGGTAATGCTTTGACTGGGAAGGGGTAACCAGGCCTTATAAGAGACTAGTAATAGTCTGTTCTTAATCAGAGCACTGACTACACAAGTGATTTCACCCTGTAAAAATTCATCTCACCATTTACTTGTACTTTCTGCAACTTTCTATATGCTGATTAAACTACAATATCAAGTTTCTCTCTCTCTCTCTTTTTGCTGTGCCCACAGCATGCAGAAGTTCCCAGCTCAGGCTCTGAACCCACACCACAGCAGTGACCTGAGCCAGAGCAGTGACGCTGCCAGATCCTTAACCACTTGGCCACCAGGGAACTCAAGTTTTTCTTTTTAATCACCTTCCCAATAAAGCCTTCTCTAGCCTGACCTCCATCTAAAATTTCCAACACTCCCCAATATTTCACATCCTCCTTCTTGCCTTATTTTTCTACTTTAGCACCTATCAGTATCTAACACACTATCTTACATACTCGGTCTACTTGACAAACTCATCTTGTTTACTGTCTGTCTCTACTCATTCAACTACATATTCCATAAATACAGGTATTTTATCCAGCTGGCTGAGTACAGAGTCCCCAAGGGCTAAAACAATGCCTGGCAGAGAACAAGGACTCAATAAACACTGATTTAATTAATTTATTAATGATACAGTTTTGCCCAAGTTAACAATGTCTATGGATTCAAGCCATAAATTCTTGCAGTCATCGCGGTATGCTTAAGCAATAAGCCATTTGCTGCTCAGGCTGTACATTTCTCAACATGGTTTTGAGCCTTCTCATCTTCCTGATTGACCTCTGGGTGCTCAAGTGTTTCAAACTTCCATATCAGGTTCTGGCCAGCTTGGGTTCAACAGACACTCTAAGCCCTGTAACATCTATTTTCACAAATGAAGCCTAAGGTTGGCAGTAACTTTTTTCTTACCGCATCTTTACCAGTAGACTCAACTCATACTGAGTTTAGGGTCAAATAAAAACAATAAAGAAACTTAATTCTACTTATTTTTTTCCTTTACATAAATATATAAATCAAAAAACAGTCCCATCTTATAATGAGGTCTTTATTTTTTATATTTTTGATCCTAAATACAAACATTTCCATCTAACTCCACTACCCCATCAGTTAAGTTCTTTTTAAAGTGGTGTTTCTCAACAATTTTTCACCATCACTCCTGACAGAGAGTTTTTGACATTTTTTCTTTTTTTTATTCTATTTTATTTTTTTGCCTTTTAGGGCTGCACCAGCAGCATATGGAGGCTCCAGGCTAGGGGTCTAATCAGAGCTGCTGCCTCCAGTCTACACCACAGCCACAGCAACAACAGATTCAAGCTGCATCTGTGACCTACACCACAGCTCACGGCAACACCAGATCCTTGACCCACTGAGTAAGGCCAGGGATCAAACCTGTAACTTCATGGTTCCTAGTGGGATTCGTTTCCGCTGCACCACGACGAGAACTCCTAGACATTTCTTCTTAATCACTCTCCCCCATGAAAGGAGAGTACATAGTTATACATACTTATGTATATTGTGCTTTAAACATTAAAATTTCTGCCCCCCGGGCACCAATTTCAATTATTGGAACATAAATACTTTAAAACCTTGATTCTGTTAATTACAGCATTACCTTCTAATTTTAACTTCACATACACATTTGTCAACAACAAAACCATTTCAATCAAAGATAAAAGTTGAAGCCAAAAGAAGTCAAGCAGAGTTCAACAGCACAGGAGGAAAAGCTTCCTTCCCAGCGGAGTCAAATCCCTAAATCTACCCGTTTTTTAGTATACCTATTCAACGAGCTACAAACCCACCAAATACCCACTTCATATTTTCCATCTTCTTCATAAGGATATCATTTTGTTAAACTAAACACTCTACTGAAATCAACAGACATTAGTCCCTATCGAAATTTTTTAAAATATATTTTAAAAAGAAAGTAAGATTAGCACAGAATGACTTGTTTTAGTTTCTCCTACATCCCTCCAGAATCTGTTCCTTTTCTTGGTCTTCCGGTCCAAGTAATCTATACCTTCACTTTTCTAAATATTTCCTGTTTCCTTAGGTCCTGATGAGCACTTTTTATTTTTCCACATCATGTATTAGCAAATGTTTTAAATTCAAAGCTGACCACTCTGCTTCCTGGGTATTTAAAATCTCTCCAGAGCTCTTCCTGCCTATAAATTAAAGTCCCAACTCCTCAGGATGATATGCAAAGCCTTCCACTATGAAGCCAATCAGTGGCAACATCTTCTCACTTCTATAAAGCTTTTTTTTTTTTTTTTTGTCTTTTTAGGGCCACACCCAAGGCACATGGATGTTCCCTGGTTAGGGGTCAAGCTGGAGTTGGTAGCTGCTGGCCTACACCACAGCCACAGCAACGCCAGATCCTTAACCCACTGATCAAGGCCAGGAATCGAACTTGTATCCTCAAGGATGCTAGTCAGATTTGTTTCCACTGAGCCATGACAGGAACTCCCATAAAGCTTTTTCATTATCGTTTTACTCTATATAGCAGAAATGCCCAGCACCTACCTGCCCTCCCCACCCAACCTACTTCCCCTCGGTCTGTCCTGATCTGAGAAGCAATGCCACCTCCTCAGAGACATCGTCTTCCCCACTCTCCATCCCAGTGTCACTGTGCTGTACACTTGACACAACACTGTAAATCAAATATGCTTCAATTAAAAAATAATTAATTAGGGAGTTCCCATTGTGGCTCAACGGGTTCAGAACCCGACTAGTACCCATGAGGATGCGGGTTCGATCTCTGGCCTCACTCAGTGGGTTAAGGATCCAGCACTGCCACAGCTACAACATGGGTCATGGAAAAGGCTCATATCTGGCAATGCTGTGGCTGTGGTGTAGGCCAGCAGTTACTTCTCCAATTTGACCCCTAGCCTGGGAATTTCCATATGTGGTGGGTGCAGCCCTAAAAAGACAAAACTAATAATAATAAATTAAATATATGTATTTAAATATATATATGTATACACACTCACAAAGAAACACACTAAGAATACTTGCTACAAGCTGATCTCCTAAACTGGGAACTTGACATTAACCCTGTGTCCCCACCACCAGGAATGCCAGGAACCTACAGGAACTGGAAGCCCAATACATATTTTTGGAAGGACAGAAACCACCCTGGCTCTGGGCACTCACTATCATTTCCAATCAGTGTTATGAAATCACCTGTTTAAACCTACACTAGAATTCTGTGAGAAACTCACATGCAACTTAATCCATTTTCCTTTCTCTAGAAAACAAAAACACTGATTCAGTTCAGATTTAAGCAGCTGCTCTCACTTTCTTTAAGTTTCCCAACTAAGGTTCTTCAAAAATAACTGTATAGTTTTGGGTGTCCTAGGAAACAACTCATTTCAGTTTGGAGATTTTTACCTATTTTAACTAAGAACTCTCTTGTTTTACTCTCATTATTTTTCTTCTACCTTCTCTGTCTAAAAACCACTTTCTTTGCTAGAAAAAAATAGGAAGAAATGAATTACTCTGAACTCCTTCTTGTTAAAATTAAACAGCGAGTCTAGCTTCTTATGTCTCATTTTCTTTTATAGATTAAAACTAATTTGCATATAGTTAAAGTTGAATATAAATACACTTTATGACACAGCAAGTCTACTCTTGGATATACATCTAAAAAAAAAAAATGCATGCCTCTGTGCACCTCAAGACACATAAAAGAAAGCGCATAACAAAAAAATAAATAAATAAAAAGAAAGGGTCTAATAGCCAAAGACTGAAAAAATGACACTCAAATGTCCATTGAGAGTAGAATATATAAGCAATCACAAGAGTCATCGTTAAAAAGTCTACAAATAATAAATGCTGAAGAGAGTGTGGAGGAAAAGGAACCTTCCTACACTGTCGGTGGGAATGCAAATCTGTGCAGCCCCTGTGCAGAACAGTATAAAGGTTCCCCAAAACACTAAAAATAGAGTTTCCATATGATCCTGAAATCCCACTCCTGGGCATATATTCAGAGAAAACTCTAATTCGAAAAGATACATGCTCCTCAGTGTTCACAGAAGCACTGTTCACAAAAGCCAAGACATGGAAACAACCCAAATGTCCATCCATTATACATACAATAGAACATTGCTCTCCCTTTATTAAAAAAAAAAAAGAATGAAATAATGCCATCTGCAGTAACATGGATGGACTTAGAGATTATCATACTAAGTGAAGAAAGACAAAAATACCATATATATCATTTCTCTGTGGAATCTTTAAAAAATGATACAAATGAATTTATTTACAAAACAGAAAAAGACAGACAAAGAAAACAAACTATGCTTACTAAAGGGGGTAGCAGGGGGAGGTGAGAGATAAATTAGAAAATTAAGATTAACATAGACATGTAAACAACAAGGACCTATTATATAGCACAGAGAACTATACTCATTATCTTGCAATAACCTATAATGAAAAAGAATCTGAAAAAGAATATACATAGATATATAACTGAGTCACTTTGCTCTACACTTGAAACTAACACATTACAAATTAACTATACTTCAATTTCTAAAACAGGTAGAATATATCAACAGTTATACATTCACATAACAGAAACTATAGAGCAATGAAAATGAACTAGAGCTACAAGCATCATGTGGACAAATTTTACATGTTAGGCAAAAGAAACACTATACATATAAAAACATGCTTTACAATTTCATTTGTACAAATTTCAAAAATATTTAAAACCTAATATCTGGTGTTGGAAGTCAAAAGAGTGGTTACCTCTGAGGAAGAAGGAGGGTCAGTGATTGCAAAGACACCTGAGACGGCTTCTGGGGGCTGGTTCTCTTTCTAGACCCTAAGTGGTGGTTACACAACTGCATTCACTTTCTGTAAATTTATTGAGCTGTATCTTTATGATCTGTGCATTTGATGTGTATTACACTTCCAAAAAGCTTTTTTAAATGATTGGGGTAATTTCAAATTTTTTCCTACAAGCCACATGAGATATAACATTTCTAAAACACTTGTAGCTATTCAGTCTGTTTTGTTTTCTGCTTATTATATGCCCTCTTCTCTCTTGTACAGCACTTAATATCTGGCTTCCTATGAAAACAAAAAGACAAACCACAGGATAAGAGAAAATTTTTGCAAATCATATATCTGATAAAGACTTGTACCTAGAATATATAAAGAACTCTTATAACTCTATAATAAAGAGACAACTCAATTATAAATGGGCAGAGGATCTGAACAGACATTTCTCCAAAGACATACAAAGGACCAATAAAAACATGAATGATGCTCAACATCATTAGTCATTAAAGAAATGCAAATCAAATCCACAATGAGATACCACTGCACACCTATTAGCATCACTAAGATAAAAAGCAAAACAGCATAGCAACAAGTGTTGGTAAGAATGTAGACAAACTGAAACCTTCATACACTGCCAATGGGAACATAAAAGGGTACAATTACTTTGGAAAACAGTCTGGCAGCTCCTCAAAAGCTTAAACACAGAATCACCATATGACCCAGAAATTCTACTCCTAGGTATAAACCCAAGAGAAATGAAAACACATGTACACACAAAACTTCCACATAAGTAGCAGCATTATTTTTAATGCTCAAAAAGTGAAACAACCCACATGTCCATCAACTGACAAAGTGTTACATATCCATACAATGGAATCTTATTCAGCAATAAAAATATAAAGTACTGATTCATGCTACAATGTGGATAGACCTTGAAAACATTACTGTAAGTGAAAGAAGTCAGCCACAAAAGACCATATATTATATGATTCCATTTATATGAAACATCCAGAATAGGCAAATCTACAGAAACAGAGAAAGTAGATTAGTGGTTGCTTAGGTTTGGGGGGTGGGGGGTGGAATGAGAGCTAAAAGGCATGGGTTTCTTTTTGAGGCAATAAAAATGTTCTAAAATAGACTGTGGTAATGGCTACACAGAGCTGTGAATACACTAAAAACCATTGAATTGTATACTTTAAATGTGCTAATTATATGGTATGTGAGTTATGTATCAATAAAGCTGTTATTTTTTTTTTAATCTGACTTCTGCAACGGCCTTAAACAGCTGTGCCGACTTCTTTAGAAGCAGGCCTCATTTTTGCATATCATCATGATTTGGAATCCTACAATCACAACTTTTGTTTCTTAGAGCTTCCCACCCATCTGGATAAAACCATGCTCCTTTTTATAGCTCTGCTGGCCTTGGAGGTATACTATCTTTTCTCTGTGCTTTGTGAAATCTCTTCCTAAAAATCTAGGCCCTAAGATTCTCTTCCATCCTGGCAAAACCCCAAGATGAAATAGCCATTTTCACCCAAACTTCTCAGCATGAATCAGTTCCAATTTCCATCTTCTACCTTCTAAAAAAAGACCCACCAATAAGTCAAGGACTTATCAGATGTCTCCATTTATAGGGTTGAGATTCCCAAAAATACACAGATAGTTGAAATGCACCATTTATAAACTATCTATCCCTGAGCCAGCTTTGAACTTATACATATTTATTCAGGGATGCATTTAAAATTAGGTTCTGGGAATACAAAATTGCAAAAGACAAAGTTCTGGCCTTCAAGGTTTAACAGAAGAAGCAAAGAGAAAAATAATTTTAAGGTATTTTGACAAAATTCCCCCAGCATTCCTCTATCCTGGCACTTAAAACTTGACCTGTAATTTTCTGTCACTCATCTGTCAACCTGGCTTGGTCTCAGGAAAACAGATGCTCCCTCTGAATCCCCAGAACTGACAGGGCCCTGAACACAGGAGAGTTTCAACAGACTGTTTATTGACTGAATCTGTGAATGACAAAGTATGAGTAAGTAAGGAGAACCAAGTATGTCCCACACAAGTACCATCCTTCCCTCTTAACCTTGGCTCACTGTTACAAATCCCAGCCACATACAACATCACTAATTATTAAGAGAAATGTATATCAAAACTACCATGAGGTATCACCTCACACCGGTCAGAACAGCTGTCATTAATACACCTACAAATAACAAATTTTGGGAGTTTCCGCCTTGGCTCAGCAGATTAAGAACCGATTAGTACCCATGAGGATGCGGGTGCCAACCCTGGCCTGAATCAAAGAGTTAAATGATCCAGTATTGCCGTGAGCTGCAGTTTAGGCCAAAGATGTGGCTCGGATCTGGCACTGCTGTGGCTGTGGCGCAGGTCAGGGGCTACAGCTCTGATTCGACCCCTAAACTGGAAACGTCCATATACTGTGGGTGTGGCCCTAAAAAGACAAAAAAATAAATAAACAAAGAACAAATGCTGGAGAGGATGTGGAGAGAAGGGAACCCTCCTGCACTGCTGGTGGGAATGTCAATCGGTACAATCACTATGGAAAACAGCATGGAGGTGCCTCAGAAAAGTTATACAGAACCACTTACTATACGATCCAGCAATCCCACTCCTGGGCATATATCCAGACAAAACTTTCATCCAAAGAGACACATGCATCCCTATGTTCACAACAGCCAAGACATGGGAACAATCCACATGTCCATCAAAAGATGAATGGATTAAGAAGATGTGGTACATATACACAATGGAATACTACTCAACCATAAAAAAAGACAAAATAATGCCATTTGCAGCAGCAACATGATGCGACTAGAAGTCAGAAAGAGAACGACAAATACCATAAGATATATATCACCTATATGTGGCATTTAAAATATGGCAAAGATGAACCTATGTACAGAACAAAGACTCACAGACATGAAGAACAGACTTGTGGTTGCCAAGGGGGAGAGGGAGGGAGTGGGATGGATGGGAGTTTGGGGTTAGCAGATGCAAACTACTACATCTAGAATGGATAAGCAATGAGGTCCTGCTGTATATCACAGGGAACTGTATCTAATCACTTATGATAGAACATGATAGAAGATAATATGAGAAGAAGAATGTATATATACATATGACTGGGTCACTTTGCTGTACAGTAGAAACTGATAGGACACTGCAAATAAACTATACTTTAATAAACTTTAAATTAAAAATTTTTTAATTTAAAAAAGACTTAAAAAACATAACAAATCCCAGCCATACCTGGCCATAGCGGTCATTGCTGAGACTGGCACAAAGGAAATTAAGCTGAGAAAATACCCAAATTGATTCCTCCCTCTGCCCACTCCCCTCTCCCCCATCTGAGCCCTTAGCTTTCCTACCCCTAACCTCCCCACATCTGACACCCAAGGGAAAATGTTCAGGATGACCTTCAGAGACAGCCACTGATGAGACGGGAGTTCCCTGAGTAACACAGGTGAAATTTATAAATCCAAGAACCCACCATTATAAGCCAGCTGAAATGTATATTTCCACCAGGATCTTTAAAAATCCAAAGGGAAGAGACTTGGAAAACTGAAAAGCTGGGGGAACTTGTAAGAAGGAAGGATGAGTAACTGGCATCTATTGAGCATCTATTACGTGCCAGGCACTGTGCCTGCTGCCATTCGCTGCCCTCATAATAGCTCCCATCTATAGGTATGAAATCTCACCTGCGGGAAGGGCCTCACATACACGGTCTCAGCCCTTCTTGACAATAACTTCGTGGGTTAATAGCATCAGCACCGCCCCCTTTCCAAAAAGTAAGAAAGAGACTGAGAATGGCCTCAGGTCACAATGGCAGGAGGGAACCCAGGTCTCTAGTCCTGTCTGAGCCACTGTCACTTTCTATGTGACACAGATAAGCACCTTAGCCTCTGAATCCATTTTCTAAATCTCAACTCTAAAAATGAGAAAAATGGGAGTTCCCATTGTGGGACAGCAGAAATAAATCTGACTAGTATCCATGAGGACAAGGATTCGATCCCTGGCCACGCTCAGTGAGTTAAGGATCTGTCGTTGCTGCGAGCTGCAGTGAAGGTAACAGATGCAGCTCGGATCTGGCATAGCTGTTGCTGTGGAGTAGGCCGGCAGCTGTAGCTCCGACTCAACCCCTAGCCTGGGAACTTCCACATGCTGCGGTACAGCCCTAAAAAGAAAAAAAAAAAAAGGAAAATACCTTCCTCAAACATTGGCCATGGAAATTAAATGAGACAATATATCAAAAAAAAAAAAAAAAGGTGCTGGCACATAAATGACCCTCAAAAATAACATTGTTTCCTTTCTTACTTCCCCTGTTATGAACTCTCCCTCCTTAAATCCTGGGCAAGCAAAGGACACACTGTAATTTGTAAATCATCTCTTACTTCCGGTGCTAGAGGACAGCCCTCTCTCTGTCATACAGAACACATTAGAAGAAAACCAATGTTTGAGAAAAGAATCCGGGATGCCAACTACCATTTCACAAAGTGTTAGAACCCAACACATTCATATTCGTAAACTACTGAGAGAAATTAAGGTCAAAGCTGCTCTGGGTTTGGCTCCCAGTGTTTCCTCCTGAGAAATCCCAGGCTCTCCTCTCAAGGTTACTCCAGGCTGTCACAGCCCCGGAGGTGGAAACACTACACTCTTCCTGGGGCCTCTTACCCCTCTCCCCATCAAACTGTACCTTTTGAAAGCCCTCTTTTACTGGACAGACCTCTGTGCTGTGCTTGTTTTTAGAAACCATTTTTAGAAGACAGGGAACATGAAAACGTTAGCAGTGCTTATCCCTGGGTGGTGGAATGATGGTTTTCTTCTTCAAATTTCCTTGTGTTTTCCAAATTTGCCACAAAGCAAATGTTTATGTAATGCTTTCATGAAAGAAAGAAAAAAGAAAGAAAGAAAGAAAGAAAGGCTATACATTTAAATGATTTCCTTCTTCTCTTGCTGAATTCTTCCTGAATTCCGCAATGAGCTGGAAGCATCTTCAGAACAGGACTGGTAAATTATCTGCACAACACCCAGCACAGTCACTCACCCACAGCAGGTGCCTGGCACAAAACAGCTCTCGGTATTTGTGGAGTGAATGGTGAATATTCAGATAATGTTCAGAAACGGACTCTATGGACTGACAGTGGATGGACCAAAGTATAGGTGTGGCATGTCCTTAGTGGACTTGAATTACCGCAGTTATGTGTCATTATATAAAAGGAAGCTTTCAAATGTTCAAAGCAGTTAAATATGAAAAGTCTGCCACCCTAAGACAGGGTGAACGACTCAAGGTGATTCACTGCTGCAGCGGTAAACCAAGAACAGGATAGTGAACAGACCCAACAGCTTTGTGCATCTTGCTCTGAATAAGGGCACCAGAAACAGGGTTCATCAAATAACCTCAGGGCTCTGTGCCCCAATAAGAAGGCACACTGTGGCCCTGCTTAGCCACCAACGTTCAACAACACTCTCTAAAATTAATCTTTGTCCTTCGGATTCAATAATAAGCCTAAATACTAAAGCAAACATAGGATTAAGATTGAACCACCCCAGCTATGTTATTATACCACCCAAAATCCTTATCTAATCAACCAAAGCAGAAAATATTGAGGATTGATTTAACATGAAAGAGAAGTCTCAAATATTTGGTTTGGGGAAGTGATTTGAACACATAAAGTTTAAAGAATGATATGTTGGATTCAGTAAATACACAAAGCCCACAACTCAACAGAAAGTAAGGGCAATAAAAGTCAGTAAAAATGTTCCTTTTCACCATGACCTAAGTTAACTAAGTTAACTTTTATCAGTGACTTCAATTCTGTTTGATCAGTTGAACCCGTGTTTCCTAGCAGCACACTTGATTGCCGGATTGATCTTACACCTGTTTTTGTATTTTCAATTAACTTCAGTTCCATTAACCTCTTAAAAATATAGATATTTCAAATATGACTCCAGGCTCTTAAAAGGTACTTATTTCCAAACAAAGCAGAGGCCAATGTGAAGATAGTATGACAATTTTAGGGCAACAGTGGGAAGTCAATGACAAGATGACAACTTCACAGTGCAAGGCATGCTGCAAGATGAGAAAGAAAACATTTCACCCAGAAAATATACTTCTCACATTTTTTTTTGGTCATGCCTTCAGTTAGGAAGTAAACGGAAGGTGTTCTGACTCGAAAAAAAAACAACTGTGTGGCTCTCACAAACTCTGTGAAGATTTATACTTATTTCATTGCAATTATAAATACTGACATTTCATCTAGCTATCTGTACGAGACACATTAGAAACCCTGGGTCTGTAACATCACTAGCAGGTGGGAACTGCTCATGAGGTTGTTTCCCACAGCTCACTAAGTTGACCAAAGAGGACATTCAATGACAACTATTATCTTGACTGCACTAGAGGGGAGAAAATTAAATCCATCATCCAAGAATTTTCTCTAGGAATCTGAGATACTTGCTCTTTTTCGCCTCCTAAATGTTCACCCACACACTGCCTAATTCCTCTTGGCAAAGCCAGCAACAGGAGGAGGTGAGAGAACTAGAAAGAAATGGTGTAACTTCTGTGTAAACCATGCCTGAGTCTCCTGGAAAGGTGCAAACAGATGAGAGTCTCTAAACAAGACAAGTTACTTAGCCTTTCTAAGCTCCAGTTTCACATCTGTTAAATATTGATAACATCTATCTCACAGGAATTCCATGAGGATAAAGCAAGATGGTATAAGTAAAACCAATCATAAAACCAATTCATTGGTGGAGTTCAGTGAAAGATGTTTATGACCATTGTTAACTAAGCACTGGAGGTCACCTTGATAGGCCAAAGCCCCATAACAGATGCTGGGAAAGAAACCACCAAATGGGGTCACGTGCCAGTTCTGGGAAATGGAGAAGATGTGAAAAACTTGTCCCCAACTCTCTAAGGTGGCACAACACGGCAAATGATAAACTACATACCACACTTAAAAATTATACAAGCAAAACTGGCCTTTCATTGGCGAAATGGGTGCAGAGCTTCTATCATCAGTGTGGTACAGTATTTAAAACAAATTACAAGTGTTGGAGTTCTCTTGTGGCACAGCGGGTTAAGGATCTGGTATTGTCACTGCAGCAGCTTGGGTCGCTGCTGTGGCATAGGTTCAAATCCCTCCCTAGCCTGGGAACTTCCACATGCCTCGGGTGCAGCCAAAAAAAAAACAAAAAGAAACCACACACATACAAACAAATAACAAGTTAAACAAACAGGGTGATGGTCAGAGCAACCCTATTATATGTAAACAGGCTTTCTGGCATTCTAACAATAAAATATATTTTATGCACACAGCTAAAACATGACTCCACTAGACAATCCTCAACTCAGCAGCTACTGCAACGTCTGTTAATATGTATAAGAAGAAATTCTATAACAGGAACTCAACATCTTGACTCACACTCAGAGTCCTAATATCTATCTTGTAGGCTTGTTATAGATTAGCAACATTGTGACATGAAGTGCCTGGAACATTGGGTACTCAATAAATGGTAGCCAATGTAAATTTTACTACTTACTAGGAAGTAACAAAATCAAACTACCTGCCATGAGGCAACAGAGAATAGAGTGGTTCCTATTCAACCAAGTTGTATAAAAACACCTGGGTAAGACTATAACAAGGAATTCCGTAGTGGCTTAGCGGAAACGAATATGACTAGCAGCCATGAGGCCACAGGCTGGATCCCTGGTCTCACTCAGTGGGTTAAGGATCCGACATCGCGGTGAGCAGGTTCCAGATGTGGCTGGGATCCTGCATTGCTCTGGCTGTGGTATAGGTCAGCAGCTACAGTTCCGATTCGACCCCTAGCCTGGAAACCACCGTATGCCATGGGTGCGGCCCTAAAAAGATTTAAAAAAAAAAAAAAAAAAAGAGTTCCCGTCGTGGCTCAGTGGTTAACAAATCCGACTAGGAACCGTGAGGTTGTGGGTTCGATCCCTGGCCTCGCTCAGTGGGTTAAGGATCCGGGGTTGCCGTGAGCTGTGTGGTGTAGGTCGCAGACGCAGCTCGGATCTGATATTGCTGTGGCTCTGGCGTAGGCCAGCAGCTACAGGTCCGATTAGACCCCTAGCCCGGGGAACATCCATATGCTGCGAGTGCAGACCTAGAAAAGACACACACACAAAAAATAAATAAATAAGTAACAAGCCTTACAAAAGGGAGTAAATCAGTAAACAGCAGGTTAATCAGTTTACCTCCCAAGAAAGAGTATCAATGGACCATCCCTCTGGGACAAATAAACAGAATGAACAATGGTCCCTAACCCCTCAAAGAATCTATATCTACCAGAGGAGAAATCAGAGGGTTTCAGTCTGTCTGCATGTCCCCCTTGACAAAACCCACAACTTTACACTGCCACACGACGCAGGCAGTCAATACAAATTTCGTAAACAAATGCATCACTCGCTGGATCTCAGGCCTAAAAGCGTTATCTGACTCAAAAAGTTTCCAAGCCTGGCTTCATAGACTGCTCAATCTGAACTTTCCAAAGACCGAGCATCTGTGTGCATAAAATGCCACCCAGGTGATTCTGATTCTCCGGAGACACTGAGAACCACTTGTCCACCTGGGTTCCCAGGGACTGTCTGAATGGCCTTTACAACGACCAGGTCCTGGATGACCCCACCTATGCATGCGATGGGGATCTGAAGAGGCCTGACATACTTGCATGTCGCTAGAAAGTCCTTTCTGATGTTCATTCAAATACCTGTATTTACTCACTGTTCTACCCTGTCGGGTCTGGGAAGACAAAGGTAATCTCTTCTTCCTTACAATGGACTTTCAACTTTTGAACTCAGACGCCCCTTCTGAGTCTTCTCCAAGTTAAACATCCTCAATGAATTAGGCATTAACTATTAAACTATAAGCTTTTTAAGCATACAACACAGTACACCAGCATCTCAGACAAGGGAGAAATTAACCAGAGAAGATGGCAATGAAAGAGGTGAGCCTTGAAGGGAGAGAAAGATACAGATAAAACGGGACTTCAGGAGCTGGTTTTGCCTCCAGGGGCCAAGGGAGACAAGACAGTGGTGATAAGCAAGATATGCAGGGAAAGGGATAAGAGAAACATAGCGATAGCTCTAGGTGAGGAACCTATATACTGATTTCACCTCTGAAAAAAAAAAAAAGCCGTACCCTCAGCACACTAAGCCACAAGAGGAACTCCAATAACCTATCTTTTGAATTGAATGGAACTGAAAACAAACAAAGGCTCAAAAGAAGTCCGCATAGTTGGGAAGAGGAGAGAGCAGAGGCCTCGCACATGAAGGCAGAGACACAGTCCTGGCCAGGCCAAAGAAATCAGATGAACAGGAAAGGACAGACCAAAAGAAAAGTCAAAAAGCAGGCAGGGGAGTGTACATTTGATGTCCCGGAGCCACTTAAATTCCTCCAGAGTGACACACGTACCTAAATAATTAATTAGAAGAATCAGGAGTTCCCACTGCGGCTCAGTGTGTTAAGAACCAGACTAGTATCCATAAGGATGCAGGTTCGATCCCTGGCCTAGCCCAGTGGGTTAAGAATCTGGCATTGCTGGAGTTCTTGTCGTGGCACAGAGGAAACGAATCCAACTAGGAACCATGATGTTACGGGTTTGATCCCTGGCCTCACTCAGTGGGTTAAGGATCCAGAACTGCTCTGAGCTGTGCTGTAGGTCACAGACATGGCTCGGATCCCGCGTTGCTGCGTCTGTGGCATAGGCCGGCAGCTGCAGCTCCAATTAGACCCCTAGCCTGGGAACCTCCATATGCTGCAGGTGTGGCCCTAAAAAGCAAAAGCCAAAAAAAAAAAAAAAAAAAAAGGAATATGGCATTGCTACAAGCTGCAGCGTAGGTTGCAGATGCGACTTGGATCTGGCAAGGCTGTGGCTGTGGTGTGTAGGCCAACAGCTGCAGCTCTGATTCAACCCTACCCTGGGAACTTCCAAACACTGCAGGTGCCACCCTTAAAAAAAAAAAAAAAAAAGACAGAATAATCACACAAGATGTCCACAGCCTGGGGCAGCAAGAGTCAAGGTGGTCAGAAAGGAGCCTGCTATAGCCACCTAGGTCTTAAGGACAAGGGTCTGCATAAGATAGTGGCAATAAAATAAAGAGGACAAGTTGAAAACAAATCAATTCAAAAGAAAAAAAGGCAAAGCTTGGCTCTGAACCAGACCAAAGGTAAAAGAAAGGGAAAATCAGAGATGACTTCAAAGAGGTATTTGAAAAGGTCAATGAAGAGGCAGGCAGTGGTAAGGTAGAGAGGGGAGACAACCATGCGATGTAGAGTAGCAAGTGCACTGGCGGACTGGTGCCAGGGTGGCTTTGTTTACAAAAGCTTCAAAGTTCACTCCCTGCACCACAAACACACACAGCAACCGGTGGTTTTGCTATTTTCTCTGGTCCCAGCACAGGCAGCAGTTTCTGTGTCAGCAGACAGGGAATGCCTGCTTTTGAATCTGAAATCTGTAACATTACCATCAAAGTTAAAGTGCTTTGCTAGAACTAGGTGAAAGAAGCCAGGCACAAGAGACAACATATTGTCTGATGCCATTTATAGGAAATGTCCAGAAGAGGCAAATATGTAAAGACGGATTTTCTTTACCTCTAAGGAAAAACATGTAATAAATTCAAAACACCACTGGTTGAAATAAGACTATTGTTTTTAGCTAAATTCATAAATAAAAATGGTGAGTTCCCGTCATGGCCATGGCTCAGTGGTTAACGAATCCAACCAGGAACCATAAATAAAAATGGAAAAAAAAATGTAATGACTAAGTCTAACGAAAATATCGATCACCTTTCTCCATTAAAAAAAAAGATTGATGATTTTAATATTTTTACTTGGATCTTAAATTTTAATTCAGTGGACTCATATATTTAACACCTGCCTATGAGAAAAGTTTAAGCAATCAAAAAACATAGGAATATGTACAACCCTCCTAACACCATTGGTGAGAATATAAATTGGTGCAACCACCATGGAAAACAGTACCGAGGTTCCTCAGTAAACTAAAAATAAACTTGCCATATGATCCAGCAATCCCACTCGTGGGCATATACCCAAACAGAACTACAGTTCAAAAAGATACAGACACTACTCTGTTCACAGCAGCACTATTCACAGGAGCCAAGACATGGAAACAACCTAAATATGCCCCATCAACAGATGAATGGATAAAGATGTGGTACATATATACAATGGAATATTACTCAGCCATAAAAAAGAATGAAATATTGCCATATGCAGCAACATGGATGGACTTAAGAGATTATCGTACTAAGTGAAGCCAGACAGAGAAAGACAAATAGCACACGATATCACTTACATGCAGAATCTAATGTATAACACAAGTGAACTTACCTATGAAACAGAAACAGACTCACATAGAGAGCAGACTTTTGACTGCAAGGAGGAGGGGAGTTGGGGGGGACAGATTGGAAGTTTACGGTTAGTAGATGCAAACTATAGCATTTGGAGTGTATAAGCAATGAGGTCCTGCTGTACAGTACAGAAACTGTATCTAACCACTTGTTATGGAAAATGATGCAAGACATAATGAGAAAAAGAATGTATACATATGTGTAACTGGGTCACTTTGCTGTACAGCAGAAATTGACAGAACACTAAATCAACTATAATAAAACTTGAAAAATAAAAGTTAACTGCATTTATGCCATTACAAAAATAAATAAATAAATTCTTGTAACTGACATCCCATGATTTATAAGTTCATATACAAGTCAACAAATAATGGAGAATATTCCCTTAAGTTACTAGTCTGTAAGTGTTTGGAATAATAAATTAACAAAACTCTCAAAACTGGAAAAAAATGGATAAACAAGGCATTACTGTATAGCACAAGGAACTATATTCAATATCCTGATAAACCCTTATGGAAAAGAATATTAAAAAGAATGTGTATGTGTATATAAACACACACATACACACACATATATAAAAAGCTGATCACACCTAGCTGTACAGCAGAAATTTACACAACACTGTAAATCAACGATACTGCAATTTAAGAAAAAAACACCTAGGAATATGTAAATGGGCATTCCGAATCAAGAAACATGGAGAATGAGCTCCTTAATAAATCTGGCCTATCAGACCCCATATGTTAAACAATCCAGGTTATGGAAAGTCTAAAATAATAAAGACTTTGAGAAAGGAAAGAGCTGGGTCTTTTTTTTTTCCTCCTACCACATCCTCCCACGTATATAAAATCACTTTGGTCTAAAGCTACGTTTATTAAGAGGCCAGTCTGGCACCACACACCCATGTATTGCTCCAATGGCTCTACACAAAATGAAGCCCTCCAACTCCCAGAGGGAACCAAAACCACAAATTCTCCCAAAGGGTGCTCAGGAATCACAGAATAAACCAAAGAGAAAACTTTTCCATCTATTCAGAGAGAAAACCAGCCTTTGGAAGGCAAATGCCAACTTTCTACAATACGTTCTGGCCTATGAATTAAGAATTTCCACACAGTATATAAGACGGTAACCAGTCTACTTGCCAGGAATAATACCACACAACAGGACATTACTTACTTCAGGAGCTAAAACTTCTAACTGGCAAACACTTTCCCCATTTCACACAGATGAGAACACAAGCTCATGAAGATTAATGGTCCAGGAGTTACAGTTGTGGCTCAGCAGTAACAAGCCCAACTAGTATCCACGAGGATACAGGTTCGATCCCTGGCCCTGCTCAGTGGGTTAAGGATCCAACGTTGCCGTGAGATATGGTGTAGGTCGCTGATGAGGTTCGGATCCCACATTGCTTTGGTGTAGTAGACCAGCAGCTACAGCTCCGATTCAACCCCTAGCCTGGGAACTTCATATGCTGCTGGTGTGGCCCTAAGACAAAACAAAACACAACAAAGATTAATGGTCCCACCCAGCTGCCAACTTCCTTGTCTGCACATCCACTGTTATCTCATAGCCAACATGTACCAATCGGCTTGATTCCCCACCCAAACCTGCTCCTCCAGTATTCCCCATTTCAATACGTGGCACCTCCATTATTCTAGTTGCTCAGGTCAAAAACGCTGGTGTTATCCTGACTCCACTCTTTCACTGTACATCATTTACCCTTCAGCAAACTGTGCTGGGCCCACCTGAGATGTATCCAGAACCCAGCCCCTTCTCATCTCCTCTACCGCTGCTATCATCATAACTCACCTAGGTTACTACAAGAAACCCCCAATGTCTCCCTGCCTCCACCTTTGCTGCCACCCCTCACTCTATTCACTACACCACAGAGTTCTGTCCTTTAAATATGTCAGATCAAAACACACTTTGGGGGTTCCCATTGTGGCTCAGTAGGTTAAGAACCTACTAGTATCCATGAGGATACGGGTTCAATCCCTGGCCTTGCTCAGTGGATTAAGGATCCGGTGTTGCCATGAGCTGTAGTGTAGGTCACAGATGCAGCTCGGATCTGGCGAGGCTGTGGCTGTGGCTGTGGTGTAGGCCAGCAGCTACGGCTCCAATTCGACCCCTAGCCTGGGAACTTCCACATGCCACAGGTGCAGCCCTAAAAAGACGATCAAAAAAAAAAAAAACCTCCTTTGTACAAAACCATCCGGTGGTTTCTCATCTCACTCACAGTTGTCCGTTTCCATATATCTAGTATGAGTATCTGCCACCTAGAAGATGCTCATTGAATATTGCTTATTATTAAGTGAAGAAAAATTGGCCCAAGTCACAGAGCCAGGACCACACAAATCTTCCAATGTTCTTTGTTCACAAGGAGACCAGTTGAATTTCTAACAACAAATTAAATGAAAATATCATTTTATAAAGACATGAAATCCCACACTGGGTTATCTGATTATCAGATTTGGCAGCACGGACGATTGCCAGCTTATTATCACAGCACTGGTGCACAGATCTTCAGTGGGACTCTTCTGCATTCAGCGACATGATGTCACGACATCTCAAGACCACCACACGCATAAATGATAGGGGCTCTAAAAGACTTGGAACTGAGCACCTAGGAGACAGGCTGATAAAGACTTCCAATCTTCCACACTGGTGCTACACCAAACATCTGAAACAGGAATTAAGCTTCTAGAGTGTTACAAGTAACATCAGAAAGGTCAGCTTCAGAATTGTCTCCTGCCAAAATCATAAAGAACTCCCAGTTGAGTTGAAATGTTGATTATTTTCAGAGCAGAGTGAAATAATGCTAAAATTATCCACCATTATAGAATCTTCTCACTGTTTGAGTTAAAAACAAAAACTCTAAGTTTCTCTTTCAATAACATTTCTACTATTTGCAAAAAAAAATGCCCTACATCTCACAAAATCATAGTAAATTCACAGAATTTTAACAACTGGTCTTAAAAGAAACTTAATTCAACCCCTGACCTTCCTATTACAAATTAAAAGGTTACATGGTATATAATAAATGAACAATGAAGACTTGTTAAATGAATGAACAAGTGAATGAAGATCCAAATGGAGTATATGACTCTTTTAAGATCTGACAATTAATGGAAAAATCCTAAATTAGCCAAAGCCAGGTTTCTAGATTCTCTTAAAGCGGGCCTGGAAGTAGAGGAAACCAAGACTTGGAAACCTTATCTGGGTCCTCAAGAAAACCTTAAGCAAAATTCATTAAGGCCAATTTCCTTTAGTTCTGTTACTCAGAAAAGCACTTGATAAAATAAATTTAGCCAAGATGATCTCCTTGGAAACCAAAAGGCAGAATTGCCTAGTGTTCCTTTCTTCTTCTGCACAAAGAATTTAATATAGGACTATTTTCCAAATAAACAACTACAGTTGTTTTGCATCAAAAGTAAAACAGGTGGCCTTTACAAAAAAGAAAAATCCAACCAGATGAGAGGAAATGGAACACTGAGACGGACCACATCAATCACTAAAAGGGTATCAGCCACAGGACGGCAAAAGCCATGCACCCCTGGTTCCACTAGAGGCAGCCACTAGTCCCCAACATATAGAGGGGGGTCCATAAATACTTATGAGGAGTTCCCTGGTGCAGCAGGTTAAGGATCTGGCAGTGTCACTGCTGTGGCTTGGGCTGCTGCTACGGCACAGGTTCGACCCCGAGCCCTGGAACCTCTGAGTGCTGTGGGCAAAGTCATAAATAAACAAATAAACAAATACTTATGAGATAAACAAGTAAATTAATCCTTAGAGAGCCATCCATGCAGACTTAAATTCATATGCTCACCATTAAACAACTCTCTACTATAGGCCTACTATGTGCAGGCATACTATCAACTGTCTTTTTAAGTAATACAGCCAACCAAAACATCCCTACAGTTTTTAGGAAGGTGAGAAAGTTATGCCTTAAATAACCTAAATGACTTACGAAAGCAGCCAATGAGTTTGCTGTTCTGGCTCCAATCTCTCTTCTTCAGCTCAGCCTGTATAACCCAGCCAAGTTAATTGCATGTTCTTTGCACATCCTTGAAAATACAATAGTACTGTGGCTAAGTATTCTATCTCCGTATGTGGCCCACTGCTATTCAACAAGCAGATATGGCATTATCAGCAACTACTGGATTGGAATGGGAAAGGCAAGAGTGTCAAGAAAAAAAGATACCACACAGTGACAGGTCTTATAACTAATCCCCAGAGTTCCCACTGTGGCTCAGTGGCAATGAACCCAAATAGTATCCATGAGGATGCGAGTTCAATCCCTGGCCTCATTTAGTGGGTTTAAGATCCTATATGGCCTCGAGCAGTAGTGTAGGTTCCAGACACAGCTCAGATCTGGCATTGCTGTGGCTGTGGCATAGGCCAGCAGCTACAGCTCCGATGAAACCCCTAGCCTGGGAACTTTCATATGCTGCAGTTGCAGCCCTAAAAAAAAAAAAAGCAAAAATTAAAAAAAATAACTGATCGCCACTGAAAATACTGAGATTACTATCAGAAGCTTTCACTGAAGACCTCCCTTGAACGCAGTGATAGAACTGACGGGGATGGTTTTTGGTATTTATACCCACGGGGTACACATCCAATCTTCAAGATCAATTCAAGGCCCATGACCTCTTTGAAGCTTTCCCAAGCCACTGAACACGGGATCTTTGAAAACACTTTGTCAGATAGGAAGTACTAGACTACAGCTCTTACTATACTAGTTTACTAGTTGCCAAATGATAGCCTCATGTACATTCTGCCATTTAAACCACCTTACCTCATTCTTTAGGTGGGTCTAATCCCCGCAAAAGGATGAAAAATTCTTTGAATTGTTTTCTCTATTGTCAATTTCTCTATTGCCTTGATATTACTCAACACCCACAACAGCGTAAGTGAAAAATAAGTGCCACTCAAACTTCCTGATTTCAAAATACACTACAAAGCTAAAATAATCAAAACAAGGTGGAACCGACACAAAGAGACAAACATATCATTGGAATAGGAGAGCCTAGAAATAAATCATGATGTATATGGTCAACTGGTCTTCAACAAGGATGCCAAGACCAATCAATAGGGAAAGGAGAGTCACTTCAATAAATGGTGCTGAGAAAACTAGATAGCCACATGCAAAATAATTAAGCTGGATCTTTACTTTATATCATATATAAAAATTAACTCAAAAAGGATTAAAGACCTAAATGTAAGACTTCTGGAAGAAAAATGAGGGAAAAGGTTCATGACACTGGCCTTGGCAATAATTTCTTTTGGATGTAATATCAAAAGCACAAGCAACAAGAGCAAAAATACGCATATGGGATTACATCAAAATTTACAACTTTCATGCATCAAAGGACACAATCCACAGTGTAAAAAGGCAATCTACAAAATAGAAAATATTTGCAAATCACATATCTGATAAAGTGTTAATATCTAGAATATATAAAGCACTCCTACAATGCAATAACAACAAAAAAATCAAATAACTGATTGAAAAACGAGCAGACTTGAAAAGACATTTCTCCAAAGGTGATACACAAATGCGCAACAAGTGTATGAAAGATGCTCCATATAACTTAACAACAGAGAAATGCAAAGCAAAACCACAATGAGATATCATCTCACATCCATTAGAATGATTACTATCAGGAGTTCCTCTTTCGGCTCAGTGGGTTAATAACCTGACACAGTGTTCAAAGGATGCAGGGTTGATTCCTAGCCTCACTCAGTGGGTTAAGAATCCTGTGTGCCATAAGCTACAGTGTAGGCCACAGATGCAGCTCAGATCCGACATTGCTGTGGCTATGGCATGGGCCGGTATCTGCAGCTCTGATTCAATCCCTAGCTCAGCCACAGGTGCATATGGGGAAAAAAAAAAAAGGGGAGTAACTCTTGTACACTGCTGGTGGAAATGTAAAATGGTGCCATCACTACAAAAACCAGTATGGAAGTTACTCAAAAAAATTAAAAATAGGAGTTCCCATCGTGGCTCAGCAGTTAACGAATCCAATTAGGAACCATGAGACTGTGGGTTCAATCCCTGGCCTTGCTCAGTGGGTTAACGGATCTGGCATTGCCGTGAGCTGTGGTGTGGGTTGCAGATGTGGTTCTGATATGGCACTGCTGTGGTTGTGGCATAGGCCGGAGGCTACAGCTCCAATTGGACCTCTAGCCTAGGAACTTCCACATCCTGCAGGTGCGGCCATAAAAAGCAAAAAGAAAATTGAAAATAGAACTACTGTATGACACAAAGTCGTACCTTTGAGTATACATCCAAACAGATTGAAAGCAGGTTCTCAAAGAGATATGCATATACCTATGTCCACGGGAGTACTAGTCACAATAGCCAAGAAGGAGAAGCAACTCAAATGTCCATCAATGGACATGGATAGGCAAAACATGATATATACATACAATCCAATTATTACTCAGCTTCAAAAGAGAAGAAAATCCTTACATGCCAACATGTATGAACCTTGAGGACATTAGGCTAAGTGAAAACAGCCAGTCACAAAACGACAAGTACTGTGTGATTCCAGTTATACGGGGTATCGAAAGTGGTCACATTCACAGAAACAGAAAGTAGAATGGTGATTGCCAGGGATGGGGCAAGGGGAAAGGAGAAGTAGCTTAATGGGTATAGTTTCAGCTGTGCAAGATGAAAACATTCTGGACTTCTGTTTCACAATATGAACATACTTATATACTATTAAACTGTACTTAAAAATGCTATGTGTTTTTTACCCCAATAAAAAAATAAGTGGCAACATGCAAACACCAAATAGGATTAACATGTTCTACCTCCACTGCAGGAGTCTCAGCAGCCTCACCCTGTTAGCTACTGGCAATCATTTCCAAATTTCTTCCAAGTTGTCTTTTTCAGTCACCGAGACTGTATCATGATCAAAGGCTCTCCCTTCACCCAACCAAAAAGAAGTTTCCACACACCCTAGTGAGCTGCTTGCTGGGTTAAGCTCACTACGTGTTTACCTTATTCTCAAGCATAAATCCAAAAATGATGTAAAAGCCATTGTGTTCTCAACTGGTTGGGGGGGAAAGCATAACAGCATCACCTGTTAAGTTTCTTCAAACTGCCCATCCACCTGATACCTAGCAGCTAGCTCCCCCAGAGAAGTGCCCTAAAGTTCACCGAGATTCTCCACCCTCCCCCACCCAAGCAGTGGCTGCTCGCCAAACACACACACCTGACCCAAACCACTATTTTAAAACCCTACCTTGAAAACAGCCTTCAGAACAACCCCAGAGAAAGCAATTATTAGGCCGAGGTTCTAGGGATTTTAATAAGCTTTTTCTGTGAATCATACATCTCTCCATAACCTATAATGTATCTGCTAAAATATTATTCTGTCATGCAATTATTAAACCTCACTTCCTATTATAAAGGATCAGCACTAAGATCTTAATTTAAAAAAAAAAAAGTAAGAGATTCCTGGAAGAATCACAGGCATGTCTCACACTGAAAAAGAGGGAAGGGTTAGGAATCACATTCAATCTCAAGCCTCCTAACAGGTTCCCAAGGGCACATTCTGAGCCAGGAGTCAAACCCCACCCCAAATAGATACACATGCAGAGCACACTCTCTTTACACATAGACTTCCAGCCACTCAGAAGTTAGTTTCTTACAAAACATATTGGCAGAAGTTTCTGAGGTCCTCAGTGGAGCAGCCAGAAATAAGGGTACAGGAAAAGGAGGATTTAAATCAACTACACTCTAACCCTCAAGAGTAAGAGTATATAGAATTTCCGTCATGGCACAGCGGAATTTATCCAATGATAATCCATGAAGATGCGGGTTTGATCCCTGGCCTCGCTCAGTGGGTTGGGGATCTGGCGTTGCCATGAGCTGTGGTGTAGGTCACAGACACGACTCAGATCCCGCGTTGCTGTGGCTGTGGTGTAGGCCAGCAGCTGCAGCTCCAGTCTGACTCCTAGCCTGGGAACTTCCACATGCCACAGGTACAGCCCTAAAAAGCAAAAAAAAAAAAAGGTTAAGAATATTTGCTTTCGGAGTTCCCATTGTGGCTCAGTGGTTAACGAATCTGACTAGGAACAACGAGGTTGCGGGTTCGATCCCTGGCCTTGCTCAGTGGGTTAAGGATCCAGCATTGCCGTGAGCTGTGGTGTAGATTGCAGACGTGGCTCGGAACCCGCGTTGCTGTGGCTGTGGCTGTGGCGAAGGCCAGCAGCTACAGCTCCTGTTAGACCTCTAGCCTGGGAACCTCCACATGCCTCAGATGCGGCCCTAGATAAGGCAAAAAGACAAAAAAAAAGGAAAAAAAAAAGAATTAGAAAGAGATAAGATAGGAGCCAACGTAAATGATACTGATCATAGTCAAGGCTTGATTACAGGAAGGAACGTGGTCATTCAGCACAGAGCCCTCTGCTTTTTTTTTTTTTTTGAGCCCTCTGCTTTTTATTTCTTAATTGCTTCTCAGAGTACTGAGAAGTTTAGAACTCATTCTAAAAGGAAGCGAGATGCTGAACCACAAAAAACAATCAATGACAACACTTGTAGCTTTGGTAAAAAGGCTTTCTGGAAACTTGAGAAAGAAAAGAGGGATAACCAAAATTCACTCTTGGGGTCTGTGAAATTCATTTAACCTGGACATGCGCTGGGGAAGGAGAGACGAAAAAAGGAATCCAGTGGCTGCCACGGCTGGATGGCCTGTCTGCTCAGGTTGCCTCGGAGTGACCCCTGTGTTTGTGCAAATCAGCAACTCTGCCTCCCCAGGCCAACATTCTCCAACAAGCACACACCCTCCTTGTGCCTCTCCTGAACTGAAAAAGGGAAATCTAACATTATGTAATTGCCTGTTTCCCACAATTTAAAGTTAGACATACTACAATCCTAATTAGAGGGAGAACTTAGTGCAACAGGACAAGTAACAAATTAGAAATCCAAAGGCTTGGAGTGCCCGTCGTGGCTCAGTGGTTAACGAATCCGACTAAGAACCATGACGTTGTGGGTTCGATCCCTGGCCTTGATCAGTGGGTTAAAGATCCGGCGTTGCTGTGAGCTGTGGTGTAGGTGCAGACGCGGCTTGGATCCCACACTGCCGTGGCTGTGGCGTTGGCCGGCGGCTACAGCTTCTGTTAGATCCCTAGCCTGGGAACCTCCATATGCTGCAGGTGCAGCCCTAGATAAGGCAAAAAGACAA
>PVHT021183631.1:4322841-4405982 GCA_004024745.2 Catagonus wagneri | reverse complement strand
GAGGGAGGAATCCAAAGACTGAAAATTCTCATCCCCAACCTCCAAAAGTCAAGAAAAACCACTTCACCTGCTCTGTGGCACTGCCCCCAAGACAATGCTGTTGACTAAAGTCCAAGGAAAGAAGCCCCTGACGTTCCTGTGTCATTTCGGTGTCATCTCTCTAGGTCTTCAAGAAAACACTCACCTTCTCTTCATAACTGGGATTACCTCACTCCTTCCAGGCCAGAAAAAAAGGAGAAATGGATATGGACCCGCCCCAACCCTCAAAATATACACCTGATGGGTTTCACGACCCTCATGATCACAAACCCAGCCACACCTGTATTATTGTAACCCTCACTCAAATCATCTCCGTTAAAGAGATCCAAAGAAAAGGGAATCTTTCCCATGTTTCCACGAATCACTCCAGAGCTCATCAAAAACCCACTGAAAGAATAAATGAACAATTATCTAAGAATAATTAACCTTACACATATATTTTATATATACACAAAACCTTTTGAAAACAAAGTGCAGTAAAAGTATATAGGCTTTGTTTGCTTTTTTTTTTAATTAGCTAAACATTAGAAAAAACTAAAGTCCAATGAGGCCAATTTATTTCCCAGACCAAAAGAGGAGAAATACAATGGAGAGAAGGTCAGACTGTCAATCTCAAGTAATGGTGCAACACGCACATTCTAAATAGCACCATCCGTGGAAGAGACACAGATTTTTGTGAGTACCAAAGGCACAGCATAATGCTAACGCTCCCCAAGAAAGGGGGGTCTCTCACCTAAAGGGCAGTCACCCAAGTGGCAGGGATATTTCTTCTCTGCTGGCTCAGATTACCCCAGCGGAAAGTAAGGTGGTGCTCTATAAATCACTCATGTTTTCAACAGGGAGCTCCCATAACACTTTCCTGTTTCATGTACAATTATTCCTCCCTCTAGCAGATCCTCCCCAGCCTCCATCCCCACCCCCTGGTAACCTTTACAAGTAGCTGAGAGAAAGGGTCTAAAGTTGCCACTGTTCCAAAAATCAGGGAGGCACAACCACTGTCTTTTACAAATGAAAAATGAGTTTAGGAAGGGAATAGTCAACTACAACAAATTAAGTTTGGCCTCCCTAAGAGCATCCAAGTATATTCTGCTCTGAACTAACCAAGATTCCTAAAAAAAAAAAAAAAAGCAGCAGTTCACAGGCTCTACCATGAAAATACTTTAACTCATAATTTCCCTTTCCTTAACTTTGTAACCTGAGTCATTTTTACGCTTAGCTACTGAATACTACATCAATGAGGTTTTCATAGCTTTTCAAGCTTCATGTACATTTTATTTCAATAAGTTTTGCTTCTCATTTTAAGCATTTAATAAATACTGAACACAATGGGGGGGAGGGGTAGTAGGTAAATGTTAACATAATAGACCCTAAGGTAGGAGAAAAAAGACAGGAAATAAAAGCACAGAGTTAAATCTGAAACCCTATCTTCCAGTCACTGTGTGATCACTGACTAGTTCTTCTATCCCCTTGAAAAAGTCACTGCAACTTTCTGGGTTGCAGTTTCCTCATCTGTAACGTGATCTATGCTCAACCTCCTTTCTAACTCCAACAATCTATGAATCTGTTCATCAGAAAGTAAGAAAATGCAATTGCAAATAAGACCTTATGGTTTACAAAGTACTTCCATACACGTATTCTAATAATTTCTGCAGCAAAGCTGGCCAGTGTTGTGCCCATCACTTTAAAAAAAAAAAAAAAGACAGTTTTTCAGAAAGCTAGTACAGAAAGAGGTTTGATTATGTTTTAAGATCCCACAGCTGAAAAATATGAAACCAATTCCTTCTGAGGACAAACGCTGGGCCCCATTTATTTCAAAAATTAATTACAGTAAGTAAAATTCAAAACTAATTGCCTGCTCTGCAAAGTTTTCTTGGGGACCTCAGGGTATCAAAACACCAAGCCAGGAAAAGTTACAAACGGCCTCACTACACTGTAAGTTCCTTGAGGCCAGGAACACACTTTTTCTCATCACTGGATCACAGAACTCATCAGCATGCCCACCTCCCAGGCAGGAGCACTGAATAAATACTGTTTGACTAGGTACAAATCTCAAAAGGTTAGGAATATAGTGATGGTACGGAGGGAAATTTCTTTTCTGAATTTGGGTTAACAATCTGGCGCTGCCGCTGCCGCTGCCGGGAGCTGTGGTGTAGGTAGCAGACGTAGCTCAGATCCCGCATTACTGTGGCTGTGGCGTAGGCCAGCAGCTGCAGCTGTGATTCGACCCCTAGCCTGGGAACCTCCATATGTCACGGGTACGGGCCAAAAAAGACAAAAAAAAAAAATCAAAATGTGGCTGGGGGTGGGCAAATGAGGGGAGACCTACATCAAAATTACACACCTAATTCAATGCAAAAGCAAAGTAAGAAAGCCTGGAACTAACAGCGAAAGGACAGAGTTAAAAGAATCTAAATTTCAGTGAGCTGCTTTGCAATTATTACCGAGAGTTCAAGTCAACCTTACGACGGAATCCTACAATGAAGTCACAACTAATACTGCCTAATGCTTCAGATCTAAGAAGTTCACTGCACCAGAACTGCAATTTCAAACTCAAGGGGCAGAACCAGGAACAGCAGAGAAGCTAACAGCAACACCTACTGACTGTCTTGAGCCACTTGACAAACTTGTTCTCTCAGTCAAGTAGAGAAATCTAATAACACAGTCAACTTCAGGAGTCCTTCACTTAAGAAAAATGAGATAAGAAAATAAGTTGGCAGCCACATAAAACCATGTACCCTCAAAATCTCTTATTCTGCCCCTAACCATTTATAAGCAAATCATCACCCAAATCATTTTAAATGCATTGTTAATTGCTAATGCCTCAGTATAAATAACTTATTCCATGGGAAAAATGTTTTAACATTAATATGCTCATTAATAACTGGTATGGCATCTACTAGTCGGACACATCAGTGACCATAAACTGCTTTATGAAAATCTTTTATTTGAGACTACTGCTGTTACCACAGTTTTATATTATTTCCATTGGCTTTTTCTTTCCTGGTAAAGGTATCTTAATTGAAGCTTTCAAAAAATGAAAAAGGAGAAAGTTAAAGTCATTAAATCAGGATTAAATAGAAAATTAATGTTACTAGATTGGGTGCAGAGAATGATTCTATAGGACTTAATCTTGTACTTTTCCAAAAGATTAAGTCAGAGAATCTTTGCCTTGGATGAATATTCCATATGAGAAAACCAGAGAAAGTTGACACTTAACTCCCACAGAGTACCAGTATAAAAACAATGGCTTTAAGAGTCTGAGTCAGAGTTTCAACATGAAAGGTTTGCTTTATAGAGGAAACGCCAACCCCAGTTCATCCAGATAGACCTGGAACCTGATGAAAGTCGACACTTTTACTCTGAAATTTGCATCGTATCACTCACTGGCTCCCAGTTTAGAAACATAATCCTTTAGCAGGTAGTAAGAATTTCAGTGAGTGCTGCCTCTAAAATACCCGTCATGAAAAATAAAATCTATCAAGTAAGTGCAACCTAGGATCCATCAGTCCCCAAATGCTTCTCTTCAAAACGAATACTCACAACTCAATTAAACAACATCTTCCATTTCCCTTGTCTACGTTTTCCAAACAGTGAATCCGATGAAATTTCAATCTGCCCAACACAATTACTTATCCACCTGAAATGCCGTGAAGCGATAGGGAGCCTGGCAAATTTCCTTTAAGGTCAGGAGAGAAGTTGGAAACAGATGGGGCGAAGGAGAAAAAGTTCTTTTTTGCAGTATCTTCACGCCTCTCCAGCCCTCTTGCTGTTTACTTGCTCCACGGAAAGCAGGTTAGAGCATCCCCGGATTTCACTGCCCACCAGACCCCCAGGAGAGAAATGAACCACCCGCGGGCACTCAGTTGCTCTTCCCCCTTCCTCACGATTAAACCTCTCGGCCCGTCCCTCCAGCACAGCCTGCAAAGCTCTCACCCAGGTGACTGAAGGGGAAGGGTCGCCCGGTGAAGACGAGGGCAGCCGGCTGGGCGCAGCACTCGTTCGGGGGCGCGGGGCTCCTGGCCTCTGGCACAGGCGCCTGGCTGAGAGTTGTGCAGCTTCGGATTCCGAGATGCGTGCGCGCGCGCGCGCGTGCGTCGGGCGCGGTGCAGCTCGGACTCGCCCCCGCCGGGCTGCGCTATCTGCACGCCACCAAATCGGAAATAAAACTTTGACCGGCCTCCCGGTGTCCTGCTCCGGGTCCTGGACCCGTGCCCCCGCCAGAAGTGTAATGGGGGCTGTCAACAGTCCTGCACCCCCATTACCCTGCCCCGACGCCACTTACCACTCGGCCCGGCCTCCCGGTGCGGCCGCGCGTCCGGGGCGCGTCCGCCGCGCGCTCTCCCTGGGGAGAAAGAGAAACCGTGTAGACGGTCGGCGCGCGCTCACTCGCCGCCTCCTCTGCGGAGAACAGCAGGCGGCGAGGCCGGGGCGGGCGCAGAGCAGAGGGGGGCCCGGGGGAGGCGGGGGCAGAATCTGCCCAACTCCCGAGCCTGGTTCCGAGGGGGACACGGAATGCAGGCTGGAGAGCAGCCGGCGGGGGCCGCGTTCCCAGCAAAGTCGGGGGGGGGGCGCGGAGGTGCCCCCGTCCCCAAGCATCAACTATTGTTTGAGCGGTCGGGTCCCCGCTCGCGCCGCCTCAGAGGCTCAGCGCCCCCCATCCCGCCTGCCTGCCCCCAAGAGAAAGAGCTGAGGGGGCGGCAGACGAGGGAAGCAACTACTGGGTGACTGGAGGGCCGGGGGCCCGAGTTCCGAGGTGGGCGCCGAGTGGGGGAGGGGACAGGTAACTGCAGCGGGGGGGCGGAAAGGCCCCGGAGGATCGGTGGGGGGAGGAAATGGGGAGGGAGTCACGGAGGCGGGAGAGGATGAAATGACTGAGGGGGCGACTTCCAAAACCCAGACCTGGCCCTCCCTGGGGACCCTCCTCCCAGGGACTCAGTGCCGCTCTGACTTTTGCTCACTTGCTCACGCACACAGCGAACTCGCTCACAAAGTTGCCGGCGGTGGCGGCGCCGCACTCGCCCTTCCCCTCCCCGCCTCTCTACCTCCCCGCCCCACTCCTTCCCCTCCTTCACTCCCTACCCCCTCCCCAAGTCTCGGGTGAGATCACCACTGTGCGGCTCAGTGCTGCTCTCAAATCTCGCGAGAGAAGCAGCTCAGCCCAGATGGCGGGGGAAGTGAAAGGAGTTGGAGGAAGCGGGTGGGGGGAGCTGTGGAACTTAGTCTCTTAGTTGCTATGACGACGACAAAGCTCTGGATTCCTGTCTCCTGCAGAGCGCCGAGGCTGCAAAGGTGGGTGCAGTTTCCAGCCTCCCCCCTCTCTAGCCTGACGCCCTAATGGTAGAGAAAGCAAGGGCTAGAAGCGGGAAAAGGACTTTTAAACCTCTTTGAGAGGGATTTTGTAGAAGACCAGTGTCATGCTATCTGGCCAAATTTGGCAAATGAGGCTAATTGTTTTTTAAGAGATTCTGGGACAGATTTCTGCCATAGAAGCCAGCGCATATCTGAACCCCCAATTTCCTATCATATATCTAGCTTTTCAGCCTTCCACTCTAATCTCGTAACCCAAACCCCACCCACTCCTTACACTACCTCTCTCTTACCCCCCTCCCCCGCTCCCCATCCCCACCGCCACCAACAGACTGGGCTCCTTGAGGATCTGCCTTACCCATCTTTGTATTCTCAGAGGCTCCACAAGCTTGATACACAGTAGGTGGTTACTTAATTTCTATTGGGGGAAATGAACGCAACAAGCTACTTGTCCCCAGAGGTACTTTACTTTCACCGTACCCTGGAAAGTACTTAGTCTTAGATTAAAAATTTCTGCTCCACAGCTATGTTTTTGACTGTGTTAAACTATCCTCCCATTTCTGTTCACACCGAATTATCTGTTTTTAAATTATTATAATCCCTCTTTTCTCTTTCTCCATCTTTGTCTCATGCAACAAAGCTTCTTCATACCTACTCCAAAATGAGGATGAAGATGAAATCTCATCCCCTGTTTCTTCTTTTAATTGCAGAAATTTTCTTTGGGTGTTTTATATATTCGCTGCCTAAATAAAGAGGATACTGTGATTAGAGTTAAGCTTAAACTTTTGATATCAAAATGAATCAGTAAAAATAGTTTCCATGGTATGTGAATTACACCAAGTTTTTAAAAAGATTCCATCCCTATTTACATAAATATGGGAAAACCATTATTTAAATCAATCTCTTGGAACTAGAAACCTTAAAATATACACAAAGTTTTTTTTTTTTAGGTTACATGCAAGTTTAAATGCTATGTCAGTGAAAGTTTTTATGTTAGAAACCTAATGATACAGTGATAAAAACCACTGGACAAAGTCTGGAAACTAGGGTTTGAGTTTTTGTTGTCACTAATAATTAAGTCTCCTTGAGAATTTATTTACTCTTTCTTGGAGTTTTCATCTATAAAAATGAGGGTTAGCCCACATGTTAGGTCAGCAGCTTTAAAATTTTATGGCTCTTAGACCTAGACAAATTTCTGATAAATAAGATATTTTTCTTTTACATCAAGAAGAATTTTTTAAATGAGTGTTTCATTTTACAGTAGGTCAGTTTTACAAAGTTCAGCTATGTGTTGACAAGTCGCTCTTAAAGTTCTCTTGTCTCAACTATAAAAACAACAAAAGTATTGACCATGTTACAGTAATTTCAAAGCGAATCCATTGTTCTTCATTTGCTTTTATACTAACTCAAAACAGATTTCTTGTTATTTAATAAATATGCTAACTCAAACCAAAGACCCAAACTAAACACATCCACACTCCTACCAAAATAACCATAAGAAGGAAGGAAGAAGGGAAGGATGGGAAGAAAGAAGGAGCCAAGGAAGGAAGGAAAGAAGGGTGGGCTTTAAAATCCACAGACTGTTTTTTTTCTTATTTATCTTTATATTTTTATGGCTGCACCTGAGGCATATGGAAATTCCCACGCCGGGGATTGAACCTGCGCCTCCACAGACACGTGAGCCACGGCAATTGGATTCTTAACTCACTGCACCACAGTAGGAACTCCTACACCGGTATTTTTAATATCAAAATTTTACAAAGAAACACAATAGAGCATCACCATCAATCCAGTTGATCTGCTTTAAGGAATTATCCCCCATAGCACAGCACACAGTACTGTCAACTGGTTGTTGTTCATTCGCCCCGGCTCAACTTTTAACGTAGTTTTGCCCTTAAAGGATAGCTGCCAATCTGTATCCACCAACACAGTGCAATTTCAGGGCCACTTGTTTTATGACTCCAGGATAGCCATTTGATACATCTGAAATAATTGCCCCAGTGTTTCTTATGAGGCTCAGGAGATGGGTATTGGCGTCAGATTACAAAGATAATTTCCCTATCTTCAGGCACCGTAGACTACTAAAGATTGTCCCAGGGACCTAAAGCTGCTCCTTCAAGATCCTGGACCTCCCCGTGCTGCCCCCCCCCCCCCACCTTGGTGGCAGAACTTTCGCCAGGGTTTCTGAAGGAAATAAAAGGCAAAATTTACCAAAGGTACTCTGCATGGTTCTCTGGGTCAGGCACTCTGTCTGCATCCTCTCTGACCTTCCGGGGGTTTCAATATAGCAGACAGGGGACAGCAGAAGAGGGAAAGCAGGAATAGAGAGTCGTCAAGCACAGATCAGGTCTCAGCCACTTCCTGCCCCCTCCCTCTGTTGGCTCTCTAACCACCTCTGCCCAGCCCCCTCCCCCACATACTCCAGGGATGTGTAATCTTTCCTGTGATAAGAACTCCCTCCCCTTTGGCTTCTTTTTTTTTTTTTTTTTCCCAGATTCTTTTCTCATATAGATTAGCACAGACTATACAACAATTCCCCGCTGGCCAATCACGCCGTAAGCCACAGTGTGCATATGCTAGGCCCTCCCCCTCCCTTTCACTTCTTAGTTGGTTAAAGCACAGTTGAATTCATTTCTCTCTGGTTATTCACTTCTACTCACCAACACACCCGAACATATCAAGTATGGAATGAATTTTGACACCAAGGCCTACCAAGTAAGGAAAATACACATGTGGTGTGGGTTTGCAAATATATATGTACACGTGTTAGGGGTTCCTGCTGTGACACAACATGGGTTCCATCCCCAGCCCAGCATGGTGGGTTAAGGATGTGGCAATTGCAGCTCAGATCTAATCCCTGGCCCGAGAACTCCATATTCTGAGGGGCAGCCAAAAAAGAAAAAAAATTAAATAATATGATAAACATCAATTCAAATTTTCATGTCTTACAGTTAAAATCTGGTTTACCCAGCCTATTATCATCAGTTACAGGACTTCCAGTTACTGGCTATCAATCTCCAGGGCATTACTAATAATCAGAGAAATGGCTCAACTATAAAGAAGGAGCAGAATGCCCCCTAAATCATCCAAGATTAAATTATATCCAATGCTGTTTCAGTTTTAAGGTTTTATGATTGTAGCCCTATGTGATATAACTCCATTTACCTGAATACTAGATTTCTTAGGACACTTCATTCTCCCCATCTTTGTAAGAGTATTTATTACATGTTTAAAACATCAACTACTTTATAATCAACTAATATTTCTCAGCCAAGCTACTGCTTCCTTGTCCACTCTCACTCTTCCAAAGGACTGTTTCATATCCTCTCCTCCTTCATCAAACCTCCTGCTTGTTTCTCAGCTAATGGCCATGCTTCTTCTTTCACTGGTAAAATAGAGGCCGTCAGAAGAGAACTGAGCACCCACTCCATCTCTGCCTCTTAACCTATCAGTCCACCTGCATCTGCCTGCAAGTACTCTTTTGTGCTCCTGGCTCTGAGGCCAAGCTCTCAGTGCTCTTAGCCAAGATTAACCTCTCCACCTGTGTACCAGTCCCGTCCCCGCTGACTCCAGGACATTAATTCAGCAATTGGCCCCTCTCTCTCAAGCATCAGGAAAATCTCCCTCTCTGTGGAATCACTTCTGAGTGCTTACAAGCATGCTGTAAGATCTGCCTTGTAATAAAGAAAACGTTTCCTAGATTCCATATTGCTTCTCTCTGCTTCACTTTACCAATGGAATCTTCAAAAGGTTTTTCCACACTTGTGTCTCTAATTCGTCTCCTCCCACTCATCCATGAATCCTTTATGAGCAGCCCTTCACCCCCACCGCTCCAGGGGAACAGGACTTCTCAGGGCCCCCACTGACTGCCTCATTGCTACAGCCCGCAGTCAGTTACCTTCCTCCCCTCACCAGACCTCTGAGCTACAGGGCAGAGGCTGATCACTTTCTCTCCCTCTCTCTCTCTCTCTCTCTCTCTCTCTCTCTCTCTCTCTCTCTTTTGGCTGCACCCACAACATATGGAAATTTCTGGGTCAAGGACTGAATCCCAGCCTCGACTCTGATCTACGCCACAGCTGCAGCAATGCTGGATCCTTAACCCACTGCACCGGGCCAGGGCTAGAACCGACAATGCCAGAGATAATACTGGATCCTTAACCTGCTATGCCACAGCAGGAACTCCCGTCACCCTTTGAAACACTTTCTTCACATGGCTTCTGGGTTAAAAGTTTGTCTTGGTCTTCTCCTACCTTTCTGGCCTCCTCAGTATTGAATCTCTAAACACAGAAGTCTCCAAACTCAGTCCTTGGACACCTTCTCTTTATGGTCTCTTAATCTATGGCACTCTCACCAGTCTGACAGCGTAAATGCCATCCATCTACTGCCATCCATCCAAATTTACATCTCCAGTCCAGATGCCTCCCCAAACTCCAGACTCACATCCAGCTCCAACTCAGCATCTCCACTGGTTGTACAATTGGTACCTCCAACACATCTGGGGACCCAACGCATCTCCAACACACGTCTGACACTGGAAACTCCAGATATTCTGCCCTAAACCAGTGTCATCATTGACTCTTTCAGTGTCTCCCAGATCACACATCCAGACTACTAGTGAATTCTGTTGGCTGTCCTTCAAAATACGTGCAGAGCAGTTCCCGTTGTGGCTCAATGGTAAGAAACCCACTAGTGTCCATGAGGACTTGGATTCAATTCCTGGCCTCAATCGGGGGATTAAGGATCCGGCGTTGCCGTGAGCTGTGGTGTAGGACACAGACTTAGCTCAGATCTGGCATTGCTGTGGCTGTGGCACAGCAGCTGCAGCTCCAATTGGATCCCTAGCCTGGGAACTTCCACATGCCTCAGGTGTGGCCCTAAAAAGAAAAAAGGAAATGTGCAGAATGCACTCAATTCTCCCCCCTCTCCAGCCCTTCCTCTCTGATTCAGTCCTTTCTCATCTGGATGATTACAGGTCTCCCTATCTGGCCTCCCTATTCCTGTCCTTTCCCACAGTATTTTATTTGACACACAGGACCAGAGTGGAGAGCATAAGCAACTGAGATCTGCTCAAAAGCCTTCCAGGCCTTCTCATCTCACTCAGAGAAAGCCAAAGCTCCTATTCTGGCCTGGAAAGCCCTTCCTTCTCTGGCTCCCATCTCTCCCCCCTCTCACCCTCCTGCGCTCCATCCCAGCCACACCCCGCGGTTCTCTGGATTAACCAAGCACCCTCCCACCTCCAGGCCTGGCTTTTGCTGTTTCCTCTGCCTGGAAAAACTCTTTCCCCCAGTGTCAGCATGGCTCACTCTCCGAGTTCTTTTAGGTGTCCGTTCCAAGGTGTCAGTCATTTGCCATCTTGCTCTTGGCTGCTGTCTCTCCTCCTGTGAGATCTTGCTAGCGGGTGGACCCCCATGAAGTGCGTTTCCCAGGCTTCCTTGTCAGGGCCTCCAGCTGGTTAGGTTCAGCCACTGAGAAGCATGAGAAGAATGTGGACAGATGGAAGGGTCAGACCTTTCTCCTCCTCTCGGGCTGCCTCAGGCAGTGTCTTAGTAGCAGATACAGCTCCTCCTTGGCCCCAGGTGAGAACCGGTCCCAGGCTCTGGTACTATCTTTAGCCGAAAGGTATCTGGGTTGCCTCATCATCCTAGTTAGCTTCTCAGCCTTTCCATCACTTGTGTAACAGTGCCCCGTGTTAAATTCCATCTTTTTGAATGACCAAGACTGGTTTCCGTTCTCCTAATTTGACCATTACCTTCACACTTGATGAACCAGCAACCACCTCAATCTCCCCAGGCCCCTCAGCCAAATTTATTGTCTTTGGAGTCCTTATCACTCCCTGACACAGTGTTTAATACCATCTATCTTTCATCTAGAATGTCTCCTTTGTTACTGCTGTATTTATATACTGTTATATCCTACATACTATTATGTACCATACACAGTAGACACTCAATGCATGCTGGCCGAATGAGCAAATAGTGCTGTTTTCAAGACACAGTAGGAGTTCCTGTCGTGACTCAGCGGTAATGAACCCAACTAGAATCCATGAGGATGCCAGGGGTAGATCCCTGGCCTAGCTCAGTGGGTTAAGGATTCGGCATTGCTGTGGCTGTGGTGTGGGCTGGCAGCACAGCTCTGATTAGATCCTTAGCCTGAGAAGTTCCATGCCGCAGATGGGGCCCTAAAAAGAAAACATCATAATAATAAAGACAAAGTTAAAGGACTAGCAGAGAATGGTAGGCAGACTAGTTCTCCAGGTCTTCATATCTGGAACCTGTGAATGTGTTACCTTAAAGGGCAGAAGTTACTTTACAGATGTGATTAAAGATCTTCCAATGGGGAGATTATCCTGGATTACCCAAGTGGGCCTAACACAATCACAAGGTTCTCATGAGTGGGAGAAGAGTCACGTTCCTTTTGTGGCTCAGCAGTAACAAACCCGACAAGCATCCATGATGATGCAGGTTCGATCCCTGGCCTTGCTCAGTGGGTTAAGTATCCGGCGTTGCCTCAAGCTGAGGGGTAGGTCACAGACACATCTCAGATCTGGCGTTGCTGTGGCTGTGGTGTAGGCCAGCAGCTACAGCTCCAATTTGACTCCTAGCCTGGGAACTTCCACACGCTGTGGGTGCAGCACTAAAAAGACAAAAAAAAAAAAAAGAGAGAGAGAGAGAGAGAAAGGCAGAGAGAGAAGAGTCAGTTGGAGTCAGAGAAAGGGTACTGACTATAGAGACAGAGAGAAACTGGAACATGCTACCCTGCTTTGACAATGGAGGAAGGGGCCGTGAGGCAAGGAGCGTAGGCAGCTTCTAGAAGTAAGAAAAGGACAAGGAAATGGATTCTCCCCTAGAGCCTTCAGAAGGATTAGTGCCCTGCTGACTTCTTTAGCCCAGTGAAACCCATTTTAGACTTCTGACCCCTAGAACAACAAGACGACAAATCTGTGTTGTTTTAAGCTTCTAAACCTGTAGCAATTTGGCACAGCAGTACTAGGAAACCAATACAGAGTTTTCACAGTATATACACTCTTAGGCAGAATATGTGTCTTGTTCACTCTTAAATCTCTCCTATCTAGCATAGTTCCTAACACAAGCAAGGCACTCAATAAATGTGGAATAAACAAGTGAAGTTTAACAGCAAAGCAGAGTTAGGGCTCCATCCTGAGGGAGAGGGCAAATCACTAACTGGCTTGACCTAATCCTGGAAAAAGAAAGAAAGGATCTTGCTATCAGGAAGACTCCTTGAGCTTTTTGAGCCACAACAATATAGGGATCCAGGGTTTAGGCACCGATGTCTTCATTCTAGAGAGAATGAAGACCAGTCCAAGGGGCTTTGTAAGTTACATTAAGGAACTCAGGCTTTACCCTGCAGGCGATAGGGAGCAGCCACTGAAGAAGAATTTTCAGTAAGGCAGTGACATGGTCCAAGTTGCACCTAAGAGGTTACAGCACATTTAAACCATGAGATTTAGAATTCCATGGATCAGAGAAGAGGTCAGAATGAAAGTCTTAAATGTGGGAGGCAGCAGCTTATAGTTGCTGACGTATCACATTTAAATAACATTTTAATTAAAAGCACCCTCACAAATTTGCTTTCCCTTCTTTTGAAACATATTCCATTGAGCCATTAATGCCACTTCTGGCTTTCTGATGATTTTCTTGTTAACATGGGGGCTCAATAAAACCCCCAGAAGAACTAAAAGTCCTGGCTCACCCATCCTTTTGAACTTTTTCTACATAGGCATCAGCATATACGCAATTCCAGCAGTAATTTTTAAAAGAAATCTTCTCTGGACCATTTCAAATGTTTTTATTCATCCACCCAATAGCATTTCCTTTTAGCATTCTCTTTGCTCTGTTTAAATAACTTGAATATTCTCTTAGGAGCTGGAAATTTCCTTCATCTCACCCTTGTCTATGCCTTTCATCAGATTTCATGGTAGAGGATGTGTCAGGAAAAGGAGGTGGGAGGGGAAAAGAAAGGTCTCTTTCCACTCCCTTGTCTTTTTAAAATCCCTAGAAATGAAAAGAGGCTTGCTCATGACTTGAAAGTGGTGGGCTGAGCCCTCCTAGAACCATCTGGCTTGTTCCCTTGCCAGCCAGAGCTGAGGCAACATTCACAGGACCCAGGAGCTACAGGGGCGCTGGAGTTTGCAGCTGCCTTGTGGCATCCGAGTAGAGTGCAGCAAGATGCTGCAGGAGGAACCACACACTTCGTGTGTTCCTGACTGCAGGGAACATATGTAAAGAGGGTATACTTTAGTTAGGCAGAGCAAGGAGCAACAGCTGGATTGTTAAAGCCATTCTGGCCTTTCCTGAAGCTCAAAGAGGTAAGAATGAATAATGCTGATGGTAGATATACTCAGGACCTTAAAACAGCTCAGCAGGCACCTTGAATTTTCCAAACCGATTTTGAGAAATGAAGCTTTTAAAAGTCTCTTTCCAGGAGTTCCCTGGTGGCTTAGCAGGTTGAGGATCCAGTGTTATTGCTGTGGCTTGGATCACTGCTGTGGTACAGGTTCAATCCCTGAATTTATTCATGCCATGGGCACGGCCACAAAAAAAAGGTCTCTTTCCATTCATTTACTCTTTTCATTTGAGGAGCAGTGATGAGTATATTTACCTAGGTATGAGAAATGGCCAAGGACAATCAATACATGTAATTTTATTTATTTTTTTTTAATTCAGTAGCTACACAGAGAAATAGTCACCCAATGAAGTGGAGGAAGAACTACTAGACCTTGGATTCTGGTGTGGATTTCTGGACCCAAACTCAACTCTAATATTAGTTCATTTTGCTGGACTTTTATTTCTTTAAATGCAAGAAGAGAGAGCTAAGGACCCAGCCCTTTAGACTAAACGTTTATGTATTGATGTGTTACCCTTTTTCAGGGGTTTATAAGCTCCTGATTAAGAATCTTTCACGAAAAAGAAAAAAGTTTTGAACCTCCCTCCCTGCCCACTGTCTTCACCCTTTCAAATACGTCTCTACCCTTCCCTCCCTTCTCCTGCCTCCTACCCTCACTGGCATTGCACAACCCTATCTCAGTTATGAAGGGCAACCCTAACTCATGCTGGTTAGGTGGACACTTCTCATATACACCTCCTGCAGCACTCTCACGGCGTCGGTGGTTGGCGCTGCTTGAGTGGATCCTGATCATTGCTTGTGGTGCGGCCAGCCCTGCCCCCAGTAGCTGCTGGCTGACCGTGCGACTCTCAGGACTGCCGCACCCAGCTGCTTCGACCTCTCAGAACAACCAGCTCCACCTCCTGGGTCCCTGGGCTGCTGGGCAGTTATGAGCTTCTTGCTCCATACTTCCTCTAGAGGGCAGCACAAATCACATTAGCTGGGGACGACTCAAAGGTACAGGATTGACTTGGAGAATTCATTCAAACTCCTCTAGCCCAGACTGATATCAGGGGAGCAGGAATGAAAGTGTCACACCCACTGGTCCTCACCTGAAGGCAGTTCAGAATGGTGGAGACAGAAGGACCTGGCCCCAAGTCCCACCTCTACCTCCACCTTTAGTGGTCAGGTAGCTTTGGGATAAGTTAATTAAACCTCTATAAACCTTGACTTTCTTACCTTTAAAGCAGGAATAGTAATTATGATTGATTCAAAAAAACACACATGGTTGTTTTGAGGATTAAATGAGATAATACAGGAGTTCCCGTTGTGGCTTAGCGGGTTTAGAACCCTACATGAGGATGTGGGTTCAATCTCTGGCCTCACTCAGTGTGTGTGTTGCCACAAGCTGAGGCATAGGTTACAGATGCAGCTCGGATCCTGTGTTGCGGTGCATAGGCCTGAAACTGCAGCTCCTATTCGACTTCTAGCCTGGGAACTTCCATATGCCACAGATACAGCCCTAAAAAAATTTAAAAAAAAATTTTTTTAATGAGATAATACATGTTTTGATAGATTGACTACCTAAGAACCATCCACAAACCCATTTTCTCTTGCTCTCCTTGTCTTCCCAGACTTCCTTGAAGCCTGCAGAACTAGCATATACAAAACAGAGACTTTATTCTAGAAAATGAGTTCCAAAATATACCCAGAGATAGGATTACTGTTGACCCTCAAACAACACAGGTTTGAACTGCATGGATCCACTTACACATGGATTTTTTTCAATAGTCAATACTACAGTTCTACACAATCCATGGTTGGTTGAACCCGAGGATAAGGAGGAACTACAGACACCAAGGGGCAATGACAAATTATACTCGAATTTTCGACTAACCTGAGAGTGTGCACTCTCAACCTCCACCTTGTTCAGGGGTCAACCAGCCAGACTCTCTCCAGTACTTGCATGCTCTTCTCTCTGCATCTGCCTCTCCAGCATTCTTCTCTCTTTTCTGGTTCACATAAGGAAAACATCTTCTGGGTTGATTCAGAATTCAAATATCTCCCAAGTTCACAAAATATCTGGAGAGAAAAGGACCTGGCTGACCCAGTTTTAGATCAGGTGCCTGCCTCTAGACCAATCAGCAGTGACCAGGAGTCCGGGGTCCCTGTTGCATAAAATGATGTAGAGGAACCATGACAAGTTTGAGGAGGTGGCGTTTTCATAGAAGAAGTGCTGCCGGCAACAATAAGCATGCAGCATGGAGGAGTTACATAAGAAGTGTTAAGTCTAGGTTTCAGGAGATTATTGTGTACTTGAGGAGAAAACAGAAACATTAAGTCTTCTGTTTAAATTGATTTTGATCCTGAGGAGGATAATGTAGGGAAGAAAAACCCCAAAAGAATCCATAGTGGTGGAAGAAATTTTGTACTTCTTGAGGGCCAATCAATGAAACCCCATGCAGTGGTGGGGGTGGCATGTAGGTCCATCTTTCCTTCTGTCTTCGAAGATGAGAAGTAAAAGCACTTACTCAAAATAAAAGATGGCTGGGAGACAGGTCTTGTCAGAAAGGGGAACTATTATAAGGTGGGATCTTTCTGCCCTGGGCAGTAATTAATGGAATTGGCCCATGAAGGGGGATTTGCTAAACACATCAAAGTGGTTACAAAATAGAGTAAGACAGGATTAGGTAACATAATTGGAGTTTATGGAAAAGAGATCAAGAGGTTGGGGGTGGCTCCCTGAAGCCAGCGGATCTTGGCCCAAGTGGTGAAGAAGTTGGAGGGCATGGGGAGTTCCCAGAGGGAGAAACAGCAAACAAAGGAACCTAGGCTAGAGTGAATGTGGCATATTTGGGGACAGTCATTTGCAAGGGAGTACAGGGCCGCGGGCCCTTAACTGTGGGAGGCACAGAGTGCCTGTTAAATGCAGATTCCCAGGTCCCTGGTTCAGAGGTTTTGATCTATTGGTCTGGATGGCTCCCAGCTTTGGACGTGTTTAGGAAGCATCCGAGGAGGCTGCAGAGCACAGTCTGAGACACTGCTGTCTCCAGCCAGTGCTGATCTGCGAGGCAAAATCAATGGCTTCTCCTTTTGAGGACATGCTTAAGAATATTCACCCAGTGACAGCAACTGACAATGAACCCAGGAGGGCTGCTCTCTGCCAGTGCCACTGCATCCACTTCTTGGGGTTCCTCTGTGACCCCAAGCCCCAAAGAGTCTTCTTGATTACCAGCCGGTCTGGCCTCCAGCCCACGGCCTATGCATTGTGAGGGGATTACACCCAGCCCGAGATGCCACAGAAACAGTCTCCATGTTGAATTCTTCTTAGACAGTGTTGCTGCTTATATGTCTAGCTGGTTCAGTTAATGCGTTTCATTATCTGACCATGGTTTTTTTTTTTTTTAGTCTTTTAGGACCTCACACAAGGCATATGGAAGTTCCCAGGCTAGGGGTTGAACTGGAACTGTAACCGCTGGCCCAGGCCACAGCCACAGCAACACCAGATCCAAGCTGCATCTGCAACATGTACCACAGCTCACAGCAACACCAGACTCTTAACTCATTGAGCGAGGCCAGGGATCAAATGCACGTCCTCATGGATATTAGTCAGGTTTGTTACCACTGAGCCACAGCGAGAACTCCCCACAGCTGATTTTATATATAAACTTAACAATCAGCATTTAAATAATAGCAAGTGTGATTTACATTAATTTTTAAAAAAGAGCTTGGTTGTTTCTATTCCGAACTTTTTGAGATAGGTAGGTATTTCTTAATCATACGTTAGATCTTTTTCTTTCTAAGCCACTTCTTAATCTCCTCTCCTGCACTCCAACCCACATCATTTCCATTAAGGTATCATTTTACAGCAAGAAAACAGAGTTAAGAATAAGTCAAATCATTTGCAAGGTGTTGGGACTGCAGTGGAGGTTTCTTAATACCCTGCCTGAGGGTTTTCTTATTAAGCCATTATCTTGTCATTATTTTGTTCTTGAGTTGTTCCTAAAATTTTTTATTGTATTTTTATTTTTATATTTTGCTTTTTTTTTTTTTTTTAGGGCCACATCCGCAGCATATGGAAGTTCCCAGGCTAGGGATCAAATCAGAGCTGCATCTGCTGGCCTACACCACAGCCAAAGCAAAGCTGGATCCGAGCTGCATTTGTAACCTATACCACAACTCATGGCAATGCCAGATCTTCAACCCACTGAGTGAGGCCAGGGATTGAACCCACATCCTTGTGGATGCTAGTTAGGTTCTTAACCCGCTGAGCCACAATGAGAAGTCCAAAAACAATTTTATTTTATTTATTTTTTTGCCTTTTTTTAGGGCCACGCCTGTGGAATATGGAAGTTCCCAGGCCAGGGGTCAAATCGGAGTTACAGCTGCCAGCCTACGCCACAGTCACAGCAACTCAGGATCCGAGCTATGTCCACAAACTACACCACAGCTCATAGCAACACTGGATCCTTAACCCACGGAGCAAGGCCAGTGATCAAACTCACATCCTCATGGATCTTAGTTGGGTTCGTTAACTGCTGAGCCACGAAGGGAACTCCCAGAAATAATTTTAAATACTGGTAAGATGTTTTCCAGTTGATTGAACCAGAAATTCCAAGTACTCATAGAATGATTGGATCCTCTTCCCTGCTCAGATTTCTATTCTTCATCCTACCCCTAGCCTGATTTTTACTACCTTATTTCTCTGATCCTATCATAATAAAGGAAAGGTATCTGCCTTCTGTCATTTTGTTCACTTAGTCCAGTGGTTCTCACTCTGTCATCACGATGAATAGTCTGGGTCTTATGTCTAATTTCCATCTAATCCCATTCTATTAGAAATGTTATTTCTATTTTTTTTTTTTTTTGTCTTTTTAGGGCCACACCCGCAGCATATGGAGGTTCCCAGGCTAGGGGTCTAATTGGAGCTATAGTCACTGGCCTGTGCTATAGCCGTAGCAACACCAGATCCAAGTCGCGTCTGCAACCTCCACCACAGCTCATGGCAGCGCCGGATCGTTTACCCACTGAGCGATGCCAGGGATTGAACCCGCAACCTCATGGTTCCTAGTCGGGTTCCTTTCTGCTGCGCCACGACAGGAACTCCTAGAAATGTTATTTCTATTCAGTGGTTAACTCTTAGAATAATCAGAAGAAAAAAACTATGATGACTCTACCCTCCTGGGTGCCAAGTGCCCCCAAGAATTCTATTTGAAATCTCTGTGTCCTGAGGCTGGTCTGTTTCTCTGGTCTACATCACCCAGCAGCACACAAGATGATTGGGCCATAGCCTGCTGGAGTGAATCGGCTTAGCTCTTCTCCCATGTGTACGATCCTGCTCTAGCAGGTGAATGATAACTGTAAGTACATGAGTTGAGTGCTCAATAATATATGCGGAGCCTCCCCCAGGACTGTGTTCTATTATTTATTATTGTTTATCAAATTATCCTAAAACGTAAAGGCTTAAAACTACCTTAAAAAAAAAAAAAAACCTATGGTTTTGTAAGTCAGAGAATTCTGAGAGAGCCCACCCAGGTGATTCTCTGTTGCAAGTGGTACCCAGCTGGTACTCTGGAGTCTTCATCACTCACAGCCCTGTACTTCTGTGGGGTTGGGTGCAAGGCTGAACTTTGCTGGGACAGCCAATCTGGCTGCTTTACCAAAGCCACATCAGGGTAGTTGGGCTTACCTGGTAGGGCTTTCAGAGAGAGTGTTCTGAGGGACAGGCAATGGAAACCACAGTCCGTTAAGGCCTGGGCCCAGAATCAGCCTGTCACTTCTGCCATATTCTGTTGGTCAAGAAATTGTATCACCTACTTATGCAATAAGAGAGAGTAACAGTAAAGAATATGTGGCCATTTTTAATCATCACAGAAGTTATGTACCAAACATCTGTACAGAATGTAGTAAGGCCCAGGCCCAGTGTCAAACTGTGGCACAAAATAATCTCAAAATGGCTTAAATACTTATGCATAAGACAAGATACCATAAACTCCTAGAAGAGAGCATAAGCAAAACATTCTCTGACATCAACCATTTTCTTAGAAATGTTTTCTTGGGTCAGTCTCCCAGGGCAATAGAAATAAAAACAGAAATAAGAGAGTTCCCTTCGTGGCTCAGCAGTTCAATGAGGATGCGGGTTCGATCCCTGGCAGTGCTCAGTGGGTTAAAGATCCAGCATTGCCTTGAGCTGTGGTGTAGGTCAGAGATATGGCTCATATCCCGTGTCGCTCTGGCTGTACCATAGGTCGGAAGCTGCAGCTCAGCTCTGGTTCAACCCCTTTAGCCTGGGAACTTCCATATGCTGCAGGTATGGCCCTGAAAAGCAAAATAAAAAAAAAATAAATAAAAGAAATAAACAACTGGGACCTAATAAAACTTACAAGCTTTTGCACAGCAAAGGAAACCACTAAAAAAAAAAAAAAAAACTGAGACCACATACAGAATGGGAGAAAATAGTTGCAAACGATGCAACCAATAAGGGCTTAATCTCCAAAATACAAAATATACAAACAACACATACAACTCAATAACAAAAAAACAAACAGCCCAATTAAAAAACGGGCAGAATATCTAAACAGACATTTCTCCAAAGGAGACATATGGATGGCCAACAGGCACATGAAAAAATACTCAACATCACTAATTATTAGAGAAATGCAAATCAAATCTACAATGAGGTACCACCTCACATCAGTCAGAATGGCTGTCATTAGTAAATCTACAAATAACAAATACTGGAGAGGGTGTGGAGAAACGGGAACCCTCCTACACTCTTGGTGGGAATGTAAATTGGTACAGCCACTATGGAAAACTGTATGAAGTTTCCTTAGAAAACTAAATATATAGAACCACTATATGACCCAGCAATCCCACTCCTGGGCATAAATCTGGACAAAACTATGATTCAAAAAGATATATGCACCCCTATGTTCATAGCAGCACTGTTCACAATAGACAAGACATAGAAACAACCTAAATGTCCATTGACAGATAAATGGATTAAGAAGACATAGTGCATATATACACAATGGAATGCTACTCAGCCATAAAAAAGAATGAAATAATGACATTTGCAGCAATGCAGATGCAACTAGAGATTTTTATATTAAATGAAGGAAGTCAGAAAGAAAGACAAATACCATATTATATCATTTATATATGGAATCTAAAATATGGCAGAAATGAACCTGTCTACAAAACTGAAACAGATTCACAGACAGAACAAACTTGTGGTGGCCAAGGAGGAGGGGGAGGGAGTGGGAGTTTGGGGTTAGTAGATGCAAACTCTTTCATCTGGAGTGGATAAACAATGAGATCCTTCTGTACAGTACAGGATGGAACATGATAGAGGATAATGCGAAAAAAAGAATACGTGTATATGTGTAACTGGGTCACTTTGCTATATAGCAGAAATTGATAGAACATTGTAAATCATCTATAATAAATAATTTTTTTAAAAAATGCATAGGCTGTATGGAAAAAAAAGTAATAGGGGGAAAAATCCACTGTCTAATAACACACAGTTGCTCATAATTCGTGTCTGTTTATCTAACAACTCCTGGCATACACATAAATTGTGATATGGAGCTTTGGCCTGAAGAGAGAAAATAGATAGCAGAGAGAGCTTCTTTGAGGAAAAGATCTTGTGCATACTAAGAAGATATTGTAGTCCAAGCTCAGTGATAGTGGGATAAATTCCAAATGACTTTCATTCTCATCTGGAAGGCAAGTTACCACCCTGAGCAAACCAAGGCCAGTTACCACCCTGAGCAAACCTGTCAATCAAAAATCTTAGAAGGCCCTTGTTACAGTGTTCAGAGCATAAAGGAAAGGCAGAGAAATCATGCATCATCTTCTCGGGGAGAAGAGGGGTGATAATGTTACTAGTTCAGCAGCCTTCCAGCTAGGAGGCTGCATCGCCCTGAAGCGGAGCTGTTAGGCATGAAGCCACTTAGCTTAATAGACTGGCATGTCACAATTGGTTAAGGTTTGAGATATCTAGCAAGAGCAGGAAGAGGTGGTCACACTGTAATATGATATAGTGTGCATGAAGCAAAAATATGGTTAAGATTCTGACCATGGAGAAACTGGTTTCCATTCTGCTTTCTAGGGATGTTTCCTGAGGGTCACAACTACCACATCACTAACCCACAAATCATTCTCCAAACACCAGTTTCTTTGGGGCCTCTGGGCTTTGCCCATGTTGCTCTCTTACCTGGTACACCTGACTTGAACTAGAAAAGGGAAAAGGAAACATGAAGAGGTGGTAGGGACCAGAGACGTGACCCCTTGCAGCCCGGTATTTGTAAGGCACATGTTCCCAACCATGATGCAGATGACATTTGCTGTCATTTAGAAAAGAGAGAAATCAATGAGGATTTTTATGGAGGGAAAAGGCCTTTTACAGGTTTATAAATTTTAGCTAAATAGAGTTGTCAAAGAAGAGTATTCTGGGCTGGCAAAACAGCACATTAAAAAAAAAAAAAAATGGGTGTGGTTCCAGCTAACAGCACCTACTCAAGGGGAAGGAAAGCACGGGACCAGGACACACTCAGAAGGCATCAAGGAGTCTAACTCTGTCCCAGTGTCTATGGTGTTTGAAGAATATTGTGAGATGTTTAGCAACAAAGGCATGGCCAAGACAGGAAGAGGTTTAGTCCCCTGCTGAAGTCTTTGAAGTCAGTATTCCTCATTCTAGAAATAAATATTTCTTTGTTTGGTTCAATAGATTCCTTTCCAAAGGTAAAATCCATATCTCACAGAAAAAAAAAAATACACCTGCGTACTTCATATATCTCTGCTGTCATCACTGTTAAACATGAGTTACAAACAGGAGCAAATGACTATCAGTTCGTGGGACCCTCCCTGTTCTCTTCTGAGATGTTTCTTGGTTTAGACATGATCTGAACTGCATACTGGATTCAGTTTAAAACTATCACTGGATGTGCTTAGATGAGCAATTGTGAAATAAAAGTATTTCACAATACCTTCATTGTGATAAATAAATAAGCTATTGCACATGCTGTGTTTTTCTAAATCACATTATTTAAATATTCAGTTTACTCCAGGAAGATAAGCTTAGGAGAAGGAAGAATAAATGACATATAAAGTGCTCTCCTGAAAATGAAAGATGCTGGTAGTCCTCTGTCTTTTCTCCATTCCCCCCAGCATCCACTCTACCCATCACATAAGGCCCACCTGAAATCTATCTTCCTCCACGGTGTTCCCTCTAACCTTTCCAGCCTCAGCAGATTATTCCCCACACCCCCCACCATCTCCTCTTGCACATACATCACTACTGAATTTTCCCATTACTTTTTAGTAACTAATAAGCATTTTGAGAAGGCAGCCTTATACAGTTTTTAAATTGCTCAAGTTCTAGCTAATAATCACAATAAAAGTCAACAGTTATGGGGCTCATAACTGTGCCAAGTGCTTCACTTGCACTATTTGATTTACTTCTCATAGTCATCCTTTGAAGATAGTATTATCATTATCCTCATTTGACAGGTGAGGATACAGACTTAATCAAGGTAATATGGCCAGCAAATGATGAATTTAGGATTCAAACCCGGGTATTATGATTCTAGAGTCCATGTACTTAACTACTTCTCAAAATAATACAAATAGCATTTACTGAATATTTACTGTGTTTCAGGCATTGAGTTAAATGCATTACATGGACTATTTCATTTATTTTTTCACACATACCTATGAGGTTAGTACTGATGTCCTCATGTTGAGTATGAGGGTATTGAGAGGTTTGTTTTTGTGAGAGCATTTAAGTTCTATCCTCCTGGCAAATTTCAAGTACATAATACAGTGTTATCAACGACAGTCACCATGTTCTATGTTAGCAAGAGAGTGAGTCTTAACAGCCTTGTTAAGATCATAACAGATTCGGGCCAGCTACGACTGAGTCTAGAGACCACTAAATTGCTGCCTTGTAGAGTAAAGGTAAATAAAGGAAGCAGAATGCTTTACCTAATGCCGGAATGCCTTCCATTTATCAATGTCCTTGTTGCTAGAATTCTCTTATTTCAAGCATTTTTTTTTCATGACATGTTTTCCAATGTCTTGACTATCCTAGGCTAATCTTAGATCATGTGCATCATAAAATGCGGTCTTCTGAACTAGAGCAACTCTCAGATGGGATCTGATCAGACCATGTCACAAGTTTGGTCTCTGAAATAAAATTACAAGTTTCTTAAACCTGAATCACGGCTATTCTCTTTTCCATGGTCCTGAGTCCCAGGCGCATTGCCCAATATCTGTCCTCATCCTCGCCACTGTCCTCATCCTCTGCCACGTTTATGTTCCACTCCAATCTCTGAATGTGATAGTGGTTATGATTTCCCTCTCCATAGGGAATGCCTTCCAGTGTGAGTGTGAATAACAGAATATCACTGGTCTGAACAAAGAGTTTATAGTGTTTACCTTATGGAGGTCTAAAAAAAATTGCTGCCAGCTTTAGTTTATTGGCTCAGTGATGGCAAGGCTGGCATCTCTAAGAATATCTTTACCTTTTCTTCCTGGTTATAAGTTGCAGGCAAATTAGAAGGGCTGCACCAGTTCTGTTCCTTTTAAAAGAAAAACAGAAGCTTTCCCAACAGCATCTTAAGAAGCTTATCCTCTGTCTCACTGGCTATATCTGGGTCACATGGCACTTATTGCTGCAAGGGAGTCTAGGAAACCAGGGAACATGACTATTGTAACTAGATTAGACCTTTCATAATCCATGACCTGGGGCTGGGCACATTGCTGCCCAGGACAAGGAAGAAAAATGTCCTAGATACCAGAAAAGCATGTATCGGTGTCTGCCACGGTGGAGCATGAAAAGTCATCTGCAGCCCTATATCTGATGTCTAATTTGCTTGGAGATGAAAGTAATCTTTGGGCAGCAATTTATATATCCACCTCCCTCCCTACCTAACTAGTATCCATTCCAGTCTCCTGCTAGAACTGAAGTCCAACTATGAGTAGAAACCATGAACTCAGCTAATTCCTGCTCAACTCCCTGCACCAGTTATAACTTCTGGCAATCTAGGCAGATGTCCCTGATCTTGGACTCAGATTCAACGTCTACGAACTGGTGCTATTTGTTTCTCATGAAGTTGTGCATCATAACCCATTCAGCCTTTCCAAATCAAACTTCTTGATTTTTTTTTTCTTTTTAGGTCCACACCTGTGGCATATGGAAGTTCCCAGGTTAGGGGTCTAATCGGAGTTACAGCTGCCAGTCTATGCCACAGCCACAGTAATGTGACCTACACCACAGCTCACAGCAACCCACTGAGCGAGGCCAGGGATTGAACCCGCAACCTCATGGTTCCTAGTTGGACTTGTTTCCTCTGTGCCACGGCGGGAACTCCAAACTTCTTGATTTTTTACTTGGACCTAGATCAGGTTTTGGTCTTGGCCAGCTTTAGCTCAAATCCTCTCCCTCATTAGGAACTCCCAGCTTGCCTTGAAGCTCAAGCCACACCATTTATGACACGTAATAGATTGCTAAATAAATTCATGTTGAATTGCTTTGAATATTTAAATTTCCCAGGATGTCAACTTCTGTTACTAACAGCAATAGCCATCTGTCAGAAATGCTATTAAGGAAAGAACCTCATTGAATGAAGATTTGTAGCAAGTTAATATCAATTTATTAGACAATATGGTCAAAGATAAATGAAGTTCCATTTCTAAATAGGAAACTTTTGAAAATTTCATATACTGAATAATAAACCACAGCAGCAGACAGGGATAAAACAGAACAAGTCTGAATATGGGTTGATCTTGTGCTATATGGCCACGCTACACTGGGTATTGATGACTGAGTTTTTAGATAAAAGAACTAAAAGAGAAAGTCAGAAGTCTTACAGAGTACTGGGGTAGCAAACAGCGTAACATCGTGTATGAATCCTGATGTCTGTATTCTAGGAAAGTGTTTCCTCTGAAGAGTGAAAATACTTTGTTTTATACAGATAGCAAGAATCGTTTAAATCACCACATTTCTCTGTAGCTCAGAGAGAAAAATAATGCTTAACCACAAATAACCACATTATCGTAGAATCCTGGTACATGAGCAGCCCTGTAATTCTGCAAATCTTTTGGCTTTCTGTTTTTTTCTTCAATATATATCCTATTTGAAGGCCATCTCAAAGCCTTTCCAAAAGGTAGGGGTTTTTGAGGCAGGGTGGGAGGGACAGTAGCCCAGAGATTGAAGCTATTCGGGTTATGATATACAAATTTTTTTGTGACCTGTTTTTTATAGAATGTAGCATAGGGAGTTCCCATTGTGCCCAGGCAGGTTATGAACCCGACTAGTATTCATGAGGGTGTGGGTTCAATCCCTTGGCCTCGCTCAGTGGGTAATGGATCCAGCATTGCCATAAGCTATGGTACGGGTCACAACAGATGTGGCTTGGATCCCACTTTGTTGTGGCTGTGATGTAAGCTGGCAGCTGCAGCTCCAAATTGACCCCTAGCTGAGGAACTTCCATATGCCACAGGTACGGCCCTAAAAAGCCAAAAAAAAAAAAAAAAAGCATATATATATATATATGTATGTATGTATGTAAAATAAAATGTAGTATATTAGAATAACTAGCATGTGATGTGACTTACACAGTATGTCAACTGGACACATGGTCTGAAAGGATCTGAATGGCAATTACATCAAGGTTGAGCTCTCTGGCAAGAGCTTGTGCCTGTGTTGTTCATTAAGGAAAGGTTTATGTGCTGTGGTTACTGAGCATGCATAAATCAGGGAGAATAGTTGATTATGAAAGCTCAAAATTCCAGCTTCTTGTCTTGTTTTTTTTTGTTTTTTTGTTTTTTTTGCTTTTTAGGGCCACACCTGCAGCATATGGAAGTTCCCAGGCTAGGGGTCAAATTAGAGTTACAGCTGTCCCCATATGCCACAGCCACTGCAACTTGGGATCCGAGTTGCATCTGTGACCCACACCACAGCTCATAGCAATGCTGGATTCTTAACTCACTGAGCAAACCCAGGGGTCGAACCCGCATCCTCATGGATACCAGTCAGGTTTGTTACCACTGAGTCACAGCGGGAACTCCTTCAGCTTATTTTCTTGCTGTTCTGAGGGCCTCCTGACCTCTTCAGATAGAGCCACAATTTTCCCTCAGGGAAACTCAAGTAATTGAAAGAATGCTTAATTGAGACCTCAGAGTATCACCCCTGACCAGCCACACCAGCTCGGATTGATTTGTAGTGACTGGACACTGTAATGAAAAGGGTTCTAGGATTTCATCCAGATTGAGTGGAAAGATGCTCAGGTTCACTAATGCTATCTGTCAGGCATAAGGCAGAGATGAGAGTTTAGTGGGAAGCATGGATCTATATATGCCATCCATGCTATAGATCAGTGTCACCGAAGGGTTTGTTAAACCACAGACTGCTTTAGTAAGTCTGGGATGGGGCCCAAGAATTTGCATTTCTAACAAGTTCCTGGACGGTGCTGATGGTGCTGCTCTAGGGACCGTTCTTTGAGAACTATTTCTACAGGTTATAACAAATAATTGCACCCAGGACATTTACAAAAAACCCACAATTGTTTCCAATTGCTTTAATCATAGAAAAGTCTTGCTATATCACTTGAAGATTTTCTAATTTTAATTAAAAAACATCTCCATGGAGTCACCTGGAGGAGTTAACTGCCTTTTGTGCCCTGCAGAAATTGATGTGCTGGATGAGTGCCTTAATCATTGAAATTTAAGGAGACATTAGCTGAAGATAACAGTTTGGAATGTAGTCTAAGAAACAGAATTGTTCTCTCAGCGCTAATTAGCTATCAATAGAAATTGAATATTGAGCCCTCTCTTGGTTCATGGATCATGTAATCAGAACAGATTGGGACATCTTCCTATTTGCTGGGCTTGAGGAAATACCATCCTGCTCATCTAACAGGTTTTATTTATTTATTTATTTATTTGGCTTTTTAGGGGTACAATAGCGGCATATGAAGTTCCCAGGCTAGGGGTCGAATCAGAGCTGCAGCTACCGGCCTACACCACAGCCACAGCAACGCCAGATCTGAGCTGTGTCTGTGACCTACACCACAGGTCGCAGCAACACCAGATCCTTAACCCACTGAGCGAGGCGAGGGATTGAACCCATATCCTTATGGATACTAGTTGGATTCATTTCTGCGGGAACTCCTCATCTAACAGTTATTAATAGTACTTAACAACTTGGAATGTGCTAGGCCAATCGAGTTTTACATGGATTATCATATTTACATATTATCACAATTAATCCTCATGTTAACCATTTTCCAGATGAGAAATCAGAAGCTCAAAGAGATTAAATAACTTTCCCAAGGTCAGAGAAACAGTAAGGGGCACAGCTGGGACTCAAATCCAGGCAGTCTACCTCCAAGGCTTACACTCTTAACTCCTAAGGTCAACCGCACCTGCTGCTGAACTTGAATTAAAGAAATGGCTCAAGGGGAGAGGACAAGGACAAAGCCTGGTTTCATAACATTTGAGTCAGACATTGGAGATTCAAAGATTCTTTCTCTCCACCGTGATTCTAGAAATGTTATTTTTATGCAACCTTGGTTCACCTGGATCTCGCTGTTCTTGTCTGGCAAGGCCACTCTGATGACACTGTGGGATGTGTCCCCAAAACACATTGCCCCCCAAATTCCGCATGTGTCATGCCATTGTCAATCATCTCTCCTTTTAAACATGCCAAGGGAAATGGTTATTTGAAGGAAACTCCTGACAAACACTCTTCTTGAAAAACTGAAAAATCTTGTAATGAAAATAATCATTCTATGTTCTGGTTTATGAGATTGAATTTTTTTTTTAACATCAGATTTTTTTTTTTCTTTTCTTGGCAAGTGGGAGGTATTTGGCTTGAGTGGGAAGAATTTAGCCCAGAGGAGAAATCAGAAGCCAAGCCAGAAGCCTGTTTGCTTTTTCATCCTTCTCCTTAATGCAAAGGTACCAGGAATGGGCTTGGTTGCCCTGGACGTGAATTTCCCTGCCTGATGGCTGTGGCCATCCTGTCAGGGGACAGCTGCCTTGCCTAGCCGGACTCTCCCCAGTGGATTCCACGGCAGCTTAGCAAGCCCACTGGCCTTGGCCACCAACCTCTGGAAGGCCAGCCTCATTCAATTTTTGGTAAAGAACAGGGAAATAAATGAGAGAAAAATGTCAATCAGTAGTTCTCACACTGAAGGCCAAAGAAATCCTTCGTCACTTTTCCGTATGTTCACCCAGGGCGAACTATCAAAAAGCCCAGCGGCGCTTTTGTCACAGAGAGCCCTCGTCTTGGGACTGTTAATGGGATGCTCCTCACGAATGTGAGTTTGCCTGGATTTTTCTCCGTGTACTTAAATGATTTACAGAGCCGTTTCGAACTGTGAAAACTCTGGGGCTGTGAATAAGAAAGGGGAGGGAAGACATGAAACCCAGATTAAACCCCTTGCTCCCAGAATAACTGCTCTGGTGCACCAGCTTCTTTATGATGCTTCACTTATTGTTATTTAAATTTTCTTTAAAAAGCTGAAAAATCCCTCTTAATACCTGAGCTATAGATAGATCGGTGCTTCTCAAACTTTTCCACCTAAGTACCTCTAACAACAGAAGGCTTGAGCCCACGCTCTGCCCCGGCCCCCACACTCTCCTGATGTCTGAGGGTCCTGGAAGGAGCCTGCTCAAAGCACATCCTCCTCCAGGTCTTCCGTTTTAGCTAAAACACTCACATGGATTTTGCACCTCTGCTTGGCCCTGGGGATGTGTGCGTTACCCCAGCATAGGAATGAGTACAGGCCATATACTCACCTACCAAGCCATCATATCAGCTCTGGATAATTTAATTTGGGCTTTGAGGTCACATGTTTAACCAAATATCATAGACGTATTAACACTTAGAGTGGTATAAGTAACCAGATTGTGCCTCAGTCAGAATTTCAGATGCTTTCTCAAATGTGAAAGGATACCTGACTTCGTAACTGAAGTCAGCTTTAATTTGGCTGATTATGGTAAGGACAGAGGAGATTGCCAAGGGAGATGATGTGTGTAACTTTAGCCTGGCAGAAGGATTTGTAAAAATATAAGCATCTTTAATGAGGGCTAAAGGAGGAGAACATAGTATGCGATGCTATAGTCTGAGCCATAAACATAGCAGTACTTTTCCCCCTCATATATTAAACCATTTAACCCTGAGAGTGGCCCTTTCACACAGGCACTATAATTAACACCATTTTAACAAGTGAGGAAACAAAAGCACAGAGGGGTTAAGTAACTAGCCCAAGGTCACACAGATAGTGGACACAGCAGTATTTTTACAAGGCGGGAGGGTTTGGGAGTGAGCATGCACAAAAACATTTTAACTCTTTTCAGTAATCACATTGATGGTAAGAGTATTGGTATTGTTACTCTGAGTCTCTTGGTACATGGTGGGATGAAGCTGAAGTGTCCACAAAAATGAGCTGTTTTTCAGATCTTGTGCTTCCTGGAGCACAGGTGATTGACGGCTCTAGCTTCCGCCCTCTTTCCCATTGCCACCTCCTTGCCTCCCAGCCAAAGAATGACCACTGTGGGAGGTACACTAGCGCAGGCCTTTTCCTGGGGATGCAGGGTTCCAGCTCACATTTTTGGCTTGAGGGCTCCCATCTGCCAGGCCCAAACTCTCTTAGAACTGGGCTCCACTCTGAGGCTCTTCCTACCCAGCAGCCTTCCTTCCCAGTCCCTTACCCAGCTCTTAGTCTTGCATTGTAGTTTGCAGACAGTCCCTGCTCCTCTTGTTCCCTCCCCTTTACCCTTTCCAGGCTTTTCCTCTCCAAAATCTTTTACATGTCTAATCCCATTTTGGTGAGTGCTGGCCTCTCAAAAGACCTGAACTAACCTAAAAAACAAACAGGTAATTACGAGATAATTCTAACTGCTAGGATTCGCAGGGTGAAAGAAAGGAGATGTAATACAGAATAAAGTAAATAAAAACCCGGAGCCTTTGGGGTTGGGGATTGGCGGATGCACATTGCGGTATACGGAATGATTGGCCAGTGGAGACCTGCTGTACAGCACAGGGAACTCTATCCAATATTCTGTGATGGTCTGTGAGGGAAAAGAATCTGAAAAAGAATAGATGCATATACACGTATAACTGAATCACTTTGTTGTACAGCAGAAGTTATTACAACCATGTCAATCAAGTATACTTCAATAAAACCTTTAAAAAATGAAAAGCAAAAACCCTAGGTCTTGCATGTGAAATGGAAGTTATCAGTATTCGTTTGTAAGTATGTTATCTTCAAATACCAGCCAGCCTCCAGGATGGTCCCCACTGATTCTATCCTCTGGGTGTTTAATGACCTTCTCTAGTCCCCTCCCCTGCCCTGACCCCTCCGGTATAACCAGGAAGATAGCTTGGGAATGACAGGATGTGACGGCCAAGTCTAGATGATAAAAGACATAGTGGTTTCTGCTTTATTCTCTTAGATCACTCTCTCTGGGGGAGGCCAGCTGCCGTGTCTTGAGGACATTCAAGCAGCCCCTTGAGAGGGCCATGCGGTGGGGAACGGGGGCCTCCTGCCAACAGCCAGCGCCAACCTGCCAGCTCTGGAGTGCCTGCCGTGGAAGTGAATCTTCTAGACTGGACAGGCCTTCAGGTGGTTGCTGTCCTGGCCAGCACCTTGACGGCAACCTCATGAGAGCCCCTGAGTCAGACCCACCCAGATAAGCCCCTCTTGGGTTCCTGATCCACAGAAACTATTTGACGCAATAAATATTTATTGTTTTAAGCAGCTATATTTGAGAGTAATTAGTTACTCGGCACTAGATCTCACACACACACACAAGCACACTCATTTTGTAACTTTCTCCATTCATTGAAAAGGCCCAAAAGCAATGTCTCACCTTGGTGGGCTCCCCAGTGCTCAGACGTTGGTCTTTTTTTTTTCCCTTTTAGGGCCACACGTGTGGCATATAGAAGTTCCCAGTCTAGGGGTCAAATTGGAGCTGCAGCTACCAGCCTATACCACAGCCACAGCAGCACCAGATCTGTGACCTACTCCACAGCTTGCGGCAATGCCAGATTCTTAGCTCACTGAGCGAGGCCAGGGATTGAACCCACATTTTCATGGATACTAGTTGGGTTCTTAACCCATTGAGCCACAACAGGAACTCCCAGACTGTGGTCTTGAAATGCCATGTGACTCTAAAAGGAGCCTGGGCTTCTCAAAAAAATGTAATTTTATGTCCAGGGGATAGGACACATACAAAAATTAATCTGGAACATCTTATTATTCCAGGTAGCAGGGAAGCTACTAAAGACTATTAGGGTCCTCACAGAAGGTCTCAAGAGTCAAAGTAACTCAGCCCAAGATGGGATGATATGAGCTTCAAAAATGATAGTGATAATAATAATAATAATAATAATAATGCCTACCAAATACGTATAAATCCATGAGTCATAATGATACTTAAAAGACTGGTCACTTTTGGAGGATAATGGGGAACTAATTTACTATCTTCAAATCTGGTTTTAAAAACTGGGAAAGAATCAGGGAGTTCCTGTTGTAACTCAGCAGTTAATGAACCTGACTAGCATCCAAGAGGATGCAGGTTCAATCCCTGGCCTCGCTCAGTGGGTTAAGGATCTGGCATTTCCGTGAACTGTGGTGTAGGTCATAAACACAGCTCAGATCCAGCATTGCTGTGGCTGTGGAGTAGGCCGGTGGCTACAGCTCCTATTGGACCCCTAGCCTGGGAACCTCCATATGCTGTGGGTGCGGCCCTAAAAAGACAAAAAAAAAAAAAAAAGGAAAGAATCAAACGCTTATTGCCTTTTCTATATAAATTGTACCATGGATTAATAGATGAGGGAAACATCTCTGTAAAAGTATTCTAGCTAATAAGTGAAAAAGAAATGATAGAATTAGTATGTCACCATTTTGCAGCCTCTAATAAATTAATGGATCTAGACACTGTCATCAGCTTTTAACATCACAAAAGGAGAAACAAACCAGAATTCATGTGCCTCCTGATGAGAGAACAGAAACAACACCTATAGGCTTACTGATGAGATCAAACTGAGGTCCAATGAAAGCTTTTGGACCTGGTGCCAATTTGCATGAAATACAAAGGGCAGAAAAATGTGTTACAGGGCACCGTGAATACATCAGCAAATTCATGTATTCAGATTCAAATTCATGTATTCCATCAGCAAAATCCAAACCACAAGAAATGTTACAGGTCACATAGCCTGGGTTCCTCAACGGGCAAATGGAAAGAAAATAAGGGCTGAAGGGGAAACGTTTAGATTAAAAGAGGTATGAAAGACACAGTAAATCTTAAAAATGGGCAAGAATAAAGGACAGTATTTTGGGATGCATGTTTTGGTGATAAAACTATAAAGAAACACAAGGAAGTGATGACTATAAAACAATGGTTTTCAAACTTTAAAAACATACCAGAATCCCTTGGAAGCTTTCTCAAAAAACAGGTTTCTGAGCTCCACCTCCAAAGGGTTGCCAAATTTGCATTTCTATCAAGTTCCCAGGTAGTGATGTAACTTCTGTTACAGAGACCACTCTTGGAGAAACTCTGCTATGAAAGTCAGGGCAGTGGTTACTTGGGATAAGAAGGGGAGGAAGGACGAAGGAACTGTCCCAGGACAGGATACACAGAAGGGTTTCTGAGGTGGCTGGCCAAGTTCTATTTCTTGACTTTGGTATTGGCTATGAGAATGTTAGCCTTATACTATACATTTGTTTTAGGTGGCTTTTTTGTATCTGTGTCTTATTTTACGATAATAATGTTAAAAAAATTAGAATTCTGCAGAATTAAACAAATATGTAGATTTCCAGTTTTCACAGTCTAATTGAGTGATTTCCTCACATTCCAAAACCGGAAAGTAGGTGTGATATATGTCTATCTCATATATTGCAGAGTTTATATTCTAGTTCTAGGCTCAATATAGGCTGTTGTGTACCCTACAATAGAAAATAGATAAATCACAGAAAAATGGAATAATTTCACATGAGAGACATGTAATAACTTATTTATAACTAGAGATTTCTCATTCATCTTTATCAGTAATAGTTCTAAAGCATCAGTGAAAGTAAAGCCCGGGGCTCAGTATAAAATGTTGGGAATTAGGAGTTGCAATCGTGGCTCAGAGAAAATGAATCTGATGAGCATCCATGAGGATGCAGGTTTGATCCCTGACCTCTCTCAGTGTGTTAAGGGCATTGCTTTGAGCTGTGGTGTATGTCACAGGTGCAGCTCAGATCTGGTGTTGCTGTGGTTGTGGTGTAGGCCAATGGCTACAGCTCTGATTCGACCCCTAGCCTGGGAACCTCCATATACCATGGGTGCAGTCCTAAAAAGACAAAAAAAATAAAAAATAAAAAATAAATAAAATGTTGGGAGTTAGAAACACATCAAAAAATATATATATATAGCTCTGACCTTAAGCCATTTGGTCTATTGAGGAAAATCAGATTTTTTTTAAGCTACAAATAAAGCTATATAAATTTAGAAACTGACTATACTTTTGGTTGCTTTCTTCAATATATTTGATTTTTTAAAAAAATTTACAAGAATATAAATTTAGACATCCCATTTACGATCCAATCTCCTAAATACTCTTAAAATATTTATGACAAAATTAAGTTCTAGCAAAACTTTTATGATATTGTTACAGTACCTTCTTTTTATTTCACCTTGTTTCCTTCTTATCACCATCAAATATTTGTTCAGGGAGTTCCTGTTGTTGAATCTGACATTGTCTCTGTAAGGATGTGGGTTGGATCCCTGGCCTCCTTCAGTGGGTTGAGGATCCAACCTTGCCTCAAGGTGCAGTGTAGGTCACAGGTGCAGCTCAGATCCAGTGTTACTGTGACTGTGGCGTAGGCCATAGCTGCAGCTCTGACTGGAAACTGCAGATGCCTAACCTGGAAACATCCATATGCCAAAGGTGTTGTCATAAAAAGAAAATAATTTTTTAAACTTATTCAGTATCTTCTCTTTGTAAGACACTGTGTTGAGTGTTTTACGGTAGTTTGATTGTTGAGAAGTTAAATAGATAACCTGGGCATACTGCCATTTCGCTGGGGCAAGAGCATAGTATTAAGTGATAGTCTTCCTTTCCCTTGCCGCCTCAATGTCAGCAAGATGGTCACCGTGTTCAGCTTTTCTTTCTATTTTCTGCCTCTGCAATTGGTATTAATGGAAAATGCATACATTGTGAAATAGTTCCACCGGAACTCTGACACTTCCAAGGAAAGACCAGAATTGTTTAATGTTGAGAAAGAGATGCAGGCAGTTGCACATTCATTCAATAAACAGATATTAAGGGCCTCCTATATGGCTTTTAACTGTTTTCATTTGTTGGGTTTTTGGTCTTGTGTTTTGGCTCACACTGTCGAAAATCAGATGAGAACTATAGACTTACATCTCAAAAGATACCTAAACACCACAGAACTTCATGACACTTCCAGGCTGCTTGTCAACACGCATGGATTTTTCCACTAGGTTTGAGGACCAGACAGAGACTATCAGGCCTTATTATCCTGTACTACACCAAGTGCTCAGAACAGAACTATGTAAGCATGTGGTCCCTGTTTTCAAAGAGCTTTCATGCCAGTGAAAAACAAAATAGACAAAAATATTTTTGTTGCAGTAAGATCATGTTTTAATTAAGCTCTGTACAGATAAAAGCCTTTTGGTAAACGTTTTTACTTCTATATGCTTATACCTTTTTTGAAACCAAATGCCTAGAATTCTTTATAAACCATATTAACCAGATGGGAAAAACAAGGGGAAAGAGAGATTCTGAGCTTGCCAAATATGACTCAGCAAGTCAGTGACATAGCTAGAAATAGAAACAAGAAATGAAGCAAGTTTCTAACAATCTACCTTGAAACAAATGCTCTCTCCATCAGTTCAACACTGCAGTTGGGAGAGAGCAGCTCTGACACCGGAGGAAGAGGAAGCCAGTGAGTCAGCTCAATGCAGAGACCAGCTCTGGAGAGAGTCCTCCTGCGTGGAACAGAGCAGAACTCTGACTCTCCCTCCGCCTTAGTCACTTCCTCCCTGGTGGCTGCAGAGACCTGACCAAGCTCTATGCAGCTGCCCATCCTGCCACCTGTGTTTTCTTTGATCCATGACACAGAACCTGTCCCTTTTGACTTCTTAGAACAGCTCCTGCTTCCTGCAGGTAGACCAACTGGCTGGAGGTTGAAGGTGAAAAGAGTTGCAGCCTGTGAACTCTGTCCTGCAGACTTTCAGGAGAAACTTGAAAAGCCCTGAGACCTCCTGGTGAAAAACGCTCTAGATGAAATGATGTGTTTCTGTCCCCAGCACTCTCCCAGGGCTTGGCTCATATGTGGATGCTTTAAGAGACTGTGTTAATAACTGAATCAATTCTTCATGACGTGTGACGTCAGGAAATGGTGTATCATACTTAGCAGAATGTGCTAGAGTTGTGTGCCTAGTGTTCTTTTCTAAATTGTGGTTTCCTAAACGGCAAACATGAGATTTATTTATTTCATTTTTAATGCCTAACATATGACTTAGAGCACAGTAGATGCCTAATAAATTAATAAATTAGTGACTATTGAATTGTGGAATCTATATGATGCTAGTTCTTGATATAGGAAAAAAAAAGGATGCAGAGTAAGGATTCAGACCAAATTGTTAAGGACATTTTACTAGACTCAACTGCTTATTTTAAAAAATCTAAGCAGTAACTGGAAGTACCAAGAATAAAGCAATTACCAGTTGCTTGAATCCAAAAGTAACAGTGATGAAAACTTAGTGGATATCATTCTCTTAATGCATAGATTAACAGCTAATATTTTCAAATATTAAACCAATCCATTCCAATGTCTTTTTTTAAAAAATGTAATTTCCTTCTTAATTGGTTCACCAATAGCACTTCTCTTATCAGGGCTGAGTTGTGAGTTTTTGTTTGTTTGTTTGTGGGTGGTTTTTTGTTTTGTTTTGTTTTGTTTTGTTTGGCTTTTTAGGGCCGCACCTGTGGCACATGGAGGTTCCTAGGCTAGGGGATGAATCAGAACTGTAGCCACTGGCCTACGCCACAGCACAGCAATGCCAGATCAGAGCCGTGTCTGTGAACTACACCACAGCTCACGGCAATGCTAGATCCTTAACCCACCGAACAAGGTCAGGGATCAAACCTGCAACCTTATGGTTCCTAGTTGGATTTGTTTCCGCTGCGCCACAACTAGAACTCCAGGGTTGAGTTGTTGAGTTACAAGGCTTATTATTCCTGGAAAAGAACAGGTACGGATTGGAACAGGGAACACTGGTCAAGCTAACTTCCTTGACTTCTTGCTTTCAAAGAAGGAGATGTTCATGGAAGCCAGATGTGACCAAGAGAGAGAAGGATTTTTAAGCTATGTCATGTCCCCCTTTGGTACCGTTACTAGATCACAGAGCTTCTTTTCTGGCATACAGGGACCTCTCTCTGGTGCGTGATGGTCATGCCATGAAGCTGACTGCCCTAGAAAGAACCCATCAGAAGAAAGACATGCTATAGGTGAAAGAAAAACTCCCAAACCCACACAATTCTCCAGGAATTGTAGGAGCAGGGTCAGGACACAAGGTTCTGGTTTTCACTCTGCCTCAGAACCAAACTTGTGTGCACAGAGGGAGACAAAACATCCAGGTAGCAAACAGAGGTCCAAGAACTGGAGGGCTTCCCCATCTCCCCCACAAGGAGATGGTCAATCTCTAGGGCAGCATGCAAACCCTGTCTCCTGCAGGGCCCGTGGCAGTGGTGTAGCAGCACTGGGCGGCCCAGGTGGATAATTCAACCTGAGGTTGTGCTCCTCATCCCCCATGGCTTGCTGTGACCTGCAAGGGGCCCCGAAGTCCCTGCTGGTCTGAGGTCAGGAACTCAGAGGAGCGGACAGGGTCAGTGGACAGGCAGAAAGCTGGTTGTGTGGGACCAGAGGTGACAGGCCAGCATCATAAACATTGGTGGCGGCTGCCTCAGAAACTGCAGCCCAGGAAAGAAGAGCCTGCAAGGACCAGTTCCAAGCAGAGATCACTGATGACCAGAGGTTGAGCGTGGATTTGAGGACTTCGCCTTCCCTTCTCCAGGGATGCCACCATGAGGCCATATAATCCTTAGGCTCCACCTTGGAGAGGAGCCAGGAGGATCTGAGAGACTGAGAATTTACCTGGGTGAACTCCTTAAACCACCTCACTCTATTACATTTACCAGACGGGAGTAAAATTTCCACCCCTCCTTTGTATTCTACCGGCCGTAACAACCATTACCACATGGCTTAAGGAGCTTACAACCAACACCAGAGCATTTATTTAAAACAAAGTGTTGGAGTTGCTCAGTGGCTCATCGGGTTAAGGATCCAGCTTTGTCACTGCTGTGGCCCGGGCTGCTGCTGCGGCGCAGGTCTGATCCCTGGCCCAGGAACTTCTGCATGCTGGGACATGGCCAAAAAATTTTTTAAGAAAGCAAAATGAATAAATGTTTAAAAAACAATCAATAAAACAAACAAACCACAAGGTGCTGTCTTTTCTTTGTACACAGGAGAGCAGTGAATATGTAGCTCAGTAATGCAGATACACAGATAAAAGTACAAGGAGATAAATATAAACAATTATATCAACATGAGACCATATTTGTTGATATTCATCAAGACGCAATAGCAAATAAGAGAAAGCTCCTGCAATTTAAGCAGACAGGGAGTTGGGTGTAAATAGAATTAAGGGAGAGCCCAGGGAGCAGGCTGCAAGCGTGGGTTTCTATAGGTATGACCTCCAGAGCAGAGCTTTAGAATTGATGTATCAGGCTGTGTCTACTTCTGCCACAATCAGGAATCTGGAGAACCCAGAAGGTACAGCCCCAAATTCAGGCTCAAGGATCATGCCACTCATGGTTTACTGAAAGACAACCCTAAAACATATCTGCATCTTAAACCTTGGAACTTGTCAATATTACCTAACTGGAAAAGGGTCTCTGCAGATGTGACTGAACTGCGGATCCTGAGATAGGATTATCCTGCATTATCAAGATGAACCCTAAAGGCATGGCTATATGTGAACATCTCCTTATAAGAGGGAGGCAGAGGTGGGTTTAACACAGAAAAAGAGATTGTGGCTGAAGAGGGAGGCAGAGGTTGGAGTGGTGGGGCCACAGCCAAGGGATGCCGGTGGCCATCGGAAGACAGGAAGAAGCAAGGAATGGGTTTCTCCCTGGAGTGTCCTGAGGGAGCCTGGCCCTGCTTGTACTTCCATTTCAGCCCAGGGATCCTGATTTAGGATGTTTGGGCTTCAGAACCATAACAATAATTTTCTAGTGTTTTAAGCCATCAAGTTTACGGTAATTTGTTACGAGAGCCCCAGGAAATGAATATACCACCCCAGGGTGACCTGGGCACAAGGAAGTCACCACCTCAGTTCTCAGTGGTGGCTCTAGGAACCATGGGTGGTCTTAGGTGCCACCCAGGAGTCAGAAACCCCAAGGGAAGTGTGGGGCTCCAGAGCCATGGTGCAAGCACTGGAGCTCCAATGCCACCACCTCTTCCCTCACTGAACTTTGCGCTGAATTCAAGTTCACACAAGTGCATCAGGTCGGTGGCTTCTACATTCTATTGGAACAGGAGCTGCAAGAGAGTCTAGAAATACAGATGCATTGCATTGTGCCAGTCCCTGAAGAATAGGAAGACACAATAGACTGAAATTGAAGAGATGTTTAATAGTCCAGTCTATTGGATCTACCATACTATCCACAGTATTTTCAACAAACTATTAAATATTACTCAAAAGAAAATAAGTGAAAATAGGAAAGCGACAAATTTCAGATAACTATTTTTTTGGTTTTGTTTTGTTTTTTCACTGCTACACCTGCAGCATATGGACGTTCCCAGGCTGGGGGTCAAACTGGAGCTGCATCTGCCCCCCTGCACCACAGCCACAGCAACACTAGATCCGAGCTGCATCTGCGACCTACCCCTCAGCTTGAGGCAACGCTGGATCCTTAACCAACTGAATGAGGCCAGGGATTGAACCTGCATCCTCATGGATACTAGTCAGATTTTTAACCTGCTGAGCCACTATGGGAAATCCCAGGTAACTGTTATTTTCACCACTCAAGAAATTGCTTCCTTAGGGAGATCCTTACAATTAAAAAAAGATTTTTCAAAGCAAAACAAACTTAACAGGTTAAAGTGCCTTTACAGCTGTTTTAATTTTAGACAGGATATTTTGACTTCCTAATATATGCATTCATAGCTTGTTCCCAACTCCCCTCTGAATACTATTGAGTTTTGATTACAGGACATTTACTTTGTCAAGGTTTTAACATTTACATCCATGTTTATAGAATAAATCCCACAGGATTCAGTGCTAATTTCTGATTCATTTATCTTATCTTGAATTTTTTTTTTGGGGGGGGGGCTTCTTCATTTTGATTCCTTTCTTAGTGACCTGTATTTCAACTCAATCAGCAAGTAATTTATTTAAGAAGGACCCAGAGTGATATATACGGAGTTCTTATATACTTGAGAGTAACTGCCTGTTGTCTTTATTATTTTTTTTACGGCCACACCCATGGCATATAGAAGTTCCTGGGCCAGGGATTGAATCCGAGCTGCAGCTGTGACCCACGATGCAGATGCTGCAGCTGTGGCAACACCGGATCCTTTGACCTACTGCACTGGGCCAGAGGTCAAACCTGTACTTCTGCAGCCACCTGAGCTGCTGCAGTCGAATTCTTAACACACTGTGACATAGTGGGAACTCCTGATTGCCTTCATTCCTGAAGGATGATCTGGATAAAATTGTTAGGTCACAGGTCTTTTCCCTCAGAGCACTGTGAACACTGTTCTATGGTCACCTAGCTTTGAGTGCTGAATGGTGGTTTTTTTTTTTTTTTAACTGCACTTTACCTATATATCCCATGGTTAACTGGATTTCATTCTTAAGCCTTTTTAAAATTTCTGGCAAGAAGAAGTTGTCCTTTTCTCCTTGTTTGGTTCCTGCTAGTGAAGCTTGTTTGTATGTTTATTGGTTAGTTGGTTGTTTTTGTTTTGTTCTGAGAGGCAGGTCTTATTATTTACAAATTACTGCATATTAATATGGGAACCAGTTTTCCTTACCATCTTTACCAGAAACTCCAAGGACTTGTTTGGAAGATTAGCATTGGAAACTCCATCTGGTAGCCAGGTCCTGGGACCTCTATCGGTCATAAATGCTGAAGACACCTAAAGCCAGAGTGTCCCTCCAAGCTATTCTCTCTGCTAGAGCAGAGTAGGCTCCTGTTACAAGTAGCAACCTGGGAAGTGGCCCTTCATATGTTTGAAAATAGCTCTCCCATTCACAGTGTCTACTTCTTTCTAAGACAAGTATTTCCAGGTCATTTCCACATCTTTTGCCATCTTGATTGAATTTCTTTCTATCACTATCCCTCTTAAAATGTGATTCCCAGAACAAAACACTGCAGCTATGACAGTGAGACCTGCAGCCTTGGGTCTTCCTTTGTTTTGGACCCTCTAAGCCTCTTGATGTGGCTCAAGTTCATGTTAACATTTTTTTTTTTGTCTTTTGTCATTTTAGGGACGCACCCACGGCATGTAGGGGTTCCCAGGCTAGGGGTCTAATCAGAGCTACAGCTGCCGGTCTATGCCACAGGCACAGCAACGCAGGATCTGAGCTGCATCTGCAAACTACACCACACCTCATGGCAACGCCGGATCCTTAACCCACTGAGCAAGTCCAGGGATCAAACCCACAACTTCATGGTTCCTAGTCGGATTTGTTTCCACTGAGCCACGACGGGAACTCCCATGTTAACATTTTTGGCAGCTATATCTCACCATTCACCCATGACGAGTCTGTCTTCAACTGAAACCTCTAATACTCTTATACCTGCTGCTGTTAAGTCATATCTCTCCCATCTTTTAAGTAGCTGTTTTATTTTTCTGTTGTTTTTGTTTGTTTTATTTTAAACCTTCAGTTATTTTATTCTGTTTACATTCACTATTTTATTTTATTTTTTGCTTTTTAGGGCTGCACCCGCAGCATATGGAGGTTCCCAGGCTAGGGGTCGAATAGGAGCTACAGCTGCCGGCCTACACCACAGCCACAGCAACACGTGATCTGAGCTGCGTCTGTGAACCACACTACCACTCACGGCCATGCCAGATCCTTAACCCACGAGTGAGGCCAGGGATCGAACATGCAACCTCATGGTTCCTAGTCAGATTTGTTTCCACTGTGCCATGATGGGAACGCCTACATTCACTATTTTAAATATACTCTATCATTTTGAACTGTTGACTTTTTGGATAAAAATTTTATTCTCTGACTCACTAGCTGTCCTTAATAGCTTCATAGCATAAGAGGGTCACCAATGTCTTCATCGGGCTAATAGCAAAGTTTTTGGAATCTATTAGGCATAGGCCTCACTCCCCCTCTTGCTAGTGATACGAAGCTAAACAAACTAATTGTCCATTTTGAGCCTATGAGGTGATGATAAAAATAGTATCTACCTTTAGGATTGACGATAAAGTACTTAGCACTGTGCCTCAAATATTTACACCTAAAGAAAGATAATTACTGTTAGAATTTTTGATGAAAATGTTGAAAAGGATCTGTCAGAAGTGAGCCCCTCGGCAGGCCATTAGAAACTCCCCCAAGTTTGCAGTAACCTTTAAACAACAGCCTTTGCATGTGGTCTTCATAGCGTAGCATCCACCTAACAGCATCATCATAGACACTTCATTTTTTTGTAAGGTTATAATGAGAGACGTTGTCATATGTGTGGCTCCAGTCTAGCTGAATGCGGCTGGAGCATTCCGCCAACAGCTTATGGAGGAGAACATGAGGCTGTCTGGCCTTGTTCACTCCTGGGCAACCCTTGCTCGGTGGCTTTGAGGGATTACTACTTCCTGTCACAGGAACCAAGGAACATTTATTCTGCAAGGGTCAACTTTACTGATCTGCAGAGGTGGATTTTGCACTGGGGTTCAAAAGAGTGCCTCTGGGTATGCCCTCTATGCAGGGGAAGAGGAGGGAGGTGAAATAGGGGGAATTCTCAGCTTCCTTTCCCTATGACGCCCAGAGTTCCACTGCTTTGACCAGCTTTCTATAGGTGAGTTCTGTAGCTCCAGACTGCATTTTTTTTAAAGGGTGATTTGAGAATCACCACTGGGAAACAACTAATCTGAGCTATATTGAGATCTCACCTTCAGGTTTTATTGTTTTTGTTTTTTTGCATGACCACACCCATAGCATATGGAAGTTCCTGCCAGGGGTAGAATCTAAGCCACAGCTGCAGCCTACACCACAGCTGAGGCAAGGCTGGATCCTTTAACCCACTGTGCCGGGCCAGGGATTGAACCCTCACCTCTATACCGACCCAAGCCGCTGCAGTTGGATTCTTAACCCATTGTGCCACAGGAAAAATGCCTTCTCTTGAGGGTTTCTTTTGTGTGTGTTGCTTTTCAGGGCTTCACCTGTGGAATTAGAAGTTCCCAGGCTAGGGACTGAATCAGAGCTGCAGCTGCTGGCTTTTACCGCAGCCATAGCAATCCAAGCAGCATCTGTGACCTGTGCTGTAGCTTGCAGCAATACCAGATCCTTAATCCACTGAGCAAGGCCAGGGATTGAACCTGCATCCTCATGATTGCTAGTTGGGTTCTTAACCTGCTGAGCCACAACAGGAACTCCTTCCTCCCCCTTGAGTTTTAAAAACAACATTCTGGGTCTTTATGGGTTTTCAAAGATCATGAGAAGAAGAAAGAAAGTTTGTCTGCCACACGTTCTTTCTGACTTCTGGGATGTATCTTACTTGGGCTGAGAGACTCGAATCCACCTGAGATGCATGGAGCTCTGGACTCCTGACTTCCGTCTGTCTTACCACCTCCTCAAGTTGCCCTTCCAGGATGAAGAGCTTCCTCTCTGCCCAGGAGGCCTGCAGGAGCCAGTAGCTCTGTTTTCTCTGTCTGTCTGTTATCACTATACATCTGGCTCCAAGCAAAAGGACTGTGTCTTCTTTGTTCTTCCTCCTATAACCGAAAAAACCCTTTCCCTTGTCTTGGCAAGTTAGACCCAGCGGTTCTGGGTTGTAGAATCCCTGTGGCTTTTACAAGTTGAGAATGACTCTCTCTCTCTCTTCCATTCTTACTGTTTTCTTTTGTTATTTACCATGCCTATCTGGTGGTCTTTTTAATCCTCTTTGGCTTTTAAAGATATTCTCCTCTCCCTTGTTTGTGTGCTTTTGTTTTCTTGTTCTTACACTAAGTTTTTCATAGTGCTTCCTGCATAATCACATCTAATTCTTTGGCTATCTCCCCATTTTTCCTCACTAGTCTTCATTCATTTAGACAACATTTATCAAGGCTTAACTGTGTGCCAGACTCTAGACTGAGCATTGGGGGTAAAACACATGGTTCCCATTCTGAAGAAGCTGGGGGAAATAGATAAATAAACAGGAAGTTCCAGTACAGTGATCGCTTTGTCACAATTCCATTTTTGACATTTTCCCTCTCTTTTGAGCCACTTTCTTTTCTGAACCTGAGACCGCAGGACATCTCTGGAGCAAGTAATAACCTCTATCCGACATAAGAGGACGTGGCTTTTCGCTGATTGGAGCCTGAGCAATGGGTTTATATGAAAGAATGGAAAGATAAAGGGAACTGGCAGGTATTAAGTGCCTACTGTATGCTAAGCACAATGCTGGGCCCTCTAATATCTTATTTATCCTTCACAATTATCCAGGAAGGAGCTATTATGATGCTCATTTTCCAATGGGAGGAAAGTCAAGTTGATAGAACCCTTAGGTCACAGAGCCATAAATCAAGCTGTTGGGGTTCATGTCCAAATTTGTCTCTCTGCTGCATCTTGTTGCAGAACTCAGCCTCCTTGGAAAATGTGCCTTATAGCCTTCTATCTCCTTTACTCAGTGTATGCTTCTTATCTGCTTCTCAACTCAGACTGGTCCAGAACTCACTTCTTCTTTTAAAAAAAAATATTTTTCATTATGGTTGATTTACAATGCATCAGTTTCTGTCATACAGCAAAGTGACCCATATATATATATATATATATAAACACACACACTTTCTTTTTCTCATGTTATCTGCTATCATATTCTTTCACAAGTGAATGGATATAATTCCCTCTGTTATACACAGCAGAACCTCATTGCTTATCCATTCTAAATGTATTAGTTTGCATCTCCTAACCCCAAACTCCCAGTCCATCCCACTCCCCCACCCCTTGACAACCACAAGTCTGTCCATGTCTGTGCAGAACTCACTTCTTCTAGCAACATTCACTAACTGCCCCAGAATATTCTTTAAATTTATGCAACTGCTCTTCAGGGTTTTTATAATTTTGTACTAGTTGACCTTTGCTTTAGAACTGCTTTGGCATATTTCGTACTTGTGTCCTTGGCTTTCCTGAGTGGCCAATTCCTGGCTGATCAAACTTCTCCCACCTTGGCGACCAGCACAAGATCTCCCCACTGTGGACTGTGCAATCTTCTTCAGACTTGGTCCCTGCCCTTTCCCTCTTCTCCTCGTTCACTGGACTTTTGCTCTTTTTCCTCTCATTTATTTATGGGTCTTTAAACCATCTCTGCTCACCTGAATGATTAAAATCCAGGTCTCTACCCCAAGGATGTAGCAAGATGCCTTCAGCAGTTGTCGTTATAGGCTCTGCCCATAGTAGGGGCGGTTGGTGCCTACTGTGTGCCCGTGATGAGGGGCTGTAACTCGCCATCTGTGAGGAGCAGCAGAGGCCAGAGCACTTGTTTCCCTCCTTCCACAGCGATGCAATCTTCCTGGAATGCAGCCAGCATCACGCCACCCAGCTGGCTCTAGTTTGTGATGCCCCCTGAGGGGCTCTGAGCTCCCCCCACCCTGTGCCGGCCCCTACCATTTAATAAGTCAGAGCTTCTACTGACTTCATGAGACATACGGTATTTTCCCATGGAAACCGTAAGCTTTTCTTCCCACCTCCTTTTTCTTTCATTACCAAGCATTTTCCGGACCTTGTCCAGCTATTAAGGCCACAGTTTCCACTGCCAGCCCTGCAGGCAAATTCTTCAGACGGTTGGAAAGCAGGTATTGGTGCCAGAGGAACTCACCTGTGGGTTTGATGTTTTTTCCTTCTCGTCTTTGAGGAGGGCGGATGCCCTAACTGAAGCGTCCTCTCTGAAGTGTTCCTGCACGCTGACACCACTGTGTGGCGACACCGCTGCCATCCGCACGCTAGGACCGAACAGTCAGCGCAGGGCCCAGGGTGAGCTTGCACAGCACTGCCACGCTTCTCTGTCAGTCACCTGCCGAAGAAGGCCCTTTCCCGCTCCTGCTGATTCAGCCCTACCCTGCAGGCCTCCGAGCAGGTGTGCTGGCAACTGTTGCCCATCGTTTTGTAAACAGAGGAAGTCAAGATTCTGGATAAGAAGCTCATTCAGAGAGACACAAATTGGAAACCAGAACCGCACGAATGACTTGCAGTGTCCAGATTCTGCCTGTTCTGACATCATCTGTCCCAAGTTTACCCAGGGAGTCCAGAAGGCCAGGGCCCACCCTGCGTTCAGACGAAACTCAGGGGTATCATTTACGGAGCTCTTCTAGAACGGTAGGCCAGGCACTGTTCTAAGAGTTTTACCGGTATTAACTCTTTATGGATTTAAAAAAAATTTTTTTTACAGCTGCACCCAACAACATATGAAAATTTCCAGGCCAGGGGTTGAATCGGAGCTGTAGCTGCTGGCCCACAGCACAGCCACAGCAACAATGGATCCTTAACCCACTAAGCCAGGCCAGTGTTCACAGCCGCGTCTTCACAGACACTATGTCGGGTTCTTAACCTGCTGAGCCACAATGGGAATTTCAACAGGTATTAACTCTTAACTTTTACAAGACTCAGAAAGTAAGATCTATTTTTATCCTCACGTGGTGTGTGAGGGAAATGAGTCACAGAGATGGCAAGTGATTTCTCCAAAGCCACACAGTAATCAATGGCAGAGCTGGGATTTGAACCCTGGCAGTCTGGCTTCAAAGCCTCGTACAGCCATCTCCCAGTGGAGGTTCTGTTCTGACAGTGAACACATTTCTCAGAGACAGTGGGAAGGGATTGGTGGCAGATCCTGTTGGTCATTGAGAAGCCATTCTCTCCCTTTTCCTTTGATGGCACTTGGGTCTTGTTCACTCTTCTGAAGGGCCATGTGCTTCCAAAGAGCAAGGGGCTTGAGTTCCGGGCAGCAAGTCACTCACTAGTCGGTGGAACTCCCAGCCTGACCAGTTTAGCGGTGGACGTGGGGAGGACAGAAAGGTTCTGAGAATTTCCTTGCACTTCCCAAGAATCTCCCGGGAAGAGGCTCCCCCTTCCTGCCATCACACACTGTGGGAGCAGGCAGATGCGATCCTTGGAGCTGGAGCATCTTGGGAGCAGAAGGGGACAAGCCAATGATAAGACCAATGCACGGGAATGGCAGAGGGTAATGAAATAAAATTCATACTGTAAGGCAAGACAAGAAAAATGTAAATGGAAGATGCTTCTCTGCCAGTTGGAGCCTCCTCCCTCCACTTATTAAAGCGTGTGTCGTGCACCTGCGTTTAACAGAGCTCTGCGGGAGATAACATTTCTTCATCTCAGAAAGGGTCACAACTGCTTAGGAGATAACCTTCCTTCTTAATCTTAAAAGGGGACACCGGGACCCGTGGCCCACTGCTCGCTTTGTGTGTTTAGATCTGGATTGTGTAAACTGGCAATAACGTGTCCGCTGATTGGATTAACTAACCCTTTGTCTCCCAAACTTCTATAACTGCGATTTGACTTTGAATGGGCAGAACAGTCCTCAGAGCTTTCCCAAGGACTGTCTCCTGGGTTATAATCCTAGGCTGGCTTGAATAAAAATTTCTGTTTCTTTCTTAGATTGACTATTGATTAATTTTTACATTGACAAGAGGAAAGTGAGGGAGAACTGGGCCACTGAGCATCAGGATTAATCAACTTCAGAACTGACTCACCTCTGGACACCTTTTTTTTTTTAGGGCCGCACCCGCGGCATATGGAGGTTCCCAGGCTAGGGGCCTAATCAGAGCTACAGCCGCCGGCCTACACCACAGCCACAGCAACGCCAGATCTGAGCCACGTCTGCAACCTACACCACAGCTCACAGCAACGCCGGGTCCTTAACCCACTGAGCGAGGCCAGGGATCAAACCCGCAACCTCATGGTTCCTAGTCGGATTCGTTAACCACTGAGCCAGGATGGGAACTCCTCAAGTCATTTCTAAGTGTCAGGAATCCTAGAAAACTATCCCTACCCTCTGATACTATCCCTTACTTTGAAAGGGAACAAAGGAAACTCTTTTTATTGGCTCATGCTGAGCAAATATGGGCACGTTAATCCACTGACTTTCAAACTCCCTTTGTTTACCGACAGAAATTACCTGGGCTGGTTCTTTAACTAAAGGCAATTTCTTCTAAGGGAAAGAGGATAAAAGAAACTGAGCCTCTGACCTTTGGCATTAAAATATCTTTACTTTTGTCCTCTGAGTGTGGCAAAGCTCGGGCAGATTTGACAGTCTCCTCAAACCCTTCCACTTCCTCTTCTCAGAAGCTGCTTCTAACTATACGTGGTAAGTGCTAGAACTACGGCTCTGGGGACTATTTTCTCCACAAAAAGGTGAATTAATGAAAAAGTAGAGTGACCAGTGCTGGAAGGATATTGCCAGAAAATCCAAGTCACTGTATCGCCCTGGGGGCCATGTTACTAAAAATAAGCGGCAAGGTACCAGAGCCATTCTGAGTCCTTCCACTCATCTCTCCAGGGTCCAGCAATTGAGTAAGTCACTATAAAGGAAGCAGTATTAAGCCAAGTGCTGTTCTGGATGGCAGGAGCACTACACGGTCAATATAGGGCAAGTCCTTGCACTCACAGAGCTCATCTTCTAGAGGAGAGACAGGCAAGAATAATAATAATAATAATTTGTCATGTGGTGATAAATGGCTCAGGCAAAGGGGAGAGATACTAAAGAGATGGGGGTTTGGTTGGTATGGTTTAATAGGAAATATATTTACATAAATACTATAATACATAAATACATTTTATAGAATATAAATATGTACTATAGAATTTATATAGATATAAATGTATTTATAAATATATATTCCTAAAGCTCGTAAAACTCTTGGGATTTCTATTTTGCCCCCCTCTTTTTTTTTTGCTTTTTAGGGCCACACTTGAGGCATATGGAAGTTCCCAGGTTTGGATTCGAATCTGAGCTACAGCTGCCGGCCTATGCCACAGTCACAGCAACGCAAGATCTTGGGCCGTGTCTGTGCACAGCTCAAGGCAACAGCAGATCCCCGATCCACTGAATGAGGCCAGGGATCGAACCCACATCCTCATGGATCCGAGTTAGATTCGTTTCCCCTGTGCCAACAATGGGAACTCCACCCTTGGAATTTCTTGAGTGACAAGAATGTCTTTTGGGAGCTCCCACTGTGGCACATTGGGTTAAGAATCTCAGTGAAGTGGCTCGGATCACTGTGGAGGCACAGGCTCAGTCCCTGGCCTGGTTCGGGGATTGAACTGGCATTGCTGCAGCTGTGGCCTAAGTCCTGGTTGCAGCTTAGATTCAATCCCTGGCCTCGGAACTTCCATATGCAGTGCGGTGCAGCTGTTTAAAAAAAAAAAAAAAAAAGCCCCTTCTGAGCACAAATCTGAATTTATGCTAGTGAGGTGACAGCATGGGGTCCCCTAATTAGGCCCTCGGGTTGGAGGTGGTCACCAGAAAGGTCAGGAGATTAGAAGGTTGGCACTTCCAGCCCTACCCACTGATTCCTGGGATGGGGAAGGACGGGCTGCAGAGTGGGCTCTAGAAAAACTCTCGGACAATGATATTTGACGCGTTTAAAGGTTGGTGAATGCATTCACATGCCAGGGGGTCACACACCCCAACTGCATGGGGACAGAAGCTCCCACACTCAGGACCCTCCCAGACCTCGCCTACGTACCTCTTCAGCTAGTGCTCATTTGTATCCTTTATAATGAACTAATAAATGTACATAAATGTTTCTCTGCCGTCAGTGAGCCACTCCAGCAAATTAATCAAACCCGAGGAGGGACTTGTAGGAAGCTCCAACTTGTAGCCAGTCAGTCAGAAGCACAGGTAACACCCTGGACTCATGACTGGCGTCTGAAGTGATGGCAGTCGGAGCCCTTAACCTGTGCCATCTAACACCATCTCTGGGTAGGTCGTGTCAGAAACCACTTTCATTTGTAGGACACCCGGTCAGTGTTCTCTGGAATCAGAGAATTCCTTGGTAGTGTTGGGAAATACATATCAGAGCCAGGTGAGCTAGGCCCTGAAGGCCCCTCTGCCAGGCGTACATACGAGCAGAGATCTGAAGCAAACAAGGGCCTAAGCCCTGTGGTTTTCTTGCAGAAGAAATGGCACATGTAAAGGTCCGGAGGCAGGGCTATGTCTGCCATAGTCACGGAGGAGCAAGGAAGCCAGTGTGGCTGGAGCAGATTTAAAGAGGACGAGAGCGACGGACGTCAGCCCTGTCGGGCTCTCTAAGCCCTGGTTCAAATTTTGAAGCTATGCTGAGAGAGCTGCAAAGTCATTCAAAGTTTTGAGCCCAGGAGTGATAAGAACTGACTTGCCTTTTAGAAGGACTCCTCTGGCTGCTGCATGGAAAATGCTTTCTGTAGAATCTAGCATTTTTCACCACAAGCAGTGAGAAAGCAGATGGCCCTGGTGGGGAAGACAGGTAATGGGTAACTGGAAAGAGACGTGCAGGAGGTTTTGGGATCTGTAACAGGAGGATCTGATCTAGTCTGAGGATCCAAGGGAAGGCTTCCTGGAGGAAGTGATTTTTTTTTTGTTTGGGTTGTTTTTTTTTTTTTGGTCTTTCTTTTTTTTTGTCTTTTCAGGGCCGCCACCTACGGCATATGGGGGTTCCCAGGCTAGGGGTTGAATTGGAGCTGTAGCAACTGATCTATGCCAGAACCACAGCAATGCGGGATCTGAGCCACGTCTGTGACTTCAAAACCACGGCTCACGGCAACGCCAGATCCTTGACCCACTGAGCGAGGCCAGAGATTGAACCCGCATCCTCATGGATGCTAGTCGGGTTCGTTAACCACTGAGCCACAATGGGAACGTCAATGAAGTGATTTTTAAGCTGAGACGTAGGGATGAGTAGGAATAGAGGAGATAAAGAGGGGAAGAGATTTCCAGGGAAGGGGAAAGACACATATAAAGACTCTAGGCATGAAAAAGTACAGACTCATTGGGGGAACCAAAACAACACCAAAGAGGCTGAAGCATGGTAAGCCAGGAGCCAGGCAGCCGGTGAATTCTAGATGAGGGAGGGGCCGTGACTGTAGGGCTGCACCTAGAGCAGTGAGGACTGGTCACAACCCTAAAGCTACAGGGAGTCGATGAAGGGTTTCCTTGAAGGACCAACATGATCAGATTTGCAGTTTCAGAGGATGCCTCAGGCAGAGTATGAAGAATACACTTACTCAAGAGGCAAGAGTGGATGAAGGCAGACAAATTAGGAGATCATGTCTAGGCAAGAGATGATAAAGGCCTGGACCTGGCAGGAGCAGAGGATGGAAATAAGTAGGTGGAAGAGAACAGGTGTGCTCATTGTTTAGAAGAGGGCAGAAGGTCGCGTAGAGTAGCTCTCCATGACTTTTGCCCTTGGGTGCCTGCATAGATGGGGGTGCCTTGCCTGAGAGAGGAAACCAAAGCCCCACGTGCTTTGGAATTCTAGGGCCTTGGCCAGCACTGATTTTGCCTCTTGAGCAGAGCTAGCGCTGCCCTGTAGGTAGAGTGTGCTGGGGCCAGCTTGCACCCGCAAACCAGCTGCTCAGCTTTTGGTTGCTCAAAATCAACTACGGGGGGAGAATTCACAATGAGGACAAACTGCAAATCACAGCTTTCCTTCCACAGTCAGTTTACAGCACACTACTCTCTGCAAAGAAAAGGTAGCCCTGGTTTCAAGCCCTTCAGTGACTGCTTATTGCTACTTCAGTGGTTTGGGGATATAGGTCATCATTCTCCAATTTTGTTACAAAATATAAACCTTGCTACTTGGAGTTAATGCACAGGTACCTTCCTATGTATAGCTTTATCTTCTTTAGACTCTTGCCAGAGTTGAGAATGGAAGCAGCTGTGGGACATTGGCAAGAACCCTGGTTAACCTTGAGGCATTCCCAGGATACCAGTTTTGGCTGCTTTTCCATTTTATGGCTTTCTGGACTTCCTGTCTAAATACCTTACCTCCCATTGATCTTTTATCTAATGCCAAGATTCCAGGATATATAAGAAGGAAGCAAATACTGGAAAACACAATGGGCAGGATGCTAGGAGATTCATTCATCCGTTTGTCCATCCATTCATGCATATTTATAAACATATATACATGCATGCATAAACACATACTTACAACATATATTTGCTGAGCATTCAGTATGTGGCATGTGCTTCCTAGTGCTGGAAGTATAAAATCAAAGAAGTTCTTTGGGGTTCTCAACATCATTGGGGAGAGAGAGACTGATAAATAACTCTGATGCCAATTTTCATCAAGATGTGTTCTACTACAAGTGACAGAAAACCTAACTCAGAGTGGCTTGAACAACAAAGACATTTTTTCTCAAATATCAAATACTCCAAAGGTAGGACAGGTGCCATGTATAGTACATAAATTTCAATTCCTCTTCTCTGAAATAACTCGAATTTGCCCTGCTCTGTGTGTATTGGTGTCCAAACCAGAAAAAATATGGCTGCAGTAGTTTCAGCCATCATATCAGATACAACATCCAAAGGAAGAAAGAAAACCATTTCTTTCTGTATCTTTTTTTTTCCCCAGAAAAGAGGACATCTCTTGCAAAATTCCCTGCAGATGTCCCTCCATGTCTTAGTTCCCAGAATTGGGTCATATGCCCATTCCAAACTTCATCACTGCTAAAGGGGCTGAGATAAGCTTGATGCGCACAGACCAGTCAGGTTCTATTCCTGAGGCTGAGAATGGCCACACCAGCCCTGAGCCTCAAGGGAGCAGAAGCAGATACCTAAGTAAAACGGAGTTCTCTTAATAAAGGAGGATGAGGTGAGGGCTATAGCATCCACTACACAGGACTAGGGAGATGCCACTTCAGAGGGGAACGTGTACCGTGTGGTGGGGTCCAGAGACAAAGTTTCTTCTGCATGAGGGAGGGAGTTGGGAAGATTTCAAAAAGGAGGTGACCTGGGAGCTGGGGTGCGGGTAAAGAATACGAGGCTGAGAGCCATGCCTGATCCGGATTGAGAGGGTCTTCTGGGCCCTTCTCCAAGGATTTGGCTGGACCCTACAGGAAGTGTAGTCACTTTATGTATTCTTAATATTTTTTAATCCTATTTTTAAGTGAAGAAATAGGAAAGGGCAAGAAGGATAACCATTTATTGAATGTCTGCTCTGTGCTCGATGCCTTGTTGATGCTTTACATAGATTCCCTCCTTTAATCCTCATGACAACCCTATTGGAAAGTAATTGTTGTCACAACTTACAATGAACAAGTAGCTCAGGGATGAGGGTCCATGTCCTGACCAAGTAACAGAAGCCCTCCGTTACTAACTGATGTTTGCTCAGAGGCACGACTGCAGGTGTGGCAGCCCCCAGGCCTCTGAGGCAGGTAGGATGGGGCCCTGCAGTGGAAAGAACATGGGTGAATGTTGCTGTGGAAGGTGATGAACATCTGGATTGGAGCAGCAGTGGCGGCAGGGATGGAGAAGAGGAAACAGATATGAATAGGAGCAAAATGCATGGGAGTTGGTGACCAAGTGCCCATGGCAGTAAATGATGGAATTGTTTAAGACATAGTCAGTTCAACTATATATAGTCTTTGTTTTGAAAATTCAAATGTGTTCCCCCCCCCACTGAGATACTGGGGACTATTTTGATCATACCTGTCCCTCAGGAAACACTAGATAAAGGCAGAAACCTGCATCTGGTTTAGGAATATACCACACACACACACACGCACCCCTGAGATATCCATCAGCAGCCTCAGGTCACCATGTGTGTTATGAGCACACTCATCCAGGTCTGGGGTTACAACTTTCTGCCTGGTTTCTAATAAGCATCCTTCACCACAATCCACAAACTGCAGCCCTTCTGGTGCCCACTTCCACAAGCAAACTCGAGGTCTTTTGAAAGGGCCACATTTATTCTCGTTTTTGTATTTCTCAACCGTTTAACATACATAAGACCATGCTGCCATTTTTTATTAGATTCCTATCTCTTTTTTTTAACATAACTGTTGACGTTTTTGAGCATTGTACCCATTTTTCCCATGAGCCTTGGGGTTTTCATTGATCAATTTTGTACAACAAAATTTTCAAGGATTGTTCAAGATTTTTAGGATTTGAATAGAACTGACTATGCCTTAAAGATAGTTCAAAGGCCTAGACTTAAAGATGATGCACTTTACTGAAAGGGGGGTTTGGTGGGGAGAGGGAGGAAATTGTTTTGGCTTTGGACATACTGACTTTGAAGTTCCTACAGTTGGAGAGAATCTAAAAGGTGATAAAAAATATTTATCGAAAGTTCAGAAAGGAGTTCCCATTGTGGTGCAGTGGAAATGAATCTGACTAGTATCTATGGGGGTGCAGGTTCGATCCCTGGCCTTGCACAGTGGGTTAAGGATCCGGTGTTGCCGTGAGCTGTGGTGTAGTTCGCAGACATGGCTTTGATCTGGCATTGCTGTGGCTGTGGTGTAGGCTGGCAGCTGTAGCTCCAATTTGACCCATAGCCTGGGAACTTCCATGTGCCACAGGTGCAGCCCTAAAAATAAAAAGGAAAAGGGAAAAAAAAAGAAAAAAGTTGAAGTTCAGGGAAAAGACATAACTAGGGGGTATGCAAGTAGTTTTGTAGACAATCAGCAGACAGCAGGTAACAAAAGCCAGGTGAATGAGAGAGGCTTCCTAGAGAGAGAGAGAGTCTAGGAGACAGAGAATCTAGGAGGAAATTTGAGGACACAAACATCCAAGGGCAAGGCAGGTAAGAGGGGGGCAGGGAAGGAGCCTGACCAGCAATGGGGTCGGAGAGCTGGGAGAGTATGATATCAGGGAGTCAAGAGAGGTCAGAGTTCAAGATGGGAAAGGTGAGCCGGCAATGCCAAATGTCACACACATTCAGAGAGAATGAGCAGTGAGAAGTATTGGCTAGATCTAGGCATTAATTATTCATTCTTAGCCACAGGAGGGTGGGCTTTGGGAATCTCTTCTCTTGGGACTTTTAGATGTGAAGTGAAGCTAAAGACTAGTATTCGGTAAGGGAGTCAAAACTGAAGGAAAATTTAAAAGAGGTTTTTAGAATGAGGAGTAGAGATTAAAAGAGACAAGGAGACTTAAGAGTAGGAAGGTAAAAGGAGACAGAAAGAGATGGAAATGGTTAAATCTGGAAAGAAAGATGATCCCTTCCTCCTCTGAGACAAGAGTGAATAAGGCAGGATGAGCTTAGCAATGGCAGAGTTTATACCCCTCAGCCTCTATTCTCTATGGGAAGCGAGGGGCATGTGAAAATAGGATCTCAGTGACTGAACCAAAAAGGGGCTTATTCTTCCAGAGTAACGAGAAGCAATAAGAGGTCGCCAGTCCAAGGCTGGTGCAGAGGTTTGCAATGTCACCAATGCCCAGACTCCTGTAATTCCATCTCTGTCATTACAGGGACAATATGGCAGGGGGCACTCTGGATAGCATGTCTGCATTTCAGGAGGAAACATGGAAGCTATATATCCTGCTCTTTTTTATTTTCTGGCCATGTCCAAGTCCTGCCGAGGTTCCCAGGTCAGGGATCCAACCCACACCACAACTGTAATCAGAACCACGGCAACGACAAAACCAGATCCTTAACCCTTAACCAGGAAAACAATAGCTTTCCTGAAATCCCTCACCCATTAGATTTCCATTTATATCTCACTGTCCAAAACTAGGTCAGGCTGCAAGGGAGTTGGGTGGTTAGTGTTTTTAATTCTTAGGAAGGAAAAAAGAGATACTGGGCAAACAACTACCTATGTCTTTTGCACTGAGAATAAGTACGAACGAATTCTCAGTGTAAAGGACACAGTCGAGTTTTGGGAAAATAATCTGGTCATAGCACTAACTTGTGCTGGGCTTCTATCATCAGCTAGTTGGGTAACAGGGTAGTTATCTAATTTCAGTGGTCCTAAAATTTTCTCATCTATTTCAGGAGATGCTTAAGCCATATTATGCCTAAGTTTTTAAAAAGTCCTATAATTCTAAGGACTTACCTATTATCCATATCTAAAATAATAGGAGACTATGATTGACTTTCTTGGAAGCTTGAGAAAACTGTTGATTTTTTAATAAATCTAACACTCTTTGAGTTCAGACTGATACAGTATAGGACCCAGGAAAATGCTGCCTATAGGTATACTTAATAAGGCTTATTATCATACTAAATTCAAGTTTTCAGTTAAATATGCATTTCTGAAGAGTTCTCTAAGATAGAGACTGAGATGCACAAATGCAGGGCTGAAGCCCATGAGAGTTAAACAATTTAACAGAAATGGCCCTCCCAAAAGTTTATACCAATTTATATGCCTACCAGCAATGTACTGGAGTCTCAATTTGCCTAGCAGAAGATGTCTGTAAACATGAAGAAATAAACAGTATTATGAGTTCTCTTATTCTTTGTCAGATACCATCATAGGTCCTTTATAATCATTATTTATTTCGTGTGATTGTCCTGTCCTAAGAGGCAGGTACTATTATTAAGCCCATCCTAGTGATGAAGAAACTGAGACTCAGAAAGATTAAACAGCTTGCCGAAGGCCAGGCACTTCATCAATGGGAAAACTGAGACTGGAACCCAGGTTTGTTTGACATCATATCCATTTTCTGAAACCCTGTACTCTACTGCCTTGCAATTTCTTCCTTAAGGTTTTTTTTTTTTTTACTTAGTGAATTTTATTACAATTATAGGTGTACAAAAATCATCACAACCCAATTTTATAGCATTTTCATCCCAAACCCTCAGTGAATCCCCCCACCCCGCAACTTGTCTTATTTGGAAACCAAAGGTTTTCCAAAGTCTGTGAGTCATTATCTGTTCTGCAAAGAAGTTCATTGTGTCCTTTTTTTAGTTTCCACATGTAAGGAGTAGCACTGGATATTGCTGTCTTATTGTCTGACTGGTTTCTTAGGTGTCTTTGGACTACACGGAAAAACATGGAAAGACTTGTCTGTCTTGCCTCAAGATTCTACTCAGAAGTCATATCATTGTAAAGGCTGGAATTCGGTAGAAAGTAATACTGGCCAGAAGTTTGAGACGCCACAAAGCAGTAGTGTTCATTAAGAAAGCCTTCAAGAATCACAAGGAGGCCTCCCTTTTATGGTTTTCAGCGGTGTGAATAACACAGGAATAAAGGACATTTATTTTCACCTTTTCTTCCCTTTACTCAGTAGGAACTAACTGTAACTTCTGGTTATGTTTTTAAAGAACATCTTGGGCTTTTCTTGTCCTTTGTCCTAGGCCTGAGGTGAGGTTCCCATGGGGCTGTCTCTGCCTATTTGATCCTCCTTGGATATGTGCTCTTGAACTCCATTTTGTTATAGCACACCACCACCACAGGAGGAAAAAGAAAGCTCTGAGCTGAATGGAATGATTTTGTCACAACAAAGTCAAGAAACTGTAGTACCTATTAGTCAGTGACCAGTTCTTAGAATCCTGCTAAGATAGAAGTGGCTAGAAAAAAGTAAATCTTCAGAGTTTCACTTGGGCCTTTTTATGTGAGTAAGAAAAACGTAGAGGCAGGGTTGAAATGGTCATTACCAGTCAGGAGATACCTTGGTGAAGAGGTAATAATATGGCCTTTGAAAGATGTACATTTTCACATCGAAGAGATGGATGGAGGATGGGCATTCTTAACCAGCCATGGTCAAGAAAGTTGCTTAGATCAGTGTGCAAATATCTAACTTGAGTCCTCTATCTTGAAGGCTGGATAATTGTCTTTGACCTGACATAATCACCTGGTTTTTCTTCTTTATTAATCAGGCAGATTATATTGATTGATTCTTTTACATTTTATTTTTATTTTTTATTAATTACTCAATGAATTTTGTTACATTTATAGCTGTACAACAATCATCACAACCCAATTTGATAGCATTTCCATCCCAAACTCCCAGAGCATCCCCCCACCCCCAACCTGTCTCATTTCGAATCTGTAAGTTTTTCCAAGTCTGTGAGTCAGTATCTGTTCTGCAAAGAAGTTCATTGTGTCCTTAAGATATCACTTATTTATGGAGTCTAAGATATGGCATAAATGAACCTAACTACGAAACAGAAACAGACTCACAGACATGGAGAAGAGTTGTGGTTGCCACTGAGGAGGGGGAAGGGAGTGGGATGGACTGGGAGTTTGGGGTTAGTGGATGCAAACTACTGCATTTAGAATGGATAAGCAATGAGGTCCTGCTGTATAGCACGGGGCACTATATTCAGTCTTGGGATAGAACACAATGGGGGATGATATGAGAAACTTATAAATTATTTTATAATTTACCTAAATGCACGGTTCAGTAGCATGTGTACATTCACACAGTTGTGTGATCATCGGTAATTTTAAAAGTTATACTTCTATGATGGTACTGTGACAGCATTTCCTAGGGCCTTCTCTCTCCAAGGCTAATGGTTTCTCCATGAGCGAATAAGACTCGTGGGTAAAAGTTACAGGAAGGAAGAGTTTAGCTCAACATGAGAAAGAACTTTCTATGTTTAGATCTACAACAGGGGAACTCCAGGAGGCTGGGGAGATCCCTTTGAAGGTGAAGAGTGTTCACACAGGAGCTCTTACGCCATCTGTTGGGTGTGTTTTGGAAAAGATTTCTGTCCCGGGTGGAAGAGGGACCTCCAACTACAAGATTCGATAGTTAAACTGACTTAGAAATCACTGTACACTCAGGTTCCAGATGCGCTTATTGGAGTTCAAGTATAACAGATTTGGGCTTTAAAAGTGTTACGCTTAAAACCACTTATTGGCAGGTTTTATCCTTTCCTGGCACACTGTCTGCTAGTTTGTTAAACTATGAGTAAATAATTAAAAGTACGATACTTAGTTTTCAAGGAATGTGGGGCAGGTGATCATCACTAAAATCCATCTTTCAGTTAAATAGGCTCAGATTCGCCCCATTCAGGTCTGCCTTATTCCAATTCATTTTCTTTTTTCTTTTTCTTTTTCATCTTTTTAGGGCTGCACTGGTGGCATATGGAGGTTCCCAAGCTAGGGGTCGAATCCGAGCCGTAGCTGCCGGCCTACGCCCCAGCCACAGCCATGTCAGATCCAAGCCGTGTCTGCGACCTACACCACAGCTCATGGCAATGCTGGATCCTTAACTTGCTGAGCAAAGCCAGGGATCAAATCTGCGCCCTCATGGATTTTGATCATATCCATTTCTGCTGAGTCATGATGGGAATTCAATTCATTTTCAAGGTTGTTGGCAGAATAATCTAAGATGCAAATCTGAAAGTGTGACCTCTTAAAAAAATTATGAAATTGTAGCTTTTCATTTTCAAAATAAACTTTAAATTTCTAAGCATGGCATCCAAGGTACCCTGCTCATCTCTGGAGACTTAATCTTTAGCTGGAACGAATTATTTGAGTTCTCCAGTCTTTATTTGTTTGGCTAACTCCTACCCATTCCTTAAGACTCAGCTCAGGCATGGCCTTTTTCAGGAGGATGTCCCTATTTTCCCTCTAAGCTTAGCGACAGCCTCCTCATCATCTGTGGCCATGAATCTGAGCATCACAGAGTAAGCACCTTGAGGAGACTTTCAGCTCTTTGGGAAAAAAATTGAGTTGGATCTCTGCTTGCCTTAATCCATCCATCATAATGATGTCCCAGTGGATTAAAAGCTAGGAGAATTAAGAAATAATATTGGGAGTTCCCGTTGTGGCACAGTGGAAACCAGTCTGACTAGGAACCATGAGGTTGCGGGTTCGAGCAGTTTTCTCAGGGTTACTTGTGATCTGCCTCCCAGGCTTAAGTCTTCATTTTGCCCCCCAAAAACTTAATTCACTAAAATAAAATAAAATAGTCATGCTCATAGAATCAGAAAGTGGAATGACAGTTACCAGGAACTAGGGGGAGGATGGAAATGAAGAGTTCTAATCAAAGGGCATAAAGTTTTAGTTACACAAGATGAAGCTTCTAGGGCTAAACAACGTTGTACCTCTAGGTAACAATACTGTACTTTATATTAAAATTTTAAGTGGGTAGATCTCATGTAGTGTTCCTACCACAGAAAAATACAACAAGCCATTTGTATTTTTATTGAAGTTAATTTATATTGATTGTATTTTGATATATTTGGAATAATTTCTATCATTTTATTCTGTATTTCTGTTTGCTATTTTTTCCTTTGCTCCTATCTTTCTCCTACCGTCTATGGAATATGACAAAACTGAGGATACTCTTCTTTTTTCCTTTCTGCTGGATTAGGAGTGATGCATTGTAGAATCCCTGTCATGGCTCAGTGGTTAGCGAACCTGACCAGCATCCATGAGGATTCAGGTTCAGTCCCTGGCCTCGCTCAGTGGGTTAAGGATCCAATGTTGCCGTGAGCTGTGGTGTAGGTCACAGACACGGCTTGGATCCAGCATTGCTGTGGCTGTGGTGCAGGCTGGTGGCTACAGTTCCAATTCAACCCCTAGGCTGGGAACCCACATATGCCATGGGTGCTGCCCTAAAAAGACCAAAAAAAAAAAAAAAGAGCTACACATTATATCATTGTATTTCTCCTTTTAATGATTTTTTTGTTCGTTTGGGGGTTTTTTTTTTGGCCGCAAAAAATATGTCACACCTCTCTATTCAGCTGTTACTATTAATGCCTCTAAATCTCTGGTTGTCAATGACAAGCAATAGAGAACACAGAGGTTCTGCAGAGCTTGGGACTTCTCTAGATCTTTGCTTCTGCAAATGTGGTACAGGACGAGTAGAATGGGCATCAGGTGACTGCCTCTGGTTAGAGATGCAGGCTAGCCCAACTCCAGACCTACTGAATGAAAAGATACCTTTAATAAGATCTTTGGGTAACTTTGCATACACATTGAATTTGAGAAGCGCAGTTCTAGACATCATACCATTGTGATGTTTTCTTCTTATCTCCTTCTGGAATGTGATCTACATAGGAACACTGTCTTTTATAATTCTATCCTTTAAACCTACACAGCAAGTGGTACAGAGGAGATGCTCAATAAATGCTCAGAGAGTGAATAAGATGGGGATAATGACACTCCTGTTAAGAGGCGGCTTGCTTTTGGTGAGGGCTGCATGTAAGGCTAGCTGCTGTGTTTCTTTCCCAGGTTTGTATTAACTATCACCCTCTAGCAAATAGTAGGAAGGATTCCACCTCGTGCCCACCAACACTATCTATTATTTCATGACCACATAGCAAAAGATTTTCATCTCTTGATGAAGCCATAAACTTGGGGATTTAAGAAAGATTTTTTTCAAGTCAGAGATCAGGGAGCTGTTCATTTAGTGGTGTATGTTAGGCTAGGCTACTAGAAACATCTCAGAAAAAAAAGAATCATTAACAATAAGCCCCAGGAGAATGGAATCAGATTTGGCCACAGCAATTGCTCCTTGGCTAGAGGAGAGGAATAGGCTTGGAAGGAGATCTGAAATGTATCAGGAATTGAATAAGAAAGGGAGAGAAGAGGGGCAGCAAAGGAGGAAGACAAGAGCAGAAAAAAAATGTATACGGGAAGAAGAAATTTTCCATCAGCATCAGGTCCAAGGACAGAGAAGAGAAGGAAAATTTTAGAGTCCCATCTAATGCTTACTGCTTGATAAGTGCCCTCTGAATTAAGTACAAATGCTTTAGCCTGACATTTAGAATTCATCACTGAATGTCCAAATCTTACCCTTTAGCTGCCTTTTCCATTATCCCTCTATGGGCTCCCTTTCAGCCAAACTGCATCATGTATATTTGTCCTTGTTGTTCTAAATCATTGCTTAAAACGTCCTCTTGATCCGGACTGTCCCTTTGTTTGATCGCCTATAGAATTTTTACCAATCCTTCAAGGCTCTTCCGAAACACCCCTTTTCCTCGAAGCCTTTCTTTTATTCTCTCCAGTGGGCGCCCCACTCTCCCTCCTTGCAGAGCATCGTCTACCGGGACTTTTACCTTAAAGTCTAGTTACTTGTGTACTTGCCTTCACTTTTTCAACTGATGTCGTCGATCATTTTGTCTCCCAATCTCCTAGGGTTCAGCCAATGCAGGAGGCATCTTTTGAGCATGGAAAGTGAAATGATTTCAGTTATTTGCAGTGAACTCATTTGGATCTTAACTGGAGACACAGTGACTTCCTTCTCAAAAAATTACCCACCTCCTCTATTTTAAAATTTCGAATATTTTCTCTTTTGGACAGGTAGATCTGTCTTCCTTTTTCTGACTAAACCACAGCTTGGTCCCATGGGGAAATCCTCTTCCATCTTCTGCTGCTGATGTCTCATCTTCCAACATGCATTTAACTTGAAGTACTGACACAGCAAGGTATCCTCACCCATAGCTTTGACCACTCACGAGTGGCCTAGGAAGTTGATGACATCCATAATTGATGATCTTCCAGGGACATGAATTTGTAAGAGCTGCCTGGTGTGAAAGAGTAAGGCACTTGAAGGTGAGTATATCTAGCTAACCATCCACCACATTTCAACACAGCTTTGCTGTTTGCTAGCCACTTGAGAATTTTGTCGACTTGGGGAAAGCCCAGAGTCTCAAAGAAGTAACTGGACTCTGATACATTTGTTTGACCTACTCAGAGTTGGTTTGTACCACATTTAGGAAAACATTTTGTTTATCAACATTTAAAAATTTTTTGATATATTTTAATCAACTTGGGTCCATAGTTAATATTACGGTTCATTCTCTCTCTCTCTTTTTTTTTCGTCTTTTTAGGGCTGCACCCACTGCATATGGAGGTTCCTGGGCTAGTGGTCCAATCAGAGTTATAGCCACTGTCTTACACCACAGCCATAGCCCATGCGGGATCTGAGCGCTGCATCTGCGACCTACACCACAGGTCATGGCAACGCCGGATCCTTAACCCACTGAACAAAGCCAGGGATCAAACCTGCATCCTCATGGATACTAGTCAGATTTGTTTCTGCTGAGCCACGATGGGAACTCCATGGTTCATTCCTTACATTGTGCAGTTATGGGTTTTGACAGGTGAATAATGTCATATATTCTAGAATATCATACAGAATAGGTTTATCACCCTAAAAATCCCTTGTGGTCTTCCTTTTCATCCCTGCCTCCCTTCTCCCAACCCCCTAGCAACCACTGATCTTTTTAGTGTATTGATAGTCTTGCCTTTTCCAAAATGTGATATGGTTGAGATCATACAGTGTATAGCCTCTTCAGACAAGCTTCGTTCACTTAGCAGTGTGCATTTAAAGCTCCTCCGTGTCTTTTCTTGGCGTAATAGCTCACTTCTTTTCAGTGCTGAATAATATTCCATTGTTATGACATCATGATTTGTTTATCCATTTACTGCTGAAGGATGTCTTGGTTGTTCCAGGTTTTAGAAATTATGAGTAAAGCTGCTATGAACATCTGGGTGCAAGTTTTTGTGTGGACACAAGTTTTCAGCCCATTTGTGTAAATAAGGGGCACAACTGATGGATTATGGTAAGACTATGTTTACCTTTGTAAGAATCTGCTAAACTGTCTTCTAAAGTAGTAATAAGTGAGATTTACTGTTGTTCCATATCTTTGCTGGCATTTGGAGTTACTAGTGTTTTGGATTCTATCCACTATAATAGCTGTGTAGTTGAGTCGGATTTTAATTTGCAATTCCTTTATGACACATGATCTAGAGTATCTTTTCATATGTTGCTTGCCATCCGCATTTCTTCTTTGCTGAAGTGTTTGTTCAGATCTCTTGTCCACTTTCAGTTGAATTGTTTATTTTATCATTGAGGTTTTTTTCCTTTACTTAATACATTAACTAGTACTTCTGGGATAAAATCAGGCTATTTCCTATAAATATGTATATTTTGGCTTCTCTTGAAAAAAAAAAAAGAATTAGGCAAGCAGCCTATCTTGCAAGACACTGGCTGGAGCTGAGATGAAGCATCTGCCTTTAGTTTCCCTGCATTCCTCAAGATTCCTAGTCATGACGCTTTGCTCCTTGGTCCTTTGTGAAAAATGGCCATCAAGAGAGGATTACAATTTCTTTTTAAGTTGCAAACATGTTCAAGGAATACCAAGACGTTCACAAAAATCAGAGCACAATCTCCATGGGCATGTGGTTTGGCAAAAAGCCCAGAGCCTCCATAAACAGCTCTTTTTCACATATTTGGGGATTGTTAAGATCTCCAAATACCTCCTTGTGTATGTCAACAGTCTACTAAACAGGCAGCCCCCATCTCATAGCACCTCCCTCACAGCTGCCTCAGCCCATCCCTTAGATCTCTGAGTTCTGCTCTTGACCCACACCTTTCCCTATTCCATTGCCATTTCATGTCACTCTTCCTGCCTCTGCCAGTATTCTTTCAGGGAACACCTCAGGATATGAGGAATCCAACAGGGTGGACGTGTTGCTGGTGCTTTAAACTACAATGATTGCCTTAGAATTTTGTGCTTTGGTTCAGATGTATTACATTAACAGGCTGTTCTCAGCTGACTTAGGAATCTTATCATCACGGTCACAGCATTTCTCTGAGAACGTGTGTTAGAATTCCAAACAAATCACTTAAGATGGAAACACAACTTACCACTAGGCTGAGGCCACCAGCAGCAGTAAGGGCAGGAAGAATATTTTGACAAGTGGACATCAGCTGCTTCAGTGCTTTGTGCCAGGTTAGCCAAAGCTAGATTTTGGGTGTAGAACTATAGTATGTCACTGTATGCGTGTGTGTACGTGTGTGTGCACATATGTGTGTGTGTGTTGCACGTGTGTGCAAGCAGGCATGCACCTCAGGGAGGGGCGGGCAGGGAAGGAGGGAAGAAAGTATCATCACAGTTCGCCCAGTGTTCAGATTCTCATATCTGACTATTCGGAACTTTGGCACTAGTCATCTTTAGGTGTTACACTGCCTTTTTCCTTTGTTGCTGGTTGTCATCGGCTTCAGACAGGCATCAGCTTCAAGAATCTTCTTTTGAACTTCAGAAGAGAGTTATCTAATTCACAGGACAACAAAGCCAGCCACGGGCATGGGCAGATTTCTTCTTGAAGATCTGAGCCAGTGATTCTCACCCTGGATGCATATTAGCATCACTAGGGAGCTTTGAAAACCCGCCAGTGCCTGGCCCTACCTCAGACCAGTTGAATCAGATTCTCCAGAGTGAGGTCGAGGAAATCAGTGTGTATGTGTACAAATGTACACGCACACACATACACACACACACCTAGGGGATTCTAACGTGCAAACCGGGTGGAGAAGCACTGCTCTAAAGGAGTGACACTCAAGTCTGTCACCCTCAAATGTGATGCTAAGATATAATCACCTTATCTGAGCAAGGATTCTACACCCACCCCTGCAGAGGAGGCTGCTTACAGACACTTTTCTTTAGTGACATGACAGGCACCGGATACTTCAGAAGCAAACTGGATCTCCTTTTTAACAAACAATGTTCTCTCTTTCAAGGGAAGAGGAAAAGGTAAAGTCGACATCCACCAAGATAATTGAAGCAAGATAATCTCCAGGCACAGATGACAAAAAGTTCTTCTACATAGCCGTTAAATAAAGGCAATTGCTGCTTTTACAAGAAACATAATTTGTACTAAATTGTCCCCTCTTTGGAATTATCTATAAATTTCTAAATTAACCTGGAGCTGCTGAGACATTTCTTATTGCTGCGAGAACATCTTCTTCCCCCGTCTCCCTCCCCCTGATGTGCTTTGCTTTGATGTCTTTCGCTGCTAGTTGGGAGAGCAGAAGGAGAGGAAGGTTTTTATTTTAGAGGCAACACATACTTATCAAAACAGGACCCCATTAAAAATACTTCCTCTCTGGCTCATTCAGCAGTTGAATTTAGGGGTGAGCAGGGGAGGGATTCAAACATCAGTTCCCTTGGAACAGAATTGGTGAGTATCTGGCACACGTGAGTCAAGCCACTGGAAGACTATAATTTGTGGAATAAACAACCAGGAACTGGCAGCCAACATCGTAAATAATCAAAATTGGAGCCATACTGGTTACTGTCTCAAGGTAAATTAGAACGAGTAAAATTGATCTGCCTTGGAAACGAGGCTGGTTTTCTTCTATGTTTGGGAAATACACCAAGGGTAGGGAAATCTGGTTGGCTGTGCTGCTTCATCTTACCTGAATTCACAGGTGAGGGGCACAGAGGAAGGAGAAGATGATGAGTTGGGAGAAAGGTGATAGGGTGAGAATGGGAGGTGTGAGAACATTTAAATGTCCACTCTCATCAGATCCCATTTGTAATTCATTGACCCTCATCGGCACTGACTGCCTCTGAGCAAGGAGAAAACTGCATGGGCTGCAGAAGCTTGGTTCTTGAGTTTAGAATGGAACAGTGGCCTGTCATCACTCGCTGGTCACTGATGAGTACAGAGAAGAGAGTGTGACTGTATTGAATGGTCAGCTGGAATCACCATCACTTCAGGAAAAACTATTCAAGATGCACGCACTATTGATGCTGTCAGCACGGCAGAAGACAGATGGCCTTCCTTGTTGTGATTCCACAGCCTTCGCCAGACTTGTTTATCGAGCGTCTGACTACACTGACAGATCAGTTTAGTTAGAGGGGAGGAACTCATTTGGCTCAGAGAGACAGGGGACCTCATGCACTTATATGGGCAGGAAGATCATGAGACTATTCTACACATACTTCTCACAGTTCTCCTCAAATAACTGAATCTCAGTAGATACTAATTTTCCTTTAGCATGTCTCGATCTGTGAGTGAGAATGGTAAAGACCAGGAAGCTCAGGAGCTACGGTCCCTGACACACGATCTAGGGCACCAGGCTTGTTTCTTTCTTTTTTTAACTTTTTAGGGCTGTAGCCATGGCATATGGGAGTTTCTGTGCCAGGGATTGAATCTGGACCACAGCTGTGACCTGAGCCATAGCTGAGGCAAACGTTTCTTTTTCTTTTTTTTTTTTTAAGGTGTAGTTGATTTACAATGTTGTGCCAATTTCTGCTGTACAGCAAAATGACCCAATCATACATAGATATACATTCTTTTTCTTATATTATTTTCCATTATAGTCTGTCCCAGGAGATTGGATATAGTTCCCAGAGGAAAGTTTGTTTCTTCTATGTAGGAAATTTGACTTTTCTTTTTTCCAAAACTTGACTTCAAGATGATGAAAATGAAAACAGTGCCCATTCACACGCATACATTTGGTGGTGCATACCAGGTGCCTACAGCAAAGGTACTGGCTATTCTTTGCCACTCCCCTCACCTGTTCTCCACCCTCCCTCGTCCCTTCGGCTTCTTGTTGGTTTTGGTGGAGGTGGGGGATAGTAACAGAGATCAGAAGTTGAGAGGACGGGAGAAAGAGGACATTTGATTTCCCTGCCTCCTTGGCCATAGCCTCTAGGCCAGCACTCTTTTTGGGAGGACTTATAAAATACCCTGTTCATTGCTGTAGTATCCTTCCCACATTGCCTGGGACAGAACAATGAAAGAGCTCACATGGCAAAGAAATAGAGGTAACAGAGATGGGTCTATAGAAACTAAGTGACTATCCAAGGTCTCTCAACTAGAAAATGAAGCCAAGGAACTCCTGCTGTAGCATGAAGGGATGGGTACCATCTTGGGAACACCTAGGACACGGGTTCCACCCCCAGCCTGACACAGTGGGCTAGGGCTCTGGCATTGTATGCAGCTGCAGCTTAGGTTGCAACTGTAGCTCGGATCTCATCCCTCGCCCGGGGGGCTCCATATGCCGTGGGATGACCAAAAATGGGGGAAAAAAAAAGAAAAAGAGGAGAAAATGAAGTCAAGAAAGTGAAATCAAGTCTATCCGATTCTCCACCAAAATGGCTACATCTCCTTATTGCCATGTTGGATATATCTTCCAATTTCATGGCAAAATCAGTTTTCCCTGAGCTAAATAACATTATACAACAAATGGAACTAACAGACACATATGGAACATTCCATTCAACAGCACGAGAATATATACCCTTCTCAACTGCACATGGGATGTTCCAAAGGACAGATTATGTTTTGGTCCACAAAGCAAGGCCTAACAAATTTTAAAAGACTTAAATTATATCTAGTATCCTTTCCAAGTGCAACGGTATGAAACTAGTAGTCAATAACAGGAAGAAAACTGAAAAACTTACAAATACATGAAAATTAAACCACTCACTCCTGAACAACAAATAGACAGATAAAGAAATCTAAAGGTAAATCAGAAGGTATCTTGAGAGAAACAAGAAGGAAAACGCAACATGCCAAAACTTGTGGACTGCATCAAAAGAAGTTCTGTGAGGGAAGTATATAGCAATAAATGCTAACAACTAAAAAAAGAAAAAGATCTCAAAGAAACAACCTAAATTTACCTCTCAAGTAATTAGAAAAAGGAGAGCAAAGTCCAAAATCAGCATAAAGAGGGAAATAATAAAGATTAAAGCAGACATAAATAAAATAGAGAGTAGAAAGACAAATGAAAAAATCAATGAAACTAAGGGCTAATTTTTTAAAAAATATAAACAAAGTTGACAAACCTTTAGCTGGAGTCACAGAGAGAGAGTGAGAGCGGGGGAAAGGACTCAAATGAACAAAATTATAAATAAAGTAGAGGCATTGCAACTGGTACCACGGAAATACAAAGGGTCATAGACGTTACTATGAGCATCATACATCAACAAACTGGGTAACTAGAAGAAATGGATAAATTCCTAGAAACACACAACCTACCAAGACTGAATCATGAAGAGACGGAAAATCTCAACAGACCAATAATGATTAAGGATATCAGAGTGGTAATCAAAGCACCCAGCAAAAAAAAACCCAGTACCAGATGGTTTCATTGGTAAATTCTAACAAACATTTGAAGAAGAATTAATGTCAATCCTTTTCAGATTTTTCCAAAAAACAGAAGAGGGGGGAACACCTTCAAATTCATTTTATGAGATTAACATTACCCTCATATCAAAGCCAGATAAAGACACTATAAGAAAACTAAAGGCTAATATCCTTGATGAATATTTATGCAAAGATTCTCAACAAAATTCTAGCAAACTGAATTCAACAGCACATTAAAAGGATCATGTACCATTATCTATGGGATGCAAGATAATTTAACATACATAAGTTAATAAATCTTAATGTTATATGCTACACTAATAGAATAAAAATCACACCATCATCTCAATAGATGCAGGAAAAGCACTTGACAAAATTCAACACTCTTTCATGAAAAAAGCTACCAACATATTAGGTATAGAAGCAATATCCCTCAATGAAATAAAGGCCATATATGAAAAATCCACAGCTAATGTCATACTCAAACGTGAAAAAACTAAAAGCTTTTCCTCTAAAATCGAGAAGAAGACAAGGGTGATCACTCTCACCACTGCTTTTCAATGTAGTACTGGAAGTCCTAGCCAAACCAATCTGATGAGAAAAAGAAATAAAAGGCATCCAAACTGGAAAGGATAACACAAAATTATCTCTATCTGCAGATGACATGATCTTATTTACAGAAAACCTTAGAGACTCCACCAAAAAACTGTTAGAATAAATGAATTGAGTAAAGTTACAAGATACAAAATCAACATACAAAAATCAGCTATACTTCTGTACATTAACAATGAAATATCTGAAAGAGAATAAAGAAAACAATACCATTCAAAGGAGCATCAGGGGAAAGCCCCACAAAATGAGTCTTTATCAGTCTCAGCTAGTTTGTTTATCTAGTTTTCCCTGCCAAAAGTTTGCTTTGGGTAATTGCATGGGAGTGTAATGCAATTGTGGTTGAAAAGATATCAGGAAAAATTAGGAGAGGCACTTCTGGGAAGGGATTCCTTGCTCTTAAGACATTAACACAAGTGCAGGACTTGTTTTCTTATCTTGAAAATTATTATTTTTTTTTGTCTTTTTGCCTTTTTTTTATGTAGAGCCGTACCCACGGCATATGGAGGTTCCCAGGCTAGGGGTCTAACAGGAGCTGTAGCTGCCGGCCTTCGCCACAGCCACAGCAACGCGGGCTTCGAGCCGTGTCTGCAACCTACAACACAGTTCACGGCAACGCCGGATCCTTAACCCACTGAGCAAGGCCAGGGATCGAACCTGCAACCTCATGGTTCTTAGTTGGATTTGTTAACCACTGAGCCACGAAGGGAACTCCGAACATTATTATCTACATAGACATCTAAAACTGCAGAAGTTGTGAGGTGATCAATCCTAAGAGGACACCACTGTGAGGACGAGAGAGGGGACAGGTGGAAAGAATTGGATTCTTGCAGAAGGCACAAGGGCCCTGATTCAAAGAACCCTGGAATCTCCTTATCTCACCTAATTTCTTTTTTCATGAAATAATAAAGGTTCCTTATAGTTCACATTCCTTTCTACTGGCCATTCTGCTACTGTAAACAGAAGGGGTAGGGGGTCCCCAGAGAAAGAGAACCAGGCATGGCTTCCTTGACATGAGAAGCCATTTTAGGCCTAAGCCATTTTGTCATCTAAGGCTGGCCATAATGCTTGTCCTTGAAGGGTCCAAGTAATTAATGATCTCAAGGGAACAAAGGAATGAAAAGCAGACAAGAAAATACAGTTCAGCAAAACAAAACAAAACAAAAAAAACAGAGTCCTTGTTCCTCCTCAAGGGACATACGGCACAATCTGATATACAACTCTGAGTTCTGTAGGAACTAAGGCCCCCACCCGTGTTCAGACCCCAGACTGGTCCGAGCATAAGGAACAATGACGTTGACTTTTCTGATTCTCATGACTTTAATCACTAAAGCCTGGACTCCTTCAAATTCTATGCTGAATTCTCCTCTGCTCAAGGCCCTTCATGAATATGCATATGCTGCCCAATCCCCTTCGTGAATATTCATGTACCATTTGCTTAAAACTTCCCCAATTTTGCTGTTTGGGGAGATACTGTTTTGGGAAAGCTCCCTGGTATTCTCGCTGCAAGTAATAAATCCTTTCTCCTCCTGATTTTTGGCTCATTTGTGTCTTTTGGCTCAACACTCACCAAGAGATGAACCCAGTTTTGGGGTAACATTACTTGTAGCCAAAATAAAATGCAGATACATATAAATTGTGATTCTGGTATCAACTTCTAATATTTAAGGGCGTTGTCTAAAGGAAGTAATGGTGCCCTGATCCTGTTTGGATCCTCTTATTCCACTGTCTTTGTCCAAACTTCTACAGAGTTCCTTTAAATGGTCACCCCAGCCATGGGTCAAGAATCATATAAAAGAACTCCAGAAATTTAAGCCTTACTGTCTTTGTTCTAAGCCTGCTCCCTTGACCCTTCCTTTCCCTTGATTTTCCCAGTTTTGACGCCAATATACAACTTTTTCCCTTGTCCTGAGGCTTGACTGTGAGTCCTGCCAAGACTTCCCGCTGGCTAAGACTGGTTAATACACAGATTCGGCAGGACCTGGGGAAGCGCCCCTGTGATTTCCTCTCTCATCTCATACCTCCCTTGGGTCATCTCGGGATTTTTGTTTCTCGTCCTTTTCGGTTTGAGTTTCTCTTTTGGGTTCTACTGCTACCATGTCTGCTTACTCAGACCAGAGGTTTAATCCAATTACTGTAACTCCTCCGTCTGTCTGAACTGGCTCAACATTCCCCCTGCTAAATCTGAATTGTCTTCAACTCTGTTTCCGCGGAGGGTTGCTTCTCTTCAGTGTGCACACGATGGAAAAGGCAGCTGCAGCTGTTACCTGGGATGGACCCTCCCTGTGCGGTTCTGGGCAGTTACCTCTGCCCCTTCTCTGATAAATAGGAATTGCAATCTTGCCACGGCTGTTTTTGATAGAAAACATCAGATTGGATGCAATTCTATGCTCATGACCCTCTCCTCATTCCTATGTTTAACTACCAGGGCTTTTCCTGTTCAGTTTTCCAGCCCAACTATATGAAAGCTACATTAGGAGGTGAGAGGTATGCAAAAACGCACCAAAAGTTCCCTGGCCTTGTTTTGGTAGGAGATGCCTGCCTACCTCAAAGGTCAGCTCCAGCTCTTAAATTCCGTGCTTCCAAATAAGATAGTAAAATATTCAGCTTTACGGATTGTTAACAGATTCTTGGACCAAAGCATGAGCCACCCCCAACATGCCTGATTGAATAACAGTGCAAAGTACAATGGTATAACATGTGCAATGCATTGTCTTTCCTTCTTAAAAACTCATTTTATAAAACCCCTTAATTGAATCAGGCTTGAACTTCCTGTGGCATAAAACCAAATAGAATTACACTGATGCTAAAAATGTAAATGTATCCCAGATACCACTGAACGATGTATTCATGGGAACATTCAAGCCTGAAGACTTGTGTGCACACACTGTGATAATAAAGCAGAGCTCGAAGATCAGGCATTTGAAATATAAACACTTATGGGAACGTTTTTAATTCCCTGCCTTTTTAGGATTGGAAAATAATTTTGACCTTGGAATCCTAAAATGTCGAACCTGGGACAATCCCTAAGAGATCACTGGTTGGTTCTCCGGATGATAAAAAAGGATGCCTGGAGGGGTAAAATGTTACACTCAAGGGCCCTCCAAGTGCAACAAAGCCAGGGCCAGGTTGGTTCAACACACCTGTAGGAAGCTGCTCGCTGGTGTCCACCACTGCTCCGGACATTGGGATCGAGGGGTAAAGAAAACCCACCGCTCTCAGCATAGCCCCAAGTATTCAGATGCCCAAATCAGTCCTTGCCCTACTTTCTCCCTCATTCTGAATAGACTCCTTGAGAAATAGGAAGCTCTATATTTAGCAGCACATGCCCAAGAGATCAGGAAAAAAATAAAGCGATATTTCCCCATCTCTCTAGTCTTGCGCCCTACTCCCTAAGCAGAGCCCTATGCTGAGTCGCAGAGAGTCATTTAGCTGGGTCTCCTTCAGCTTCATCTTTGTGCCTCTCATTCCACTGCAGAAGCTCATTTCTTATTATTTATTTACCTCTTCTCTGTGGACACCCTAGCCTGTGTGACATTTCAGTTTATTACCGTCTCCATGTTGGTGGCTGGTTAGGGAATATCCTTTGGAGAATGCATGTACAAAACACTTATTTTCCCTTTTTTTTTTTCTTTTAAAAAGAGTGTAGTCAGCCCACCAAGGAGGAAAAGTGCCAAGTGATGCTGCTCCACCCATGCAGAGATGCTGGTGCTGATCTTGGGGCCTGGGATCTCTCTTAGCACTGTTGCCAGACAGACTTGTTATTGACACACATTTTCTCCCCGGTAAGTTGAGTTCTTCTCCCTCCTGATTGCATTATGCCTGCAGTCGGAGCTCGGCTGCAGAGGGAGCCATGCCAGACACTCTGATTCACGCTCCTAAAATATCAGCTGGCCTGGGTTTGCGAATGATGCGATAAATCTGGAGAACATAAATCAGATCGTCGGTTGCTCTATCTGTTCATGCACATTGGCCGCAGAGGGCACGATGACATGCCCTCCAACCCTTTGGGAGTTACAGTTAAGAGGAGATTTAAAGGGTGCAGCCTCCGGACCTGGGAAAGGTGGGAGACCTAAAGCAGGGGCTGATGTGCAGAAGAGGCCTTAAAAATTGCTGACATACATCCCAGGCACCAGACAGGAAACTAACATGGAGCTGAGGCTCAGAGACCACTGGGAAGGCTGAAAGGGACATCTAAGGAGTGGCCCCAACGTTAGCTAGTCTTCCAGCTTGTCAGCTCCCTGTGTTTGGACATCAGGGGGAAGGCTGCTTTCAGTTTCACTAGGAACCCAGTCAAGATAGAAAATCAAATGTACAGAATGCAGCCGGTTGGAAGCCTCCTTAAAGAACACTCTAGAAAAAGCCAAGCAACAAGGCCCTTCCTTCAGTGAACAAAGTGCCTCTATCGAGCCACTTAATTGTTTCAGAGCCCAGAAAAAAGGGTCTTATCCATTTAGCAGAGTTCAGGCCACTGGATGCCAGAGTTTCTTGACCTGGGCCTGGGGACACTGGGCTTGTCACAAATGACATTACTCTTCTGGTTCTGACATGCCAGGATTCCTGTTGTGAAAGCAGTTTTAGAACTGTATGAAAGGAAAAAGGGTTCATACCTCAGCTTCCCAACACTCAGGCACTGTTCTGCTAGGGTTAGGTCCTGCTCCAGCCGTGTGACTGCCCTAACATCAGATCAGATCCCCTGGGGCTTTGTGCCAGGGGAAGCAGAGAATGACTAGAAGTGAACAGGAGACAAAACTGGGATGGGAGGTGCCTCCTGGGAGCAGCAGTGAATGTAAATTTTTAAAAATGAAGCAGCAATCAGTGACCCACCCAAAAGTGTCCAAGAGTTAACATCCTGAGGAGTCAAGAAAGACCCATGAACAGACAGACACGTGGGAGGGCCAATGGCTCCGTGACATCATGGTATCAGATGAGTGAGCCCAGCTCACTTGTCTCCAGGCATTTAGTCGAGAAAGAATGACAATGTGCAACAAAGTGAGATATTGAGAAATTAATTATAGCTTATCTCGTGTGCTACTCTGACCTATCAGCAAACACAATGGGAAGATAATTTACCCCTTTCCCTTCCAGGAAAGACAGCCAGGGTTTTGTGTTCCCAGACCTGGGTATCTTGACCCCAGGCAGGGAATTTCCAGCTCTTTGTGAGTCAGGCCCACCTGGGGAATTAAGGAGGCGTCTAAGAAGGGAAAGGGGTAGGGGTTTATGTGCCGTTTGGGTAAGAGAGTATCAGGGTCTGACTCCAGGGAGGTGGCTGGATCCTGAGAACTTGAAAATGAGACAGGGTGGGTATGTGGGATTCTCCACATGGCCTGTCCCCTACATTTTGTGCCATTCCCCCCCGACCCCATGGCCAGATGAGAGATGGCTGTGGATACTCATGGGTCCTGGACACTCCCGTGGCCTTGGCAGCAGGGTTAACGCTTCTCTTTGGGAGGCCCGTGGGTGTGGAAAGGAACCCTGAGGGCCATCATTGTGGTTGCCTGAAATAGAAGTGCACAGCAGAAGGCAGGAACCAGCACGTGGCAGAGGCTTCAAAGAGCAAAAACAGCTGCAGCGACAAGATTGACAATAAGCTAGTGAATGAGTTGACCTTGATGATCTTCCAGACCCAAGGTGTAGGTTTCCACACACCCTCTGTCTCGTTTTCCTAAGCCGATCTCCACCCACCCCACAGCTCAGAATGACTGACATGGCACCCACGGATTCCCAGCTCACAGGCCCGCTCTGCTGTCCCCTGCCTGAACCAGGGCTCTGGTTGCACAGCTGTGCACCGTTGGCACACCAGCGCCCACCTAAGCCCGTACCCACGGGTCCTGAGGGAGACACGCTGCAGACTGGCCGAGTCCAAGATGCCGACAAGAAACGTTACATAAGCTTTTGCGTTTAATGAAAAGCACATCCAGCCCCTTTCCTTGTCAGATAGCAAAACCAGCAGCTGCACACAATCAGGCACCCACATGTGGGGGGCCACTCCCCTGATTGCTCAGGAAGCTCTGGCATGCGCCATGTCCCTCTAGCATCACGCCATCGGGACAGCCAAGGCCTCAGCTCTGGCCCTGACCCATGGCTGGCTTGGATTTTGCTTTCTGGGTTCAGCCCACATCCTGGGTCATCTCCCCAGCGGCGACAGCACTGCCGGTCCAGCCTGAGCTTGCCTCCCTGCCGGCGTTCAGCCAGGCCTGTTCAGGGTCCTGTGACCTAAGACTGGGCAGAGGCCTCAGGGGATGGCACCTGTGGGCTGACTGGTTTCCTCCCTCCGGTGCCGTCCCTTAATCACGACCTCACTTTCCAACATACCCCCACGTTCAGCCCTTCTTCTCCATGAGTAAATGCATAAGGGCATAAGGGTTCCTTTTTTTTTTCTTTTTTGGCCACCCTGCAGGCACATAGCGCTCCCGGACCAAGGATCTGACCCGAGCCACAGTTGAGACCTACGCTGAAGCTGTGGCAATGCCGGATCTGTTAACCCACTGTGTGGGGGCCGGGGATTGAACCTGCATCCCGGCACTGAAGAGACACCATCCATCCTGTCGTGCCACAGAGGGAGCTCTCACAATGGTTCTTTAAGGTCCAATTTAAACACCTTTTTCTCTGGGAAGCCTCCCTAACCACCCAGCAGGTTCACTGTGTGTGCCTCTACACTTGCGTGGCCCCGTCTTTCCCACTTATTAGATAAATCCTTGGAGAAGAGAAGCCACATCTTATTAATCCCCAAGCCTTATGTAATGCAGGTACAATAAGTATTTCTTCTTCTTTTACAAATTCATTTAAAAAAGCACATTGCGTAGGTGGAAAGCCCAAACTATGGAAACATCTGGTTTTCAAAAGAGATCACGAGCTATCGGAGTCAAAAATTCTTGTAAAATTGCCTATGGAAAGACGTTTCTTTATTTATTTATTTATTTTAAATTATGAAAAATGTATGTAACATGAAACTCACCATTTTAAACCCCCCCCCCCTTTTTTTAAAGCCGGCCTGTGGCATGTGGAAGTTCCTAAGGCAGGGATCAAACCCACGCCTCAGCAATGATAATGCTAGATCCTTAACCCACTAGGCCACCAGTTCCCGTTTTAATCATTTTTAAGTGTATAGTTCAGCAGCATTAAGTGCATTTACATTGTTGTACAACCATCACTGCTATCCACATCCAGGACATTTTATCTTTCCCAGCTAAAACTCTATGTCTACTCAAAACTAACACTCCACGCTCTGCTTCCCCCAGCCCCTGGCAACCACTGCATGCTCTCTGTCTCTATGAATTTAACTACGCTGGGGACCTCATGTAAGTGGAGTTATACAATATTTGTCTTTTTGTGATTGCTTAATTTCACTTGGCATGATATCTTTAAAATTCATCCATGCGCTTGTGTCAGAATTCCCTTCCTTTTAAAGCTGAATAATATTTCATCATATGCATATGCCATATTTTATTTATTCACTCACTGATGGACATTTGGGTTGCTTACATCTCTCGACTATTGTAAATAATGCTGTTGTGAACATGGGTACACAATTATCTCTTCAATACTGCTTTTGATTCTTTCAGAATTGAAAATAAACCCAGAAGGGGGATTGCTGGATCGTATGGTAATACTACATTTACTTTTTTGAGAAACCACCTTACTGTTTTCCACAGTGGCAGGACCATTTTATATTCCCACCAACAATGCACAAGCATTCTAATTTCTCTGTATTCTTGCCAACACTTTGCTATTTTCTGTTCTGTTTTTTCATTTCTCCCATAATTGCCATCCTAGTGTGTATGAAGTGGTATCTCATTGTGATTTTGAGTTGCATTTCTCTAGTGATAAGAAAAATAGAGCAAAAATTTTTTTTCTTTACTATTTTTTTTCAGATTAAAGCAATACATCATGTACTATAGAAAATTTGAAAAATATAGAAACAAAAAATTGCAGAAAAGTACAGGAACTCACAGGAGAAAAAAACCCACTTGTAATCCAATTACCTGGAGATAAACTCTGTTAACATTTTGAAAATAACCTTCCAGTCTTTTTTTTTTCTGTGTAAATGAATTCTTATGGCAAAAATTCATTTTCTTATTTAGCAACTCCCCACTTAGTCCTGCCCCAAAAAGAGAACTTTTTTGTTCACCGAATGATGTGCTAAGCTCCCCGAGGGGTATGCTGGAGGAAAAAATTCATCATTTAGTTTTTGGCTTAATATCAGCTTTTGTTTTGCTGAGTGGACATATCACAAAAGGCAAGAACTGACCTGTTCAAGCAATGAGGATACTTTTAAGGGCTGGAGATGGTGAAATTCCGGGAAGTACACAGAACAGAAGAGTAATGGAGTGAGGTGAGCCTGTGACAAAGGAAGAAAGAACAGATGTCCCCGGAGGAATTTAATCCCATTCCTGACTCCCTACAGGATCTTCAGTGAAATCCATGTTGCTCACCAGGGGATGGTGGCGGTGTATTTGCTACCAAGAACATCCCAAATGCACCAGCATACCTGGAAAAGGGCAAGAACAGAGCGTGGCTACACGGCTGGGACAGAAAGGGACATAGCTCATTCAAGTAGAGATATGGAATCTTGGAAAGCTTGGGCTGATAGCTACTCTATGCACAACGCTCTGTTGGCATTTTCCCATATAGTTAATAACCTCCTAAAGGGTTCTTTCTGGGCCAAGACAAGGAACTAGTTACCAAAGATCCATCCCCCCCAACCCCGGGCTCCTTTGCAGTTAGATGGACTAATGAGACTAAATTTTAGCCGAAAGAGAGGAGAAATCATTTGTCCCATTTCTGAGCTAAGGTTTTCAAGAGGCAGTGTTGTCCCCTTCATCCTCCTTTCCCTTCTGCCAGTTTGATGAGGGTGATGACAAGGCCCTAAGGGATGGGGGATCCAATAGATGGGAGGAACCTGGGTTCCTAAAAAAACCAATGAAACCAGGCAGAAGAAAGCCAGCTGCTGACCAGAAACACTTGTTTCAAGTCAATACATGATTGTTATTTCTAGTTATAACAGCCTAGTCTGTCCTGGCTAATATATCGCCATGAGATGTAATTTAATTACCCAGTGTTGTTGGAAGGGTAGACGGGATAAACTGCATGTTGAGGTGTTGTACTGTTTTAGTTCAACTGCCCAGTAGTCAGGTGTACTAGATGAAAGGCTTTTGGCTGCAAGTAACAGAAAATCTAATCTGAAATCATAAACAAGATGGCATTTATTGGCTAACTGGAGCCCAGAAGTAAATGGACTGTCTCGATGGTTACAATGATGTGAGGACTCAGTTTCTTCCTATCACTCTTCTCTTTTATACCCACTGTGGGCTGCCTCCTAGGACTAACTTCCCAGTGACTGCAGGAGGATTTCACACGCTCTTGTTCTCATGTAACAGAAGAGTCTGTCTCCTTCAATCAACCAACAGCAGCTCAGAGATTTGTGCTGACTGGCTCACCCCTGAACCAAACCTTGTGACCATGACAATTGGATTTCCAGTAGCCCGGACCAATCAGGGTTATCTGCTGGAGCTGAAAGCGGGTTCGGTCCCACCCAATGAAGGCCGAATGGCTGCCAGAAATGATGCTTTTCTTTACAGAGAGACAGAGAAAATGGGTTGCCCGGATATACAAAAGAGAAAGGCACTTGATTCCAACTTTCTCTGAAACAGAGACAGTTTTTGGAGACGCTAAATAAAAGTGAAGTCATTCCCCCTCCTTCTATGCACTGAAATATGTCTTTGGAAAAATTACTTTCTGCAAAAAAAGACAAGAAAGATTGAAGTGACAAAAGAGGTAGATGATTTAAAGACAAGGACACAGAGTCAACAACCTGGGGAAAATTAAATGACTTAGAAACAAAGTCTGGATACGTCAGAAAGTATATTTTATCTGAGGCGTTTTCATGATGGGATGGTTCAAAGCAGAATAGAGAACGGACAGTGGTATGTCCTGATGTCACGTGTAGGAAAACTGAGGTTCAGATCTGTTTCTCGGATGGTTCCGTCTCCATTATTGGAATCCCTTGCACACCTGCTCCCATTAAACATGACTGTCAAGGACATTGTCTCTACGCTAAATTCAGCCTAGTTATGCTGATCTCAGCTCTTCCCCCAAAGAGTATAAATTCATTTTCCTGGACATTATACCATGGATTAGAAACAGAAGAGAGGTAGTTAAGCGAATGCTTTTCTTCCTACGCCGCATCACTTTTTGCCTCTAAGACAAGAATTAGATAGGTTTTACTTGTTCATTCAGAGAAGAATGGGGCCAATTATTTTTATGCACACAAAAATAATTCCTTTCAGCACAGATGCTCATTGATTGATTTAAAACCCCTGCATGTAAAATCTGCACAAACACAAGGAACTCATAGGGCTATTAAAAGATTAAGCTCAAATGGCAAGGCAGGTGTTGAACAGAAAATTCATTGGCAATGTCAACCACAAAATGGTTTAATTCACCTTCTCTTCAGAAGCAAGGGAACCTGCCCTGTTTGTTTGCTTGTTTTTCTGCCCTTCCCCTTCCCCAGGGCAATTCTCCTCTTTCCGATGCTATCCTCAAAATCTAGCACAACTGCCACTTCCTCCATGGAATCATCCTGAACTGCTACAGCACTGCCTCCAGAATCCCTGGCACACACCGAAATGGAACTAACGAACAGAGGTTGAAAGCTCAGGCTGTGATGTCAGAACTGACATCAACCTAGATCCTTAGTCCATTAGCTGTGTGACCTGGAGTTTATCCACTCCAAGTCTCCATTTCCTCCTCTGAAAAATGGGACCAAGAGGAGGAAATGTAAGAATAAAATGCAATGAGATGATGCCTGGCTAGGAGCAATCAATGAATGTTAGGTGTTATCAGAGTTCTCTTGTGGTACAGAAGGTTAAGGATCCAGCCTTGTCGCTGCAGCAGTACAGGTTCGATCCCTAGCCTAGGAACTTCCGAAGAAATTAAAATAAAAAATAAAAATTTAAAAAAAGAATGTTAGCTATTATTAACATTCATATTATTTTGTATATAGTCTTCCCCCAACTTGGAGTAGCATATCATTGGCCAGAGGATACCTGCTCAACCCATCCCTACTGTTCTGAACCGAAGGGTGTTAAAAATGCTTTTCAGAGTGGAGGATGGTTGTGGACCAGGTTGGACCAGGAAGGTCAATGGCTGCAGGGCAAGGGTCACGCTGTTCTAAAATGGACCTGCGGTGCACACTCCATTAATGCAGCATGAAACAACCACAAAACCCCAACCAGCGCAAATGACTGAAGGAAACTCCAGAGTTGCTGCCATTAGAGCAGGAACTTGAACAGGGACCTTGAATGTCAACACATTGTTCAAAAGAACACAGCGAGTCAGAGTATCCTGTTTAGTGGCTGGTCGAACAGAAACCTGGACCTTGAAGGAATTCAGAAACGGGCCAAACTCATTTATGAACATATCATTTGTTAGATTGTAATGAGACTGAAAGGGGGAGGCAGCACTTAACATTTTCAAGAGAAAAACGGATTTTTCCATCACCTAAAAAGAAATGAATGGACAAATGAGCCACTTACAAAGGATCATTATGAATTGGTGAATTGCAACAAATCTGTAAGGCCCTGGACTGAGCAACACAAGGTAACCAGCACTTGTAGCTGGAGTGGTGAGAGTTTCTTTCTATCTCAAACACAAATGTCCACTGCTTGTTCCTGGCCGGCGTAAGAACCTGGACCACACATTGATACAAATCCGTATCAGGGCTCTGGCCCGGTTCCCCACCGGGCAGAATCTTGGAAAAGTTATTTATTCCAGTATCAGTTTCATCATTTACGAAATGGGAATAAAATTCTCCCTATGTCAAACGGTTTCTGTGAGGCTCAAATGAGCTAATTCATGCAAAGTACTCAGTTTAGTATCTGACACACAACATAGATTCAATAAACGGTAAAAATAACATCCACAATTATGGTAAAAATAACTACCCCACAATTCAGCTTTTACTATTTTCCTTCAGCATTGTCTTCAAATGCTGACTCCTTTGTTTAGCCACACCTTTACAGGAAACAGAGACAGCACTTTGCTGTTTAAGGAATTTGTGTTTTTTTTGTGTTTTTTTTTTGGCCACCCTCAGGCATATGGAGTTCCTGAGCCAGGGATTGAATCCTGCCCAGAATTACGACCTACGCCACAGCTGAGGCAACTCCAGGTCCTTAACCCACTGCTCCGGGCCAGGGATCAAACCCACGTCCCTGCCACCGTAGAGACACTATCAAGCCTGTTGTGCCACAGCTTGAACTCCAGGAATTTGCTTTTTTTAACCAATAAATCTTCTGTATAGTGCTCTATGGATATCAAGAACGATAAAGATATGGGCTGTCACAGAAAATCTGTGTAAGAAATGGGAAGACTAGGTGAAGGAGGTTGATATAATTTACATTTACGTATTCAAGAAATCAGCTCCCTTTGCCAAACTGAGTTGATTTCCTACCCTCAGCAGGACACGCTTCAATTTCTTCTCTGACATGAAAATTTCTAAAAATCAAATACCAAACCAAATCATCTATGCCCTTGAGCTAAATCTGGGAAATTCTGAGTTATGACATTATGCACTTAATACGGAAAGAATGAGCTCAAAGTCATTCTCCATAGAGAGATTTACATAATAGGCTGTACTTTGTAAATATTCTGAGATGAGGTCATGGTCTCACTGTCATTGGGAACGGGCCAAGAACTGTGATGGGGCTGGGCCCCAGCAATGATGGATTTTGCTCCTCTCACCTGGACCCCGGGCAAACAATAACCCCTTTGTGAGGTATCAGGCCTCTCTTCTGGTGGAAGGAAGCACAGACACCTGACCTGTAGGAGGACTGGCATTCCCATGCCAGCCTTATTATAAGAGGGCTCTAACTACCAAGGCTAAAGGCCACAGACAGGCTTTGGTGAGCCACTGAGAATGCTAGACAGACACATCCACTGCCCTCCTGGAGCTTACAGTCTAGTGGAAAAGACAGCAAATAAATGACGGGGCAGACACAAATTAATTACAATTGTAGTGAGCCCCATGAAGTACAGAGCAGAACTGAATTTTATATTGTGACCTGATTGGGTTGTGGAGGGAACTTTAGACCTGAAATTGCAAAGGCAGCTTTTATAGCAAAGCAACCATAGATCCATGATGTGGAACCCAAGCTGGCCTTTGCCTCAGTGCTACAGGTGGAGAAAACAGAGAAATCACATTTTCCTGGGGTGGGACCGGCTCGCTGTTTCCTCTCCAGAATTCCACATGGAAGCTTCCAGGCTTTAGGAGTGGCTGAGCAGGAAGAGTTGAAGAAGCCAGGCTGGGGCACAGCAGGCCTGAGCTCCAGTGCTGAAGCCCTCCAGAGGTGCAAGCCCTCTAAAGAAATGTGACGACACCTACTGATGGGTGATCATTGGTGGCCCAGATTGGCTGCCACCCACTCCTTTACGTAGCCATGGCATTCTCCAATTGTTGTTGTTGTTGTTTTTGCTTTTTAGGGCTGCACCTGCAGCATATGGAAGTTCCTAGGCTAGGGGTTGAATCAGAGCTGCAGCAGCCAGCCCACGCCACGGCCACAGCCACACCAGACCTGAGACATGTCTGGGACCTACACCACAGCTCACGGCAACTCTGGATCCTTAACCCACTGAGTGAGGCCAGGGATCGAACCTTCATCCTCATAGATACTAGTTGGGTTCGGGGTTTGTAACCCCTGAGCTACAGCAGGAAGTCCCATTCTCCAGATTCTTCATGCAGTTTTCAATGACATCTCCTCAGCCCAGGCTGCCCCTCTGGTTTTAAGTTATCATTTATCTAATCTTCCCCGGTGAGAGGAGGGGGG
>PVHT021183631.1:4272780-4321841 GCA_004024745.2 Catagonus wagneri | reverse complement strand
ACCTCTGAGCCACTCTCCCTTCCTACCATACCCTGTTCCTCTTTTTCTTTAGGCAATTGTCAACCCATCTGCTAATTATCTGCTCTAAGCGCTCCTGCCCTGAACCTGAGACAGGGTTGCCTCAAGGCACCTGCTGTAAGGAATCGGCGTTATCTGAATACTGCCCGCACTCCTCTGCCTCACCTGGCCTCCTCAAACTTCTCTGCCTAGACTGGCCTGGGGTATTTCTGAGTTGTGGAGAAGGGGCCCTCGGCTTGTCCCGGGTCATGGAGAGACCGATGGTGTGCGGAAGACACGGACGCAGGGAGGGTGGCCTTCTCTTTCACAAAGTGTGTGGGATGGAAACACTTGGAAAAGTCTCACCCACTCTTGTCTACAAGGTGCTACTAGTGGCAGGAGACGCTCCAGAACCAGGAAAGCTCACAGCACAGCAGAACCTGAATGTTTCCAGGGACTCCCCCCAGAACCATCGCTTCCTTGAATTCTTGAACTTCATCAAAACTAAAGAGGCCCAGAAGTTCCTGTCGTGACTCAGTGGAAACGAGTCTGACTAGCATCCATGAGGACACAGGTTCGATCCCTGGCCTCTCTCAGTGGGTTAAAGATCTGGCATTGCCATGAGCTGTGGTTAGGTCAGAGATGCGGCTCAGATCCTGTGTGGCTGTGGCTGTGGTACAGGCTGGCGGCTACAGTTCCGATTAGACCCCTAGCCTGGGAACCTCCATATGCCGCGGGTGCAGCCCTGAAAAAAAAACAGCAACGACAACAAAGCAAGCTAAAGAGGCCCTGAGTAAAACATACTGAAAAATAACCAAAAAATTGAAATAACCCCTTAAAAATTTGAATAATTCTGTTACCATAGGACTCCAGTTATTTGTGACGGTCTTTCACTTTCTTAGATCCCTTTGAGATGGGTACCTAGCGCCTGGGACCCTTCTCTGGAGTGTCTGCACCTGGTCTCCTCCAGAAACGAAATACGAAGAAACTATCAGGGACTAAAAATGATGCATGTACGTGCAGTTGGGGCAAATTATGAGCAATAAGATACAAAAAAGGCCACAAACCAGCTGCCTCTTCTAAGGTGCCGGTAGCAAAAGCAGGGTACCGCACACAGCTCGACCGAGGGGATGGGAGACCCCCTAAGGCACCCCTCCAGCCCAACCCTCACCTCCTTGAAGGAACCAGCCCGCCCTCTTCCGAGAGAGTGAGAGCGAGTCAGGGAACCTGTGACTTATTTTCACTCCCAAGAAAGCCTTGCCTAAATTCTTAGTCTTGCCTCTCATCAACTTGTATTGATTAAAGAGTCCAAGGCCCCGGATTGGTAACGCCTGAACATGCATCATTAGCAGTTGTCTGGCTGTCAGAGTCATTTATCACGTAAGAACATTTTTTTTTGGTGAGAATAATTACAATGAGCAGAGACTGCCTATGTTGATCCATGAAAGCTGTAACAAACCACGCGCTCCCTGAGACGTGCACACTCTACACCAGCTCCCCCATAAAATGCGATGCCTTAAGATGCAGAATGTATCTTTTTCAAATGCTGAGAATTGAATCCATGGTGCATTTCAAAGTTTGCAAACGCAGCTTTTATAGCAAAGCAACCATAGATCCATGATGTGGAACCCAAGCTGGCCTTTGCCTCAGTGCTACAGGTGGAGAAAACAGAGAAATCACATTTGCCTGGGGTGGGACCGGCTCGCTGTTTCCTTTCCAAAATTCCACACGGAAGCTTCCAGGCTTTAGGGGTGGCTGAATAGGAGGAGTTGAAGAAGCCAGTTGGAGAAGGGACGAAACAGTCAATAAATGGTATCGTGTTGACATAATACCTGCTTCCAAACAGAGAAAAGCTGGCCTCTCTCTCTACTCCACCTCACGCCTTTCCCAGTAATTAATTCCTTACGATTGAAGAGCTAACATGAAACAAAACTAACAACTTTAAACTATCTGTGTATATAGGATAATTTTTAAAAGTAATCCTGAGTTAGGAAAAGCCTCTCAAAGACTTCAAATCCAGAACTTTAAACAAAATAACTGAGAGACGTCATCACATGTAAACAGCAAGCTTGGCAACTAAAAAGATGCCATGAACACAATGGCACAGCCACTACGGAACAGTACAGAGGTCCCCCTCCCAATTAAAAATAGAACCATCATATAATCCAGAAATTCTACTTCTGGGTATATATTTAAATGAGATAAAACTGCTCTCTTCAAGAGATAGCTGCACTCCCATAGCCAAGGCAGCATTAGTCACAATAGCCAAGATGTGAAAATAAACAGTTGGTTTGAAGGATGAATGGATAAAGAGGGTGTGCATGCATGTGTGTGTGTGTGTGTGTGTGTGTGTGTGCATGTGTGCATGTGTAGTGTATACACGTTCTTCAGTCATAAAAAGAAGGAAATCCTGACGTTTGCAAAAACATGAGTGGACCTTGAGAGCATTATGCTATGTGAAATAACTCAGAGAGAGAAAGAAAATCCTGTATGATCTCACTTACATGTGGGATCTTAAAAAAGCCTAACTCATAGAAACAGAGTAGAACTGTGATCACCAGGGGCAGGTGGACATGGGGGGATGTTGGTCAAAGGGTACAAACCCCAGTAATGAGATGAATAAGTTCTTAGAATCTAAAGTACTGCATGGTGACTACAGTTAACAAAACTGTATCCTACATTGAAAAGTTGCTAAGAAAATAGCTCTTAAATATTCTTACCACATACACACACACCTAAGATTTTTACGTGAGGTGGTGGATTGTGGTGATCATTTTGCAATGTACATGTGCATCAAATCATCACATTGGATATCTTAAACCTACACAGTGTCATAAGGCAATTATTTCTCAATAAATCTGTGGACAAAAACAAAACCCAAAACAAAATTAAAAACAGAATGGCCAGACTGGAAGGAAATAGAGATGCACCTTACAAGTTGCCTCCCCAAGCAATCTTTTCTGAGAACGCTTCTTAGCTTTAACATGTTTCGTAGAGCATACGTATCTCTCCAGTGTAACATGTTTAAAGTCAAGATTTCTATAGAAAATTTCATTTGTCCATCCCCCAAACTCAACATAACATTTTAAACAAAGTAGTATGTGCACACGGGAGGGGGGTAGGAATTCTTTGCTTTCCAAATATAATTGGAGGGATTTCAGAATCATATGCAGATGTTTTGAAAAGGGCAGAATGTCAACAAAGGGATGTGAGTCAGATGTTGACGATGTGTGGGGAGGGGAGCGCTGCACACCTGCAAATGTCTGTTAAAAGTCACATTCACTCTTTGGTCATCAGGAAGCAATGTTTTCTACATCTGACATATTAAGTAATTTGTTACGTGTATTAACTGTTTCTGTGTTTTAGGAAATTAGTTGGGTAGCAATGGATTGGTGAGAAAGGGGCTGCTGGAGGGGTCCTAAGAGTAAATGAGAGCTACTTGTATTCACATTCAGTCGCACAAAGGATTAATACTAATTATTAACACCAAGAAAAAGTATAATTCAATATATTCAAATGTGAAAAAGCAACCACTAGAGAAGGGATGAAGGGTGGAAACAGATAACTCACAAAAGAAAAAACTGAAATTAGCCAATAAATACAAACAATACTCAACCTCACCAATAAATGAGGAAATGCATTATATACATTAAAACAATGAACTACCATTTTAAAAATTCATCAGATCAAGTAAAAAGAAAAAGTCTAATAATATGAATAGTTACTGAGGATTTGGAAAAATCGGGTACTTTTACCTTGCTGATGTCTATGTATATTGATGAAGGCATTTTTTTCAAGGTAAATTGGCAGCATCTATTAGAAATTGTAATACACACATACTCTACATTAACGACATGTTTCTAGAAATCTATTATTCAGAAATAGACATACGCATAGAGACGTGCATGTATAGGGATAAATATCAAGACATTATTTGTAACAGCAAAACATCTTAAAAAGAACTAAAAGTATACCAAAAATTCAAACATATTGACATGAAAAGCCATATAGATGTTAGAAAGAGTGGAGCTGACTTATGTACCAATAGGAAAAGATCTCCAAGGCAGATTAAATGAAGAGAGCAAGTTGCAGAATAATGTGTGCAGTATTCTACACTTATGTGCATATATATATTCACACACACAAATACACAGGAAATGGGACTGAAGTGTTGAGAGCAGTTACCTCTGAGAGGGACGTCGTCCTAGGAAGAGGTAGCAGGAGATGTCTTCTTGTTCACTAGACTTTCCAGTTTCTTTCCCAGCTGTGCTCCTCTCCTCAGGAGGATATATTCCCACATTGTTGACCTCAGGAATGGCCATGTAACTTGCTTTGGCTGAAGAAATGATGTTTGTCACTTTTGTACAAAGTCTTAGAAGTCAGGGCATCATATGTCTTATGTTTTTCTTTCTGCCATAATAAGATTGACAGTGCTCCAGATAGAGACCAGGATTTTCCATCAGCTTTAGTTCTAGAGTAAAAAAGGCAAGAAATAGAGCTTGTAGCCAACTCATGAAAAACATCTAGTTTGAACAAGAAATAATCATTTTTTGCTATAAGCCACTGAGATTTGGGGGGTGGGGGGTGTTCGTTACTGTCATATAACGTGGCTTACTCTGACTGATACAAATAAAGCAAGACTTCTACAGCTTTTCTTTGTGTATTTCTCTACACAGTGCCCAAAGGCATCCCAATGAGTGGTGAGACCACAGTGTTTGCTTTCAGATACTGGGAGACATTGTTCTTCTCTTATAGGGACCGAGTGGCAATCACTGCTGACACACAGTTGTCTGAATGTGTTAGTCTCAAAAGATGTGTCTAGAACACAAAGAATTTGAGAACCACCAACCCAGGAAATAGAGCAGATAACTGCACATAGACTCTTACTTCCTAGTGACTGCTGTCCCTCGCTCGAATTCCAGACAAACTCATTGATTGACCACTTCCTCTGTGTCAGGCACTGTCACTTACATTAGCCATACACTTAATCTTAGCTCTCAAACACACAGCCCAGATCAATAATACATACTCAGAGGCAGGGATAACAGTAATAATCGGGCTAGGGAGCGAACCCAAGTCACAGAAGTAACCCAAGCCTCATCAGCGACAACACCAAGTCCTTAACTGCTAGAACACCAGGGAACTCCAGGTATGTATTATTTCTAATTCTCAAAAAAAAAAAAAAAAAAAAGTCCTGCAAGCCAAGTATAATAACGCTTACTTTTTTGAATGAAGAGACTGATGTGGAACAAAATTAATGAAACTTCTTCATTTCTGACAGCTTGTAGATAGGGGTCAGTCTTAAGTCCTTTTGTTGTCTACAGTAAGTCACCTCCTCAGCAAAGGGATGATTAACAGCAGCATCAGAGGGGGAGTGACTGGGCCTTGAATCAGAATGCTAACCCTCAGAGCAGGGTGCAAAGACCCAGTCTTTTGTTTATGTTGTTCCCAGACGGTGAGGCAGAGCCTGGCCAGCAGCCAGCCTGGTGATCTGACTTGAGTTACCGATGGTTACCATTCCTCCCACCACTGCCCACACCCTCTCCTGCTTCTAGTGCTAGAAGTAAACATCTTCCTTGCTCGAGGCACGAGGGTGGGTGTAAGGAAAGTCCTCCCCATAGAGGACTGCTGTTGGGGAAGAATTCTAGAAAATGCAGACCCGGGTTGTGGCAGCACTTGGGTCTCCAAGGTCCAACCCCTCAAGTCTCTTTCATGGCTGAGGCTGGGGAACTGGTCATGCAGATTTGCTGTCAGCTCAGTACTCTATTTAACCTTCTTCCTGGTTAAGCACTCAACACAGAGAAATACCCTAGGAAATCTAACTCATGGCTGTTCTTGGTTCCTTAAGGAAGCTTAACCTAAACAAGGATATGGCAGGGCTCCCAGCCCCCAGACTGGTATCACGCGGGGCTTGTTTGCCCATCAGCTGAGAACAGTGAGTGGAGGACATTTCACCAAAGAGCGTGAAAGTTCTCAAGCAAGAGCCCTTGTGTGTGCTCTCCTTTTCTGGGCTCTGCTTCAGGGCTGTGGTCACAGGACTCAGCTGGCCTTCACCCCCCAAAACCCAGCAAATCCCCTGGGGCACTCAAAACAAATCCAGGAGCTTCTTAGTCAGATGAGAGAAATTTTGGGCCACCTATAGGATAATGAGTCCAGTGATGAGTTTGGCTCCATATTGTGGCTGGGAATAAGAGGAAAAAAAGAGATTCATGCAAGTCTCCCAACAGGCGCTCCAACTGGCACTGAAATGGCAAGTGAAGAGACAGAAAACTTGAGTGAGAGGTGAAAAGGCTATGAGGATGGAAAATGTGGATTTCTCCTTGGAATGTGAGAAGAAAAAACATTTTGGTGGAGTACCAGTTAGTAAAAGTTTCATCAGAGTTATGATTCAATGAAATTGAGCGTCGAGTTTATATTAGCATCAGATTTTATCTTAATAGTGTCATAAATGATTCCACATCTTTATTTACGGATTCATCAAGGGTCAGTTTTTCAGCTGTACTCAACTGAGCTTTTTTTAAATTTGTTTTTTTTTTTTTTTTTGCCTTTTGTCATTTTATGGCCACGGGTTTTTGGCCGCACCCATGGCATGTGGAGGTTCCCAGGCTAGGGGTCTAATCGGAGCTGTGGCCACTGGCCTGCGCCGCAGCCACAGCAACGCAGGATCCGAGCCGCATCTGCAACCTACACCACAGCTCACGGCAACGCCGGACCGTTAACCCACTGAGCAAGGGCAGGGATCGAACCCGCAACCTCATGGTTCCTAGTTGGATTCGTTAACCACTGCGCCACGACGGGAACTCCCTTTTTAAATTTGTTTTTAATGGGTAACAATAATTTTTCCCCCCAGAGGCAACAGTCTACAACCATTAACCCCAGACCCCCCCTACCATCCCACTCCCTCCCCCACCCTCTTGGCAACCACAAGTCTGTTCTCCAAGTCCTTCATTTTCTTTTCTGTAGAAAGGTTCATTTGTGCAGTATATTAGATTCCAGATATTAGTGATAACATATGGTATTTGTCTTTCTCCTTCTAACTTCACTCAGTATGAGGGTCTCTAATTCCATCCATGTTGCTGCAAATGACATTATTTTATTCTTTTTTATGGCTGAGTAGTATTCCATTGTGTATATATACAACATCTTCCTAATCCAATCATCTGTCGATGGACATTTGGGTTATTTCCTGTCTTGGCTATTGTGAATAGTGCTGCAATCAACCGAGCTTTTTAGGAGAAATTTTGTGCCTTTGTGAAACAGGTATGTGAAATCTCAGAGGGCACACACTCAGGGTTGTGCAAATGGGCACTGCTTAAATCTTGTCTCCTGTGTGCCTCACCGGTCTCACCCTAGACCTGACTTGGGATCTAGCAGTGCCGAGGGGAGAGTAGGAGCTTGGTCGTTGAATGAATAAAGGCACAAACAAAGGAGGTGTAGAAGAAGGACACACTTATTGGAGAGGGTGTTTTCATAGTCGTTAAACACCCTGTTTTTCCGAAGGCTCAAGCAGAGGTAGATGAATGAGATTCATCTACCTCAGCCTAGTGTGCACACCCTGTGTAACCCCCTTCCTTGGGGTGGGTGGGCCTGGCCTAATCAGGTGAGCTCCTTAAAGAGAGTCAAGAGGTCAGAGATGGAAGAAATCAGAGAGACTGGAAACCTGAGAGCTCTTTTCCTGGAGTCTTGAAGGAGCTAACAGCTATATCAGAAGGCAGCTATGCTCACTACCATACCACCAATATTATCACAGCTCTCTTGTAAGAGGGCCTTTAGAGAGGGTCACATGGTGGGGAAATGTGCGTGGCTTCAAAGAGCTGAGAGCAGCTCCCAACCACAGCCAATAAGAAAACAGGAACCTCAGTCCTACAACCGAAAGTAACTAAATTCTGCCTGAGTCTATGTGAACTTGGAAGAGGATCTCACACTTCATATGAGGCCCCAGCCTGGAGAGCGCCTTGATTTCACCTCATGAGACCCAGAGCAGAGAACCCAGCCATACCGGGACAGGACTTCTGATCTACAGAAGAGCATGATCATAAATTTGTGTTCTTTTCAGCCAGTACGTTTACAGTTACACAGCCTAGAAAACATTTACAGTTACACAGTACAATCTTCTTTGTACAATAGATCAGCCCACTTCTCTGGGTGCCTTTTACTAACAACAGCTTCTATCTGGTTGTTGATTATGTTTTCCCTTATACTGATACACAACCTCTTTTCTTTGTCCCCTTCCTTTTGTTTCCTCTCTACTGTTTTCTTTGGGAATTCACACAGTAATTCAAATCTACTGTGCGCACATTGTTAACACTATTTAATGCAGAAACTATATATCATCTCCTCAATCCCTACAACGCAACTGCAGGGCACACACCATTATAAGACTACTGTTTCCTTCCTTCCCAACCCATGCTCAAGGCTTCCAAAGCTTAACATTATGTTTATTACATAATAGCACCACGTAAGCCCAAACAATCTGCTTTCTGGGCTTTTAAATAAAGCAACAGCAGAAATCTCTTCTGGGATTGATGAAGAACCACTTCAAACATCTCCTAATTTTAGCAATTTTCTGGTCTATAGAATACAAGTTCTAAAAATGGCTCTGCAGGTAAACTGCTCTCCCAGGAAACCCAGCCCTCCCTCATCAGACACAATGATGCTGGGCGGAAAGTGGGGAGGGACTCAGTCGAGGCCCCTCTGCTTATTGGGATTTGCAGGCGGCCTCTAAGAGAATATTGCCTCCCTATGAACCACTCTTGGGGAGAAGATGGAAAAGGTCGGCAAGTGGAGCCCAGGCCAGGTTGGCACCACAGTGACAGCCCCTCTCTGTGTTCCCTTTTCTAATTGGCAGGACCACTGGCAGTTGTGTTCACCTAGGAGACGCTTGGTTGCATTAAGAGCTCACCGACATGTGGAATCTAATAAAAAAAAAGTGATACAAAAGAATTAATCACAAAACAGAAACAGGAGTTCCTTTTGTGGCTCTGTGGGTTAAGAACCTGACTGGTATCCATGAGGATGCGGGTTCAATCCCTGGCCTCCCTCAGTAGATTAAGGATCTGGTGTTACTGCAAACTGCCGTGTAGGTGGCAGACTCAGCTCAGATCCAGCGTTGCTGTGTCTGTGGAGTAGGCCCACATCTGCAGCTCTGGTTTGACCCCTAGCCTGGGAACTTCCATATGCTGCAGGTGCGGTCCTAAACGAGACCAAAAACAAGTAAATAAAAAAAAAAAGCAGAAACAGACTGAAAGATTTCAAAACCAAACTTACAGTCACCAAGGGGGAAACGTGGGAGGGATAAATTAGGAAGTTGGGGTGAACATATACACACTACTACACATAAAATGGGTAACAAGAACCTACTGTATAGCACAGGGGAAGCTACTTGATACTGTGTAATAAACTATATGGGAAAAGAACCTGAAAAGGAATGCATATATGTGTACGTGTAACTGATTCACTTTGCTGTATACCTGAAACTAACACATTATATGTCAATTATACTCCAATAAAATTTATTTTCTAAAAAAGGGAGCCCATTCAATCTGGCTTAAGAATAGGGAATTTCTCAGCTTGGGAATCTGTTGAATAAGGGTTGTGCTTCGACCTCCCCATGGTGGTTCTATTCCGAGGTACCTGCTTCTCTAGGTCCCAACTGTGAAGGTGCCCCTCGCCTTCCTGGCCCCCTCCCAAATATCTGGGCTTGCCCCATGGGACAAGGGTACTTCTTTCTCCTATTCCAGCTACCTGCCCTGGGCTGACTTGTCGGGCCTGGGTCACACTCCCTTCTCGTGAATCATCCCTGTGGCTGGGGAGGTGGAACCCACTGTTTGGCCAGGACAAAGGCATGTGTCCACTTCTAGAGCAGGAGTATAAGGTCACAAGGACTGGGGTTAGGGGGGAAGGGTGGGTCCCCTGAGGAAAATCAGGGAGAGGTTTGCAGAAGGGGAAGGAGGGCAGGTAAGAGAGAAAAGGACAGAGAGGCAGGAATGAGGCAGCTGGCAGGGACGAGGGGCCCGCAGAGTGATAAAGTCTAAGTGATGGAGATTCCAGATGACAAACTCTAACTTGGCCCTGTCTTTGGAGTCCCCATAAAATTAATGGACTTGTGATGGAATCGTTTCAAAGGTGTTTGGGAGCCAGATGGCAAGCTTATGTCATTGTGTTCATTTGCAAGCTCAAGTGAAAATAGTGGGTCCCGATCCTGCCAGCATGGAAGGTTCTGGTGCAGGTGTCCTCCACCTCTTTTGTCCATGATTGCTGAAGTGGAGGCATCCCATCCTCTCTGCAGTGTCTTCTGGAGATGCCACCTGCTCTATGCAGCTGTCCTGGGCCTTGGGGAGGGGGACGGGTTTAGGTCTCAGTTGCACATGAAAGCTGTTGGAAAACTGTAAACTTCTGCGCAAATTCAGAGATTTGTTAGTGATTAGTGCGGGGAGAAGAAAGACTATCAGACCAAGAGACACGGCAGGGTCCTCCCACTGCTGTGCCTCGCCCTGTGTCAGGCTCATCAAGCTCTTTGGACAGTTTCACCTTTAGAACAAAGATAGCTTGCCTGACCCCCTGGGTCAAAATGACCCTGCTCTTCTCTGCGCTCCAAGCCGCCTAGCCCAGATTTTTATGTGACCTGTATTTCACTCTATCTGGCGTGAGATTTTCTTCCTATACTTCAGATAATTGTTTGTACAGCTCTTGACTTGGCAGATTATCAGCTCCCTAAAGGCAGGATCGGTGGGAAACCCAGTCAGGAATTATTACTCTTTCAAGCACTCACTTAACAGCTCTGACTGAGCCCCCCTGGCACTCGCTAAACTCCAAGATGACAGCAGTGAGCTTCTCAGTAGCACGCCTGCCCTGTGTGTGTCTTTCCTGCTGGGGAAGATGGGCATTAACGACAAAACATAATATAAGCAAGAAAGACAGAGGCAGGGCTCCTATGTCGCACAGCTCCAGGGTGCGGACTCACACGGGACACAACGGGAGCGGTGCCCCAGACGTGTAGGGCTGCGACCCTGGTGTCACTCCATCCCAGGGTCTGGCCTGATCCCAGATGCGCGGCAAGTAAGCTACAAAGGTTTGTTAAAGACAGGTAAACAGATAAATAGGGGTCTTCCTCCTCAGTGTGGGAATGGCTGGGTTTTTTCCCTTTTTTTAGGGCCACACCTGCAACGTACGGAAGTTCCCAGGCTAGGGGTTGAATCGGAGCCTCCACCACAGCCACAGCAGTGGAGGATCCGAGTTGCGTCTATGACCTTACACCACAGCTCAAAGCAACTCACAGCAACACAGGATCCTCAACCCAAGGAGCGAGGCTAGGAATCGAAGCCACATCCTCATGGATACTAGTCAGGTTTGTAACCTGCTGAGCCGTAACGGGAACTCCAACAACTTTTAATGTCTGACTGTATCCATTTTTCTCTTTCTGCACATACTTCCCAGCCCCAAGATTAAATCGGCCCAGGGAGATGCCGACAGAGCCAAATTCCACTTCCAGGGGGCAGGGTTGGCGGTGGGGTGAGGGGAGCCTGACTTCCTCCAGCTTTTTCTTCTTCTGCTGCAGTGACCAAGGCAACAGCAGGATGATGAAGTCTATCACCCTGAGCCGCTGAGTGATTCTGTGGAGCTGCGCAGAGCAGCGCTTATTGGACAAGAAGCATTTGTAAGCTAAGCCTTTGTCATGTTAGGCCACTGAAACTTCGGGGTGGCTTGAAACCGTGGCAGAGACTAATCTATTCTGACCGATGCTCTCTCCTTTCTGGGAGTTGGGTCAGGGGACTGTTTGATGGACCCAGCACACAGGGGATTGGTAAACGTTACAGAAAAGAACTGTTAGGAGTTCCCGTCGTGGTTCAGTGGTAACGAACCTGACTAGTATCTATGAGGATGCGGGTTCAATCCCTGGCCTCGCTCAGTGGGTTAAGGATCTGACATTGCTGTGAGCTGTGGTGTAGGTGACAGATACGGCTTAGATCTGGTGTTGCTGTGGCTGTGGTGTAGGCCAGCAGCTGCAGCTCCGATTTTGACCCCTAGCCTGGGAACCTCCCATATGCTGCAGGTGTGGCCCTAAAAAGCAAAATTAAATCAATCAATCAATATTTTAAAAAGAACTGATAGAGCAAAGAGAAATGTGCATTGTTTAATAAGTTTTATCAGCTCCTCCTCCCTCTGCTGGAATTCTTCCACTCTTTGAAAACGTACTTTGTGGGCCCTAGGTTCTGGCTACCGTGGCTGGGTTGTTCATTTCCAGCAGGTGGCTTTCCTTTTCCCCTCAAGGCCCTGTCTGGTGTCAGTGAGGTAGTGTTGCCCATAGGAAAACACACACAGCAGCTTCTTTCCCTGTGATGTAAACAATGTGGAGGAAGGATGTGATTGAGGGAAACCCCAGGCCCCAGAGCTGGAGCAGCTGGGGCCTTTGCCTGCCTGAGTACCCGGTATGGCAGACACACAACAGAGAAACACTGGTAGCTGTGACATGGGCACTGACAGAGGTATGGACCAAAACACTCTGTCCCCACTGCCACAGATCCACTTCCTTAGACCAGGGGGTTCTCAAACCCTAGTAAGTTTCAGCACCATGATGAGGGCTTGTGCAAACGCGAACGGTCAGCCCTGTTCCCAGGGTCTGTGATGCAGTGACTGGGGTGGGGCCTGAGAATTTGCATTTCTAACAAACCCCCTGCTGAGGCTGATGCTGCTGGCCTGGGGACTACATTTTGAGAAACTGTGGCTTGAGACCGATGTTGTGCCTCTCGAAATCAAGGATAAAAGCAATGCCTTTAAGATTAGCCCTACAACCTGCTATCTGCCTTAATGTTACAGAATGAACTTGCCTTTTCTCAGATTACGCAGATCAGAATCGGGGAAGGGTGGAGGGACGGCGAGTTTCAGGGAGGAGAAGGCCTGGGAGAGAACCCACTTCGAGAACTGTTGTCCAGAGGGGAAAGCCGATGGGTGTCACAAGGGAAGGTCCTGGGATGAGAGCCAGAAGAAACCCGGGTGCTAAGGTGGCCAAGGAAAGACAAGTTTGAGCACTGATCATTGAGCAGTAAAAAGAGCACTGGACGTGGAGCCCAAAAACCTGCAGTTCTCTCCCATAAGGCCTTGCAGCTGCTGGCCACAGCCAAGAGAAGGCGTTTTAAAGTCAGTCAAAGCAGATCTAACAGTCCTCGTGGGCAGAGGCTGCCAGGTTTATGGGTGGGTAAGCCCAGCCCAGGGCCCTGTGCCCAGTGTACTTTGTACTGGGCCTGCAGTCCAGGGCAGTAAGCCAACAGGCACCGCAGAGCGCTCCGGCATCCTCCTGCTGATTTATCATGCTCCCGGCAGGGCTGTGCTGTGCCAAGCGTTAGTGTGGGCGGCCGTGACTCACCCAGCCTCGTGGGGAAGCAGATGCTGCCACTGCAACCAGCGCTGCCACGGAAACAGGCTAAATCAATCCCAGATCCCTGCAGGGGCAGAGAACAAGCTGCATACTGCCAGGGACCTGGGGCTGCTCTGGTGGTGTTCTGGGTTCAGATGCCAAACTGGGAGCACAGCCCAAGCAATGCTGGCCACGGAGCTGGCCGGGGGGCCAAATCAGGTTCAGCAGCAACAGAAGCTGATGCAATGACTAGTCCACGTGACAGAGGTGGACAGGAGCCTGTGTCTGATGATGGCACCAGGGGTAGGGAGTTGGGGGGGGGGCGGGAAATAGGACCCCTGGGCATTAGATGGACCAGTTCATGCAGACCCTCCTAAAAATGTTGGAGATACCTGTGCTTATCGAGGGGCAGGGAGAAGAGATGAGAAGCTGGCTCTTGACTCTTCCTGCTCTCCGATTTGGAAGGACCTAATCCCTATGAAGTTGCTTCCTCACCAGATGATGTGACCGGAAATATTCCCCACAACAAGAGGAGGAAACTGAGGCCAAGGACCAGAACAAAGTCCCACAGCTTTCAGAGGCCAGAATCAGGCTGGGCTCCTGAGATCCTGAGCACCAGTCCCTCGTGATTTCCCACCAGACATGGGACCGCAGGGAAACAGTTTGATGGGCCTGGGGGAATTTGCCTTGCCTTAAAATAGCTGCTCTCTGGGCCAGTGGGTGGTGCCATTAATAACATACCCTGCTCTTCGGGGGATCAAGTGAGTCTTTGGCCAGCTTTCCCCGCCTTCATCAAGTCCAAAGGCAGGAGGGGAATTTCCACTGGCTCCACCCACCAGAGAGTGGAAATCCCAAGTGTTTCCAGGTTCTATATCCACCAAAATGGAGAAGCTCACGTTTCAAAGCGACCTTACAGTCCAGGGTTCTAGCCCTCTAGACCTGCAAGACTTCCATCAGCTGACCCACCTGGTTTGAGTAGTTCCCAGAACAGAAGCCTCTCTGCTTGATTAGGGAATCTCTAGAAGGGTCTTTGGCTAAAGGAAATTTCTTCTTGATTTTGACCTAAAATCTGCTCCCTTGTGACTTACACCCACGTGGTTCTGTTCTCTGGTCCTTGAAGGAAAAATTTCATCAATCATCACATTGGCCTCATAATAGCCAGAGGAGGTGAGAAGGGGATTATTGACCTGTTTTGATTTTATTTATCTTTTTTTTTTGTCTTTTGTCTTTTTAGGGCCTAACCCATGGCATATGGAGGTTCCCAGACTAGGAGTTGAAGTGGAGCTGTAGCCACTGGTCTACACCACAGCCACAGCAACACGGGATCCGAGCCGCATTTGCGACCTACACCACAGCTCATGGCAACACCGGATCCTTAACCCATTGAGTGAGGCCAAGGATCAAACCCATGCCCTCGTGGACACTACTTGGATTCGCTAACCACTGAGCCACAATGGGAACTCCTTTTTTTGGCTTATGGCCTCTTTTTAGAGAAAGTGGGTGCCTGGGAAGCCAAGGGGCTTTGGAAAAACTACAGGTAGAATTGGAGGTAGAGCCCAAGCATCTTAATTTCCCCAGCCAGTTCTCCTGCCGTTACTTTGCCTTTCTTAATCCTTGCCCACTGTTGCCGAGTACCTACTGTATGCACCTGGAGCACCGGGTGAGAGTCAGAGCCGTAGAACACCTGGAGCCTGTCTCCAGAGAGTTATGGATTCCAGCTCATGACACAGCGTTCAAAGTGCCAGCTCAGGACACACACAAGCCTCAAAGCACTTGTTCAGCCAGCATACCAGGCAGCCTCATTGTCACCCTCCAAGGTCAGCCTACAACATGAGGCATCTTCCTTACTCTCAGCTGCTCCCGCCAACAGGAAAGGGAAAATGCAGAGACGATGTTTTAACCACAGAAGAAAAGAGCCTGAACTTGAGAGAAAGGCCTGAAGAAGAGTTTGAAAAGGGTCAACACTGGGCAGGGAGAGACGCACAGGTGGGTGCGGGGGTGGAAGCGATGCTCACCTGTGCCAGAGCTTAGTCGTGTGGCAGCAGAGAAGTAGGGAAGCAGGGCCGGGTGACCCCAGAACCGCACACCAGACCCGCCAAGGCCTGGTCTCAACAAAGGCAGGCTCTAGCAACTCCCCAGCACCTGGGTAATGGGGCCGGGCTCCACCTCCCCCGCCCCCCACCCCACGTGCTTTCATCTTTCTTAAAGACACAGCGCCCTGACTCCGGCATCGGGCGGAGTACCCAGCCAACAGCAGGAGCACTCAGTACTCCGGGCTTCATTTTCTCTCCCTGTCACAGCAGCACTTACTCCAGCGAAGCCTTAGGCACCGAGAGACCCAGGCTCTACTCTCTACAGCTTGTGGATGCAAAAGCTGAGGAGGGAAACTCAGGGTTGTGACCTTAATTGTGCCCATGGGTCAACGGTCACTAAGGCCTGGGGGACGAAGTCATGTGAAAGGGCAGCAGCCCCCGCTCCTTCGTTTGACAAAGTGGAGGAAGGAGACATCCCCCTCGAGATGGGCAGATAAAACGGTGCTTCCCCAACCCAGGCATCCAGCAGGTTGCTTCCACGGGGCTGGGGCCGGGCCTGGAATTCAGCGTTTCTGAAGATGCTGGTGCCTAAGAACTTGCATCTTCCAGGAACAAAGCTCTCCGGGGTATAAACCGGGTGGGTGAATGAGGAGGCATTTGGGTGATTTTGAAGCTCTCTGGTAACCAAAGCAACTGTTTTGGGGCGTTCCTGGGGTGAAAGCCAAGCTGCTGTGAGCTGAGGGCGGGGTGCGAGTTGGGGGAGAGAGAGCAGACGTCAGAGGCGCAGGACTCCTGAGCCCGCGACAGTCGCTGCCCGCCTCCGGCCTCCTGCCCACCCCGGATGGCAGAGGGTGTGCCGTCAGGGGAGGGCTCTGGATAAAGATGCATCGTGTCTGGGAGTGAGGAGGCCTGGCCAACCCAGTCCTGCCCAGTCCTGCCTCGGGCTCCTCCCAGGGTCGACCAGGCTCGCCTCCTGGGTCCTGAGCGTCGTTGGCCCTGCCTCTGCTCTTTGGGTGGGCCTGGCTTCTCAGGGACCCTCCGCCTTTCCTCCCCTCTCCCTCCCACCCTATCCAGTGTCTGTTTGTCCCTCCCGTGTCCTCAGGGAACACGTGGCCGTGAAACATAAGATTAGCCGTGCGTCAGGTCAACGCGATTCCCTCCTCAAGACCATCCCATGGTCCCCGCGTGACTCAAACCCTCACAGCGGCTTCCAACCCTCACATGACTCGCCACCCACTTCTCTCGCCCCGTGTCTCCTTCCATCCCTGCCTCCTGGCTTTTCCTCAGACGCACCCTGAAGATTCCTGACTTAGGGCCCTCACACAGCTGTCTGTGGTTAATTCCCTCATCTGCTTCACATCTTTGCTAAAAAGGCCCCTTCTTCACACAAAAACTTGTACACAAATGTTCACAGCAGCACTGTTCACAGTCCCTGAAAAGTAGACGCAACTCAGTGTCATGAGGGGGGTGGCACTAACCTATATTTCGACCCTGCATTCAATGCTCAGTCCTAGGGAAGGTCATTCACGTTTGTTTAAAGTGAAATATCTATTTTTCTTCCATGGCAGAATGCTTTCTTTTATAGTATGCATGGCTTTAGCTTTTAACTTTCAAGAACTTTAAACTTGGAGTTCCCGTCAAGGCTCAGCGGATTAAGAACACGACTAGTACCCACAAGGCTGTGGGTTTGAACCCTGGCTCAGTGGGTTAAGGATCGGCGGGGCTGTGAGCTGTGGTGTAGGTCGCAGACCTGGCTTGGATCTGGCGTTGCTGTGGCTGGGGTGTAGACTGGCAGCTACAGCTCCAATTTGAACCCTGGCCTGAGATCTTCCATATGCCATGGGTGTGGCCCTAAAAAGACACAAAAGCCCCAAAACCACCCCACAAAACTTTAAACTTTGGTTTGCTTTACCTAAGAAAGTGCTACTTGGTGATGAATGAAGGCTTGCTTTCTGTGCAGCAAAATGAGTTCATTTGGTTGTACTGAGAGGTACCAGAGATCTGGTGGGTGGGATGGGTGCCTTAGGGCTGGCATCGTCGGCCCCCCTCTTCTACTCTGCCCTTTGCCCCTAGTCTTTTTGTTTGTTCATTTGTTTGTCTGTTTGTTTTTTCATGCAATGGTCTGATGTGGGATCTCAGTTTCCAGACCAAGGATTGAACCCAGGCTGCAGCGGTGAAAGTACTGAATCCTAACCACTAGACCACCAGGGAACTCCCCCCGTGCCCCTATTTTGTTTGCACTCTCCTTACTGCCTGGGAATTTATAAGTGCTTCCTATCTCACAGAATGGCTCTCAAATCTCTTTCCTTCCTCAATTCCTTTAGCCAGGTCAAATTCCCTCAAGCACAGTTCTATTCAGACTATTCTTTATTAACGGCATGCCTGGGCTTGTCACACTGTGTCCAGACTCTAGTCTGTCTCCTCAGCCTAATGATCAGCTATCACCCGACCTGGGCCTGGGCCTCACTCAGGCAGCACTTTTGTTCCTACACTTCATGGTTCCCCTCCTTATGCCAGTCCTTTCCACCTGGAACGTCTTCCCTGTGGCCACCTTCTCATGGCACCTCCTCCAGGAAGCCCTCCAGGGCCTCTCAGCTGAAGTGAGCTTATGATCCTTTCTGCCCCCTCAGGAGTTCACGGTGCCTCCCTCATGGCTCTGTGCACCTTCTGCCCGGCTGGAGTCATTCTCATCCACAGTTTCCCCACAAAGCTGTGTATTCTTCAAGGCCAGGAATTTTTTTTTCATTTATATTTGTAACTCCAATATGTGGCAGACAGCAGGCACTCTATAAGACTATTTAAAGTGTCTGGTCTCCGATCCCACTTCTAATCACCAACTAAAATTCTAGCCACCAATTTTCAATGGGTGTATTGGGGTGCTGTCCCTCACATGTCCAGGCAAGTCTCCCACACCAGCTGGGTGTCCTACAATTGAATTCAGTTCTGACACTGGCTACCTGGCCATAGTGGCAGATTCCACAGGTTAAGGGTTCCATAGACTGGCCCCCATTCCCCCAAGCCCCTCCCCACACTTCAGACACCAGTTACTAGCCCAGGTTGTCCTTTGTGCTCCTGACTGACGGCTACAGATTGGTGGTTCCCATGACCTCCTCTTTGAGCTTGATTAATTTGCTAGAAACCCCGGAGAAATATTTGATCACCGTGTTACCTGTTTCTTATAAAAGCACATAACTGAGGAACACTCAGACGGCAGTGACGCACAGGGCAGGTTCTGGGAAAAGGACGGGGAGCTTCCGCGCCCTTCAAGCTGGCCACTCTCCCTGTACCTCCACATGTTCATTAACCTGGAAGCTCCCACAGTCCCACCCTTTTGGGTTTTCCAGGAGGCCTCATTGCACAGGCAGGGTTGGTGAAATCCTTGGCCCTGGTGGACAGATTCCACCTCCGGCCCCTCCCCGACCCCAGATTGACCCCCTGAAGTTCACGGCTAGGCTCTCCTGACAACAGAGCCATCCTCAGGTGTGGGTCATTAACAGAACGCGAGACACCTTATCTCTCTTCATGGGAAATTACAAAGATTTTAGGAGCTTTGTGCCTGAAATGGGGACAAAGACCAAATGTCCTTTTCTTATAAATCACAGTATCACCCTATTAAATACATGGACATTGTCTGATCTCTGCCCTGCTTGCTGGCAGGAAGGGGTGCTGGGCCTTTATTTGCTTTGCCCTTAGCTGTGACCTGCGCTGCCTGGGGCTTGAGGGAGAGTGACAGCGCTGCTGGCCTGCACGAATGCCCGAATGCCCACAGTCTCACTGCGGAAAGCTGCCTGCCCCCGGCCAGGGACACACGTGTGAATGGGCTGCTCCCCTGGGCATCTGCCCAAGTGACCACTGAGGAAGCAGCCTTAGGAGCTGCAGCCCTACGTCACCCCAACCCTGTCCTGAACCACAGCTCCCTGCCCAGCCTGGAGGGGACCCTCCCACCAGTCTCTGGAGAAGCTGGGGAGACACGCTACTTCCGTTTCTCCAGATTTCCCCGGGGCAGTCAGGGGCCCTCTGAAATCCGTTGCCAGCTTCAAGCCGTGGTCAGCCGGCAGGGGTCCACACTCCAGCCCCTGCCCAGGGAAGTCTGGCTGCTTCCTCAGGTGTGAGAGCTGCTGGGAGCCCCACTTCCTCCCAGACTCCAAAGGTGGAGATTAGGCTTTCGGAGGAGGGGCTGAGAGCTGGGGCCGGACTAGCTTCTCCTAAAGCCCTGGGGCTGCGAATGGGTCCATGTCCTCCAGCCCCCTTGTCTCCCCTTCCACTCAAGTCACATAAGTGAGATCAAATAAGTGCTTTCTATAATGCTTACAGACTGCAGATGCTCAGGAAATGGTGATTTTTCTTTCTCTTTCTTTGTTGTCCTTCCTTCCTTCCTTCCTTCCTTCCTTCCTTCCTTCCTTCCTTCCTTCCTTTCTTTTCTCTCTTTCTCTCTCTCTTTCTTTCTAGGGCTGAAGGTGTGGCATATGCAAGTTCCCAGGCTAGGGGTGGAATCGGAGCTGCAGCTGCCGGCCTGCACCACAGCCACAGCAACACTGGACCCAAGCTGCATCTGTGACCTACACCACAGCTCATGGGAATCCTGGATCCTTAACCCACTGAGCGAGGCCAGGGATCGAACCCGCATCCTCATAGATGCTAGTCCCGTTTGTCACCGCTGAGCCATGACAAGAATTCCTCACCTAGCTTTTAATAAAAATAACCCTTAAGAAAACCGCCCCAACCTGACAGCTGAAGTGTCATTCCCGATAAAGGGGCCATCTGCCTCTCTGGTGAGGACCATTTTCCCAGGAACGTGCTGGGTGGGGGCAGAGTCCGCCAGGTGACCGACGGGGGGAGAAGACTGCATAAAGCCTGTCTCCCCGGGCTCACAGGGGCTCCACTGAGAATGCCTTTCGGTCCATGATACGCGCCAGCAGCTTTGTGACCAGCAGCTTAACTAGTCACCATTTCCAGCTGCGGACTCAAGGGGCGACCATGCTGATCCAGGCTGGGGAGGAAGCTGAGGAAGCTAGTAAAAGCCCCCTGGGGGCTTTCCACCCGCAGCTCAAGGCTGCTGGCTTTCCTCACCCTCTCCCCCTGATGCAGATTAGCAGACAGGTGTGTCCTTGTCACCTTTACTGTCTGTCAAAATCTCCCCCACTCTCCTCTAGGATCTCAGATGCCACCATCTTCCAGGACCTCGCTGACTCCCTAAGAAGGCCCTCTTAGCACCTTCTTTGCAAAGCTCCAAGAGAACTTATGCATTCTGTGCGTCCCCCCCTTCCCGCCGTTAGATAGCAAACTCCTTGGGGCGAAAGGCTCTGTGTCTGTCACCTAGCCCAGCACAGGGAGCCGTGTTAAGACAGACATTAATTAGCAGAGCCTGACCCTTGCCAAGCCTGGAACGTCCACCTCGAAGGGTTTTGTGGAGTGGCTCTGCCCTACACACTTGTGACAGCAAAACCCTTACGCGGCCTCTGTGCTTGCCACCAACTGCGGCACCATTCAGCCATATGCCAGGGCCCCTGCCTCGGGAGGGGGTGGGTGCCACTACAAGCTCAGACCCCACCCTTGCTGGGTGACATCAGGAAAGTTACCTCACCTCTCTGGACTCATTTTCTGTTAAATGAGGATAGAAATACAGATCTCCCTCTACTTAATGCGGTTTCATCCAATAAACCTACTCTAATTTGAAAATATTCTAAGTTTGAAAATGCACTGAATACGCCAAACCTACTGAACATCTTAGCTTAGCCCGGCCTTCCTTAAATGTGTTCAGAACACTTACAGTAGCCTACCCTTGGGCAAAATCGTCTAACTCCAAGCCCATTTTGTAATAAACTGTTGACTATCTCATCTAATTTATTAACCACCACGCTGAACGTGAAAAACAGAATGGCTGTCTGGGTCCAGCATGGTGGTAAGTGTATTGGTTGTTGACCCTTGCGAGCATGTGGTTGACTCAGAGCTGTAGCAGGAGGCTGCGGTTTCTCAGCATGGGGAGAAAGAGTGGTACTGCATATCACTAGCCCGGAAAAAGATCAAAAAATGAAAATGCCAAGTACAATTTCTACTGAAAGCGTATCACTTTTGCACCATTGTAAAGTTGAAAAATCGTTAAGCTGAACCAACTTAAGTGGGGGCCATTTGTAGCATACGCCCCCTGGAGCTGCAAGAAGAATTAAAATAATATATCTAAAATATATATAAAAGTCCCTGTCAAATGGTAAAACATTCGATAAATCATAGTTATTGCATTATTATTGTCATTCTCTGCAACAGCCTAATTGTTTTGGGAAGTAGCTCCCTGATTTCATTCACGCCCATGTACCTGCTTTGACCTCCAACTTCCTAGTTTCTGTCATCATTCACTGAACCAAGCATCTTCCAGGCCCTGCTTGTCTTGTCCTGCCAGCCCCCATTAATGGGCACCTACCTGCCTCCTGAGGGCCTCAGGATGCCCAGCCTACTCTGGATATGGTCCAGTTGGGTAATGGTGCCATGCTCAGGCTGAAGATATGTAGTAAGTGTTGGCCTGTTGGGATTGCTGTTGTCAGAATACTAGCTCCTGGCAAACACGCTAGGCGCATCTCCAAGCACAGGTCTCCAGCTCACATGGGGGTATGTTTCCAGGAAGAATAGGGTGTTAGGAAAATCATAGGAATGAGCCTTCAGAGAGTATGTCATTGGGAATAACAGTGCAGACAGTATAAGCTGATTCTAAAAACTTTCACTAAAATGGCATTTTGGAAACTACAATTTAGGACCCACCAAACCATCAGTGATCAGAAAACAATGGTTTAAAACATTGGCAAGCCTGCCATTGTAGTGGATATTCTCTTAACAATGGGCCTCCAACATGTGGAAGTAACAGTACTCACCAAGATGTCCATGTCCTTTGAACCAGAAGGACGCTTCTAGAAATACAGTCCAACGATAGAGTCAGAGTCAACGTTTATGTGTAAGAATATTGGTGGCAGAAATCTTTACAAAAAGAAAAATTTGGAAACAGCCTAAATGGCCAGCAATGTTAAAAATGCTTTCGCAAGAGTAAAAATCAATCATTTACTCAGTAGAATATCCTACAATACATGTGGTCTCTTCTGCTGCCCAGAAAACTCTTGGACCTGCAGGCTTCTCATTTCACCCACTTCAGGACCCTGGCTGGTCAAGTTCTTTGCACTACAGAGGTGGCACCATGAACCTTGAACAAAAGCCCAGCCCTTGCCAACCACACCAGCAAACTTCCTCTGTGTTGTAACTTGCAGAGTAAGTTTCCACCTGGAGAAACTGGGGCTTTTGCAAGCCTGCCGCATTCACTAATTATTACAAGTTCCCTGGGCGTGGAAACAGGTCTCCTTCTCCACCATTTAGACTGGAGCAGAATGCGCAGGTATAACCGAATCACTTTGTTGTACAGCAGAAATTATCACAACATTGAAAATCAACTACACTTCAGTAAAACTTTTAAAAATAAAAGCATCAAATAAAATAGACTGAAGCAGGAGACGGAGAGGAGGGTGGACAGACTGACCCACCTCGGGGACGGGGGCAGGTGAGCTCCAGTCTGCAGGCAGGGCCATCAGGGTGGTGACCCAGGCTGGGCAACGCCCCCGCGCTGAGCCGATTCTTTCATTCCACGGGATCAAACTTCCCTTCCCATCAGGTGGCGATTGAGAGCTTCCAAGAAAAACGGAGAAGAATGAGAGTTACTTGGCATTTGCTACATATTAATTGCAGGGGTTTTCAGAGACTCTAATCCTTACAATAGCCCCACAAAAGGTGGGCTTCTTGACCCATTTCAGAGACAGGAGCACCGAGACTTGCTTGCCAATTTCTGTTCCCCCACCTCAGACCCTGCCACTCTCTCTTCCAAGCCTCCTCACACAATTAGCAGTGGGATGGGGGAATTAGAGTGGTCAGGCTCAGTTTTGAGTGTCCACACAGCCCTGGAGGCCAAGTGGGAAGTATTTGCATGTGCACTGCTTTTCCCTACACTGGTACTATAATTCTTTTTATCCTAATTACTTTTTTTACCCCCTCCCTTGTTTTGGACGTGCCTTCAGCCTGTGGAGATTCCCAGGCCAGCGATCAAACCTGCACCGCAGTGGCAACCCAAACCACTGCAGTGATAACACCAGGTCCTTAACTCACTGTACCACAAGGGAACTCCTCTAATTACTTTTGATTCATTGATGCATGGATTCACTCTTTTATTCACTCAATAAAAAGTTACGCCTTTTTTTCTTTTTCCTTTTTATGGCTGCACCTGTGGCATATGAAAATTCTCAGGCTAGGGATCAAATTGGAGCTGCAGCTGTCGGCCTGCGCCACAGCCATGGCAACACTGAATCCAAGCCACATCTGTGACCTAAACCGCAGCTTTCGGCAATGCCAGATCTTTAACCCACCGAGCAAGGACAGGAATTGAACCCTCATGGGCCCTATATCAGGTTCTTAACCTGCTGAGCCACAACAGGAACTCCTACTCAATAAAATGTTATTGAACTCTCCCTCAAGGGCGGATCTAGCTTTTGTGAGTCTAAACCCTTACTTGGGGACTTTAAGAAAAATTACAAGTAAAAAATTAGGTACAAAAATGAGTATTAGAATGAGAAGAGAAATCACAAGATATTATTGGTGTCTTGGACATTCATGTCCTTTATTCTGAGGTCTCTGGGTAACTGACATGCCATGCTGTCATTTGTATAGAAATGCTGCCTTCGTTATAGCTGGGTCCGCTAGGACGTTCTGTGACTCCCAGCCCTTACAAGGACCATGCAGGGGAGGGTCCTGAAGCTTGACCTTCATTAACTGCCAAGAAGTTCCACGTGGTCCATGCAGGGATGAGCAAACACAGATACAATCTGCTCTCTTGGTACCTGCCATCAAATACCATCAAATGATCACACTAAACATTTATAATTCAAAACCCATTAGCTCTATCAAAGAGAGAAAAATGGAGCCATCTCTGAAGTCGTGTGACAAAGGGAAGACAGGCTGCAGGCCTTAGGGCACCTTCTCTGAGAAGGTGACCCTTGGGGAGGTAGCAGGGTGGACAGAGAGGGCTCCAGACTGGGAGTCACTCTGTCCCCAAATGCTTGTTCATTCTTGGTGCTGATGTGAATGCATGAGCTCCCCCTTGCCAGGAAGGGCCCCACGGGGCCCTGTTCCCTGCCCTGTGGGCCAGCTCTGAGAGCGCAGGGGAGCTGGTCTGGCACGTGAGGCTGTGGTGCTCAGTGCCCAAGAAGGCTGCTCCCACTCTAATACCCGAGGAACCAAGAGCAGCCCTCCCTCCATCCTAACCTCCTCCTCTGGCTTGGATTTCACTCTAGTCTCCATCCCCAAGACACCTCCTCACTGTCCTGGCTGCATCCAAGTGGCATGCTGAGACAGCGGACTTGGCAAGCAGCAGTTGGCGCCATGCAGCGTGCAAGAATAGACCTCGAGGCTCTGTGACCCCCAATCCCAGATGCCAGCGGCTGGCTCTGCCACTGCGTAGACCCTACGACATGTCACCCGCAATGCAATGAGGGCTGGGGGACAGGAACCACCATAGAAGCCAAAACCCAAAGCTGGGGAAGTCCATTCCCAGCACCCCGGGAACCACTGATTTTAGCGACAAGGTGCATTCCTACATCATTTGTAGGAAGAAGCATTTGCACCTAACTTTGGACCTGGCACACAGCAGTCTCTTGACAAGTGGTTGGCAAAGGAAGGCACGGATGGATAAAAGAACACAAGTCCTGCTCGGTCCTCCCTGGAGAAGGAGAAAGAACACTGGGGGCAGGGGTGGGTTAGGTGCGTGCCCCGCTGGATCCAGGTGCTGTTTCTGTGGCCCAGCCTCAGGCTTGCAGATGTTCGTTCCTCAGGGGGAGGAGGTAGTTTCATTTCCAAAGGGGGAGGGGAGGAGAGCTCCACCCAGGACCCTGCTGAGCCCAAAGCCCGTGACTGAGGTTGGGGTAAACTGTTTCGGGTGGATCTTCTGCTGAGAGTTTGCTGCACCTGCTGCCCCCGCTGGCGTCCAACTTCCCCTCCCCTTGTCAAAACTTCACTTGGAAATTAGTCTGGCTTCCCCACGCCTGATGGCTCTCTTCTTGTTGGGTGTTCCCCTCAGTGCGAAGAAAAAGATGGCACCATGCTACCAAATGCTTGAGGGACAGAGAAAGGACAAAACCCTCAGTGGTGCCACCAACCTAATACCTGCCCTGATACTCACTGTTTGGTCTTAGTGTGGCTCACAGCAGCCAGCCCAGGGCTCTGAACTCCAGATGCCAGCATGTGAGCCATCACCGCCCTCCCCTGGCTCTCCACTGTGGTACCCAATCCACAGGCCACGACGTAGCAGGCTGAGGGCAGGGCCACGGCCGGGGGAGACGGGGAGAGCTGCTCTGAGTCTAAGGGTCTCTCAAAGGGCTGAGGGGCTCAGCCACAGCCCTCCTCCCACTGAAAACATCAGGAGCCAAGGAAAGCGCTGGTCGGAAGGGAGCACACTAGTGGGAGAGGACCACGCAGTGATGGGTCATCCAGCCCCGAGGGGCCCACTGAGGAGGCATCTGCTCAGGAACTGCAAGGTCGCATTTATGTTTGTCCAAGCTGCCCTTGAGGCGAAGGTCGATGGGCGCCAGGACGAACATTTACAACCAGGCACCTATCTAGACTTCAAGATAGAAATGACCACAGGCACAAGGCAAATATCTGGTACCTGTCTTCTGTGAACTTGTTAAACAATCATAATGACAGGATCAAAAGAGGGGGCTGAGCCCTGCTTGGACAAAAGACCAAGAGGTCACGTACTCCCCATCCTCAGGTTCAGGGAGACCCCCAACTACACATGTGCACAAAGACCCCCACCTGGGTCAGAAAGGGAGGGGGTGCCAGGCCATAATAATTCCGTGCAACCTTCCCGCCATGCTTTGCTTTGGAATTCATCTTGAGTATAAGATGCGCACGCAGATCGGGGGAGCGCACTGGGTCTGGTCAAGGGTAAAAGATAAAATAAGATCACCGGCCAAAGGAAGACAAAGACCTGGAAGAACTACTCTCTATAAGTAATTTACATCACCTCTCCCGCATTCGCGGGTGCGCCCACACCCTTGCTCCTCCTTGGGTGTGTGTTGCTGCTCTGCTTCTGCCTTAGATCAACAGACTACTGTGCTCTTCCACAGGTTGTACTGTGTTTCTAACAATAAACTTTGTACCTGTTTTCACAGTCTTTGCCTCCTTGACACATTCTTGCTTTCAACAGGGGTCAAGAATCAGAGCAATTCTGTTTTCAACCTCTAGCTGGTCTTGGGGCTCGCATTCCTAGTTTTCACCCAGGCTGCCCAGGCTCAATTCATGAGCAGAGAATTAAGATCACGCTTCAAGCCATCAAGCACTGCTGTCTCTCTGAAGTCGCCCTGGCTAGGCAGCCCACCCTGGGTGACCATAAGAGACGGGAGAGGGAGCGGAGACCCCAGCTCTACCTGTGAGCTCGACCACGTCCTCTGGTTAATTTGCCTTTCACTTCTCAGGTCCCCTGTCTTACGTCATTATGGGCCTCAGCCTTCTGGCAACTTCCAGATGTTAACACCACCTCCTGCCCAGTGGGGGGTTTCCGACAGCAGCCCAGGTAGAAGAGGGAGGCCAGATGGCAGGTGGCAGTGCTGACCTACTCTTGTTCCTGGGCTGCTGGGGGCCTGGCGGAGACTCTTTGAGAAACTTGTGCTCAGCAGTTCTGTGCACCTTGGGTCTAATTGGGGGTGAACGTGGGAGAGGCTGAAACATTCCCACTTGAGTCGGTTGCTCCCAGCACAGGGCACGTGACTGGGAGCACTGGGGCAGGCAAACACACAGAGATGTTCTCGTGTAAAAGAACCACATGAGGCAGAAGTAACAATAACCTCATATAAGTGCAGTGCTTTGCAGGTGACAAGGAGCAGGAATAGTGTGGGGACAGTCTCTCTTCTCCTCCTGCAACCTGGCTGGACACGTTGCACTGAGTTTGAGATGAAGTTAGGAAGGCGCAGCAGACAGATGATGCTTCCTAATGAAATGAGCAGAGACAGGAGTAAAGTAGCCAAGTGCCTTTGGGCAAATTACTTAAACTCTCCAAGCTGCAGTTTCTCTCTCTGTAAGGTAGGGATAAATGTTATCTACCTGAGCACACCTAGCTCCCAGATCTTGGTTGCTGCTACTATTATCCAATAAAAAGGACCAGGGCTCTTAGGAGAAATGGTTGAGTCTAGAACTGGAGCAGGAAATTTCCAAGATAAACCTGGAGCACCACTAGTGTCAGAAAGTCAGGAAATATTGAAAAAACAAAACAACAACAACAAAAAAATCACGCAGCTCACAATGATGGGGTGATGGGATGGGGGAGGAGGAGTCTGTGGAAGGGACAGAGCAGGGAGCCGAAAGAACTCCCAGTCACCGACATTGGGACAATTTGAGCACCGAGATAAATAAAGGTTAGATTATAACCCAAGGTACAAAATAAATTTCCACGAGTCCATACTGATATAAAGAAATGATTAGAAAACAGACTTGTTGGGAGTTCCCATTGTGGCTCAGTGGTTAACGAATCTAATAGTACCCATGAGAGTGCGGGTTTGATTCCTGTCCTCGCTCAGTGGGTTGAGGATACGGCGTTGCCATGAGCTGTGGTGTAGGTTGCAGACATGGCTTGGATCCCGAGTTGCTGTGGGCGTGGTGTAGGCTGGTGGCTACAGCTCCAATTTAAACCTACATATGCCGCAGGGGCAGCCTTAAAACAAACAAAAAACGGAAAAACAGACCAAGGGGGAGGGAGGTTGGGGAGGGATGGATTGGAAGTTTGGGGTTCTCAGATGCAAACCGGCACATATATGTATAAGTGAATCACTTTGCTGTACACCAGAAACTAACGCAATATTGTAAATCAACTATAGTTCGATAAAATTTTTTTAAAAAAATTGCAAAGTAACATTAAAAAAAAAGAAAGATATAATTAAAAACATAAATAAATGGGTGAGAAGAGACAAATCTTCCATGCAGAGGAATTCCAAATAACATATATAGACGCTCTGCCTTGAAGGAGCCGCAGGTTGTGCGTGGTGACTTCCTTCCGAAGAGGACAGGATGGAAAGGGGGAAAAGTAAGTTTACACTGTAGAAACCTGACAAAGCCTACCACCAGCCAGGGGACAGATCAACACCAACAGTGGTACCTCGTGTCATCAGGATGTGCCCCTGATGTGAGGTGATGAAAATGGCATGTTCCCTCCCTTTTTGCCCAGAACACACAGAGCCCTGTCTCTTCACAAGAAAAACATCAAAGTACATCTGAGGGTGATGTGACAAAATACCTCCTCTCCAATATTGTCAAGGTCATCAAAGCCAAGTCTAGTCTGAGAAACTGTCACGGCTAAGTGGAAGCAAAAAAGTAAGGTGATTTCCTAGATGGCATCCTTGAACTGAAAAGGGGTTGTATAAAGACTGACAAAATCTCAGTCAAGTCCCAACTTTAGTTAATAATAACATATTGATATTGAATCATTAGCCATGACAAATGTACCATAGTAATGTAAAATGCTAATAACAGGGGAAGAATTCTCTGAAAAATCTTCACCATTCTTCTATAAATCTAAAAATACACTAAAACTAAAAAGTTTAGTTAGAAACTACTGTCTACATCATAGGGTTGTGAGAATTATAATAAAGCATGAAAAGTGCTTAGCACATCTGCCTGACAGACGGCAACTCAGTTCTGATCAGGTATCAGAAAGCAGAGGAGGAACACACTGGAGGGCTCAGGAATACAAGACTTAGGACTCTAGGCCCAGCTCTGGCCACAGCAGCTTATCAACAACTCCAGAGAGCAGCCAGCTTCCCAGAAATGATTATCACACACTGGGGTTGCCTAATTTGCATCGCTGTAAAAACCTGCACTTCCATGGATGGGTGGGGGTAGCAGTGCCTGTGGAGGCACTAATCAGAGCCAGGACCAGAAAGGTTAGGGCTTGCTGATTTGCATATAGCCAATCAGAGCTGAGGTCTCTCTACAGAGCCTTCAGCGCTGGTTGGCACTGGCTTCCCCTGCAGGGAGCATGCTGCCTCTTTGATTAAAGGTGGACACTGGCCAGAGGCTCTGAATCTTGTACTCTAATTGATCCCTCATGCCAGCCACCATCCACGTGCTAGCCACCTGCCATGAGGGGAGACCATCTATACCTACCAGGTGACACGGGTCACTCTAGGGCTAAGATCCCTGCAGTTTTGACTAAGTCCTTGCCCCAAAGAGGTACTATCCAAACACACACCAGAAAGATCGGTGAAGATTCCAGTGGGCAGTTGATCGGCACTGGAGAAACCCAGGACAGAGAAACCAACCCAGGGCCAAGAAATCCAATACCCAGTGGGTTATTTTGCATTCTTGGAGTTGCAAGTGGTACAGACCCAACTCAGCTAGGCTGGGGGCATGAGGAAAGGAGGCGACATTTACTAGAAAGACGCAGAGGTTGGCTCACACGGTCAGCTTTGAGAAGCAGGATCGGGGTTCCTCTACAGGTCACCCTTTGGACCCAGGATCCCAGGGCTGGGAGGGGGCACTTCCTGTGGGTTTCTCAGATCTGCCGCCTACCACCTGCTCGCTGGCTCTGTCCTCTCACACCTGCTTTGTGCAGGCCCAGACAGCTCCCACCATCATCTCACGTCACCAACAGACGGGACAACACTCATGTCCCTCCTCTAGCCAAACTTCAGTTAAATGAAATCACAGGGAAGGACTCTGATTCATCCACCTGCACTGCCATACTCACCTCTAGATGGGACCCAGGAGGTGGGAGGCAGGGACAGCAGAGGGGTTTGCTCCCACTCGGACCACGAGTTGGAATCACAGCAGTGAAGTGAGAGATACCGCAGTTTCTTGAACAAAGAGGAATTTCTAGAAAGAGTTTCTTATTATGGGTAAAGCTATTCCTTGAGGACCTGGAAAGGTAAAAAGAGAATTCTAGCAGATTATGGAGTTAGCAGCTGCCTGAAAGAGCTAAAAACCCTAGGAATGGGGAAGAAAGGGAAGATGGTGGTATTATTTAAACTTAGAAATGGAAAGAAGGGGCCCTGGAGACTGGGAACCAGACTTCTGACGAGGGGAACCAGCTGGCTGGTATCTCCGGGGGAATGGTGGGCATGCAATAAAGCTGGTTCAACTCGGGTTGGAAAAACTGCTAACTGGATTCAGCTGCTGCCACAGGACTGTGTTGCTGCTGATGCATAAACAAACTGTGCTCTCTCTGCCCAGTGGAGTGCATACTATTTGACAGTAAAAAATGGAACAAAGTCCAGATGCCTGGTGACACACGGAACAACGTCAAAAATATTACACCAAGTGAAAGAAGCCAGACACAAGGGGACACAGACTGTGTGCTTCTATTTTTATGAGTGTCCAGAAAAGATAAATCCATAGAGACAGAAAGGAGGCTGCTGGTTGCCCCAGGTGGGGAGTAACTGCTCACAGGCTCAGGTTTTTTTACAGGCTGATGGAAAGGCTGTAAGATAAGACTGTGGTGTGGTTGCACAACTGTCAGTGCTACTAGCAATTATTAAGTGGTGCACTTTAAATAGATGAATTTTGTGGCATGTCAATTATATCTCTATAAAGCTTTTTTTTTTTACGTCTCTGGAGCACTGGGACGCAGGCTCGATCCCTAGTCTGGCACAGTGGGTTAATGATACAGCGTTGTCACAGTTGCAGCTTAACTGAGGGTCAGATCTGCTCCCTGGCCTGGGAACTTCCATATGCCACGGGGTGGCCAAAAAAAAACTGAAAAACAAAAAACAAGGATGATACCGGTGTTGGTCACACCATGGCAGGAATCATTTTGTAACATATGAGTGTATTAAATCAATACATTGTACACCTTAAACTTACATAATGTTACATATCAATGCCAATAAATCTAGGGAAGGAGTTCCTGTCATGGCTCAGTGGTTGACAAATCCGACTAGGAACCATGAGGTTTCAGGTTCGATCCCTGGCATCGCTCAGTGGGTTAAGGATCTGGTGTTGCCGTGACCTGTGGTGTAGGTTGCAGATGTGGCTCGGATCCTGCGTTGCTGTGGCTGTGGTGTCGGCTGGCGGCTACAGCTCCGATTAGACCCCTAGCCTGGGAACCTCCATATGCTGCAGGTGTGGCTCTAGAAAAGGCAAAAAGACAAAAAAAAAAGAAAAATCTGGGGAGGAAGCAAGTAGACAGAAAACCAGAGGCAGGTTCTCACCCTTCGCCCTCCTCCTGCTCCCTTTGCAGAGCCGAGCAGGGAAGGTGTGGAGTCCCAGAGCATCAGACACGAAAGGGTGAGTTTGAAGCAGAAAGACAGGTACTTAATAAGTGTCAAAGGCAGGTGAATGTCCCCCAAAGGAAGGAGGTTTCTGGCTTCTGGAAAAGGGCTGAAAGAGAGGCTGGGCAATCACAGCAGAGGGTCTGGGAGGCTGGGGAAATGGGACGGGAACTCAGCTGTGGCAATACGGGGAAGGGGGAAACTGTAGAGAGAGTCGGTGGCAGCAGGAGTCACAGGCAAGGCAGGACTTCCATCCCAGCCTCAGGGATTGGAGGCTGCGGGAAGCATTTCCAGCTCTGACACCTTGCAGGCACCTCGGTCTGGAAGATGCCACGTCTTGGTGTGCAAGGAGCCGGCCAGCTCCACTGTGGTGGGTGGGGGTTTGTGAGGCCACCTGCTCTGAAACATGCCCGTTCGGGGGCTCCTCCCTTGGAGCTCATTGCTCCTTTCTCTTACAAAAACGCAAATACACTTCAATGGCAGCTCATTCGTTTTCATTCTAAACTGGATATCACGTGCCTCCTATGTGCCCGGCACTTTTAAATCATTTTGGAAACCTAAATTCCAAGCACTTCTAAATCATTCCTTCCCCTGACAGAGAAAACATGTTGCTGAGCTCTGTGGGGGGAACTGGGAAATCTGGGTAAGGAAAGACTGAACCCAGAATTCTCTGGACGCTTAGGGAAGGAGACCAGAGAGATGGGAAGGAGGTTAGTGGTGCCAGGGGCTGCGGGTGGGAACCAGGAGTGACTGCAAACGGGCACCAGTTTTCTCTTTGGTAGCCGGGATGTTCTGAAATAGCTTGTGCAGTGTTGCTCAACTCTGTAAAAATATTCACAGTCACTGAACCTCGCACTTAAAATGGGTGAATTTGATGGTATGTAAATTACACCCAGTCAAGTAGTTGAAAAGAATGAAAATATGTCAAAAGAAAGTTTTTATGGATGCTTGAGCAGATAAGGACAAGACAACCCCCGAGGTCTCAGCACTCTGCTAGCAGCCACAGTTGGCTGTTGCTTCTGCCGCACCCTTCCTGGCCCCCTCGGCTGCCCCTGTCCTCGAGGGGAGAGGGGTGGCTCACTGACCAGGATCCTCATCTGTTTTTTAAAGTCCTGTGGTCCTGCCTCCCGTCTGTCTCCCCAGGACTCTGGTGGCTGGGCGAGCACTGGGCTCAGGGTCAGCCCTCAGTGGGCCCTGGCATTCAGCTCTGGAGATTCAGGAGTGGGGTGAGGGACTGTGGCTGTAGGCTCCTACCCAGCTTTCAACCCAGTTCTGCAAAGAAGTTAGGGGGTTACGGCTCAGCTGTTCACAAGCAGGGCACTGATGCCTACTCTGCCCTTGTCATTCTGTGTGTGTAAAAAAAATAAGACAGTCTTTGAGCCTTTCCAGTCTCCTGCCATAAAACAATCAAGATACCATCCAAGCCCCAGTGATATGGCCTAAGAGCACGCCGGGCTGAACTGCCAGGACCTTCCATGGCAGATGTTACAAGTTCAGACCCTGGCCCGCGCCAGTGGGGCTGATCCTTTACTGATGAGCCTAGGGACTAACTAGAGCTGGCTTTTCAGGGATCTCCCTAAATGCAGGTTCTGATTCAGGATGCCTGGTCGTGCCCTAGATTCTGCAACTCTCATCAACTCCATGCATTGCTGATGCTGGTGGTCCATGAATCACAGGCTGAGTAGCTTGCATCTAGATCTTCTCTGCTGGATCTGCAAAGCCTCTGCTGCTTCTCCTGGAGAAACCAGCTGCAAGGGAAGGGGCAGGCAGGCCTTTTCTGAGCAGAAGCTTGTGGAGCCACTGGGCTTTCCAGGAGTACACCAATGGACTTTTCCTCTGCATCTATGTCCTGTGGTGGCTGCAGGCTAGGATGACAGCAAAGGTAGCAGCTGCCTCACCTGACCTGCTCCCCCAGCAGAGAAAGTGATGAGCTGCTGCTTGAGCAGGAAGGTACCTGCTCCAGCTAAGATCAGCCATTCACCATGGACTCCCCTGAGTGCTGGAGAAGACAGGCACCACGTGTCCCTTGCTCAGAGCCTTTGTGGCCTGACTCCTGCAGGTGATGGGTGGGCCCTGGAGCACCACCACCAACAAACAAGCAGGAATTTGCTGCCATAGGCAGGTACCACCACCCCTGAACTCACGTGGCTATTCTCTGAGTCAGGGAATATTCGTTTTGCATCACTAGGCGCAAAGCACTGCTGATGAGCACAGAGGTGATTAAGACCTGGTTTCTGGGAGCCCAGGACCCTGGAGCAGACAGCAGGAAGTGTTAAGGATTTGTGATACAGGGCAGCGTGGGGAGGAAGCCCCCCAGTACAGAGAAAACCATGTGGGGAAAGGAAGAGATGTTGTGAGTAGGAGAAGAAACTCTGTTGGAAGGTGTGGCATCAGAACAGAGTCTCAAAGGCTGGGACGGGTTGTGGTGGGTGGAGAAGAGCTGAGAAGAGGAGGGCAGTCCAGGCTGGCAGCTGGAGGGGTTGGGGGGAAGCAGTGAGGGGGAGGGGAAGAGCATGCTTGCAGAATGGATCTGGCGTGTCTGATGAGCCACGGAGGTGTGTGGTTAATCAGGTCTGTTAAGAGTTTACTATGCACTGGACACTTTGTAGATGCTGTAGGGGCTGCAGAAGTGACAAAAGGAGCAAATTCTCTTCATGATAGCAGATTCGTGCATTCCAAATAGAGAGAAGTCGCTGGCAGAGAGGACCATGAGGAACATATGGCGGGGCTCAGACAAGGGACACGTTTTGCTGAGCCCTGTGCTTGGACAACTTTGGGAGTCTGGAGGCCAGACCAGCAGGCAGACTGTCTGATTAACCAGGGATGGCCTTCTGTTCAAAGCATTAGATTTTGCGGACGGAACTGGGAAGTTTGGCCCTTCTTCACTGGTGTTCTGCCTCTGCTTTCAGCAACTTCTCCCCAGCCGGCCTGACAGTGATGGATCTATTCAGTACCCCATGGCACTGGAGCCGGGACCGTGACCAGCTGCTATGGCTGTAAGAGTTATCCAGCAAATATTAAGAAAAACTACCCAGAAGCTGAAAACGAGGCCAAGGGGGTATCTGTGTGTCCTTTCAACGTCATGCTGAAATACTGTTTAACAAGCTTCCCTAAGGATTATTAATATTCCAGGGGAATGTCCTAGTGTTTGACGACACTCTTTCCTATTAATTAAGAGCTCAGACTTTGAAGTTAAGTGTCTTGTAGAGTTGTATGGATGCTAACGATTTCCATCTAGTCGAAAAGATAACCTCCAAGGTAAGTGTTAATTGCCAGAGGACGTTAATGAGTTTTGTATCCAACCTATGTAGCCCCTGTTCTTTCTTCAGTAGGATTATATAAACCTCAATGCCTCCAGTGCCCTTAGAACCAGTCTTATGATTTGGTCGTCTCCCTCCTCAATGAGTGACATGGGTTCATTTTAGAGATGTAAGAGAGTCATGCTTTGCATTGAGACCATGACACAACTGATTAGAACTAATTAGGTACAAGATGGCAGAAGGTTTGATGTCCAGGGGACCTCAAGCCCCACTGTACACTCACTGTAATACATTAGCTAAATGACACGCCCATGGGCGCCAAGAGGGTTCTGAGGCTGACCATAACAGGGCAAAGAGTGGGTGGTGGCCCAATTCCTGAAAATCTCCAGTCCTTCTCCCTGAATTGGTTGGAATAATTCTTTCATTCATTAGCCTTTGAAATCCCAGCCCATAAAAACCCGCCACCCCATGTTTCAGGGCCACTCACCTTCAGAGATGGACCCACACACTGTCTATGGATTGTGTGTCTTCCAGGCCACTCTTGCCTTCAGAGATGGCCTACACTTTGTCTCTCTCTCTCAGTAAATCCAATTCTTACCTTAAAAAAAAAAAAAAGTGATTTTTATTTTTTCCATTATAGTTGGTTTACAGGGTTCTGTCAGTTTTCTACTGTATAGCAAAGTGATCCAGTCACACATACATATATACATTCTTTTTCTCACATTATCCTCCATCATGCTCCATCACAAGTGACTAGATATAGTTCCCTGGGCTACACAGCAGAATCTCATTGCTTATGCATTCCAAAAGCAAGAGTTTGCATCTATTAACTTCAGATTCCCAGTCCAACTCACTCCCTCCCCTCCCCCTTGGCAACCACGAGTCTGTTTTCCAAGTCCATGAGTTTCTTTTCTGTGAAAAGTTTCATTTGTGCTTAAAATTTTTTTTAAAAACAACACATACAACTCAACAACAAAAAAACAAACAACTCAATTGCAACTGCAAAATGGGCAGAAGAGCTAAACAGACATTTCTCCAAAGAAGACATACAGATGGCTAGCAGTCACATGAAAAAAATGCTCAACATCACTAATTAGAGAAATGCACATCAAAACTACAATGAGGTACCACCTCACACTGGTCAGAATGGCCATCATTAACAAGTCAACAAATAACAAATGCTGGAGAGGGTGTGGAGAAAAGGGAACGCTCCTACAGTCTTGGTAGGAATGTAAACTGGTGCAACCACTATGGGAAACAGTATGGAGGTACCTCAGAAAACTAAATATAGAACTACCACATGATCCAGCAATCCTACTCCTGGGCATATATCCAGACAAAACATTTATTCAAAAAAGATACATGTACCCTTATGTTCATCACAGCACTATTCACAATAGCTAAGACATGGAAACAACCTAAATGTCCATTGACAGATGGTTTCAGAAGATGTGGTACATATATACAATGGAATACTACTCTGCCATAAGAAAGACAAACTAATGTCATCTGCAGCAACATGGATGGAATTAGAGATTCTCATATTAAGTGATGCAAGCCAGAAAGGAAAAGACAAATACCATATGATATCACTTATTTATGGAATCTAAAGTATGGCACAGATGCTCCTATCTACAAAACAGAAAGAGATCACGGCCAAGGAGAATAGACTTGTGGTTCCTGGGGGGAGGCAGGAGGGAATGGGATGGATGGGGACTTTTGGATTTGGGGATACAAACGGTTATGTTTGGACTGGATGGGCAATGGGGCCCTACTTTCAGCACAGGGAACTGTGTGTGATTGGGCCACTTTGCTACACAACAGAAATTGAAGAAACGTTTTAAATCAACTATACTTTAATTAAAAAAAATTAATAGTTCTGCAACTCCCTTTTCTCTCTTTGTATATCTTGGATATCTTTCGTCATTACCGGATTCATTTTAACTGCTGCATAATATTCCACTGAACCAATTTATCATTCTCTATTTACCCAACCTCATACTTGTGACTTCATTTAGACTGTTACTAGGGTTTTTCCAGTTCTAAAACATGCTGCAATCTACACCTTTATGCTTACATCTATGCCTGAGTGTTGTATTGGAGGTTGTTCAGTGGTCTCTATTAACTAACCTCCTCTGCCTTCTGTAGTCATATAGGATTTTAATGGCACATGGCTGCCCAGAATAAAGACTACATTTCCCAGCATCCCTGCATTTAGGTATGAATATATGATTAAGTTCTAGTCAATGGGATATAGCAGACGTGATGAGTGTGACTCTGGGATTGTGGCCTTAAAGGGAAAGAGAGTGCCCCCCCACCTTCCCAGGTGGTGGGGAAGCTGCTTTCTGCCATGGAGATGAGAGAAGCACTCTAAGACAGAGCAATAAATATGAAACCTAGGCCTGCAATGCCATGGAATCACGACCCGCGCTCCTCAAGCCACCCCAGCCCCAGATTGATTAAGCTGAGCTGTTATGTTCCAGCAAGAAATATGACTCTATTGTGTTTAAGCCACTGTTATTTGGGGTATTACAGCAATCAATCCAATATCCTAATTAAAGTTAATATATTCATAAGATTAATTCAGAGCAGTGGAATCGCTACATCAAAAAGTGTATGCATTAAAAAAAATTGATTTTTAATGCCGAATTGCCTTCTGAAGCTATTGTACTAATTATACTTCTACTGACAGTATGTGACGGTACGTGCTTTATCATACCCTTGCCATCACTGTCCATTTTCACACTTACAATATTTTCCCATGAGTTAAAAAATGTTTCATACGTTAAAAATCTGCATTAATTTAACGATGATGGAAAGTCAGAGTCTTGGCCTAGGTTTATTAACACATTATCTTCAACCTTTACCAGAATTTTATGGCATGTTATCATTACCCCCATTCAGTTTACCTCTGAAATGTTAAGTAACACGTCCAAGATGGCACAGCGGGTAAGTGATGGTGCCAGCCTTGAATTCAAGTTGGACTCACTTTAGAAAGGAAACCAGACTCTTTTTGCTGCATCACACCTTTGGCCTTGACAGGGCTTCCACCTTTCCCCTCACTACCTGCATATTCCCTGAAAAAGTACTTAGGGGCCCAGAGAGGCAAACGGGCCTCCACAACAATGTCCAGTGGGCCCCTCTGAGTGCCCAAGAATTAGCGTGGTCAGCCCTGACTCCAAGGCGTTGGGACTCATGAATTCCTGTGTAAAACAGAGGAAGCTGTGTAGTCTTTTTCTGACTTTCCCATTGAGCGGGAAGGCCACCAAGCCTGACCATCTCATAACTGTCTTCAAAAGAAAACATTTTTCCTATGGTTTTGCTTATTTTGTCTAATCCCAGTGGAAAAAAAATCATCTCTCCAAGTAAAGACTGTAGCGTTATCATCAACATCCTACATTCTAGACAAAGAGAATAGCATCCTGACAAAACAGAAGAGGTGCCTTTAAGTTTCAGTTTCCTCATCTTTATGTTGAGAATAATTATAGCTTCTTATCTTTGGGGAGGGTTACAAGAAAGAGGAGGAAAGAGAGGAAGAGAAATAAATGTAAAACGCTTGGCATATGGTAGAAACTCTCATCAGTTACATCTATATTCTTATTATTGGGACTCTCCTCCATCCCATAAGCTTGCAGCTCACCAGTCTGTGATGTATGCGCATGTTTATTGATCCTGTTTTCCAACCTCATGTACTAATTCATTCAGAAAATATCTGTTGCCCAGTCTTGGCATCTCAGGACATGACGTGGGAAACAGTCTCTGTATCACTAACACTTGCATAATGTTTACGCCAGGCCAGCACTGTTCTCAAATCTCATGTCCTAAGCTGTAGGACCCTCACTGTACAGTGGGGTGGGGGCAGAGGTCTGAGTTCAGAGGGTCTAGTGAACTGGCCCATGTTGGAGCAAGTGAGCAGTGGAGGCAGGACTCGAACCCGAGCAGGCTGGTGAACTTCTTAGGCTTCTTTTAGCCACAGCAGGCTTCTCACCACTGCTGTCCTGGGTGTTTCTCCCAGTGGAGAACATCCTGGTCACCTTCCTTGCCTGGCCTGTCTCCAGCATCACCTTCTCCTGGCAGCCCCCCACCCCCTGTCCTCTCAATTCCCATCTCTACCATACTCCCCAAGCCCCCGACAATCCCACCCCTGCCCTGAGAGCTCCTTGAGGGCAAGGATGTGTCTGATTCATCTGCACATCTGGTCCCGGTCCAGCCTGGTTTCTAGATTCAGGAAGAACTAAAAATGGGGATGGAAGGGCCCAGCTCAGAGGAACAAAGCTACCTTCATGCTCCTGGCAGAAAGCCTGCTGCCAAAGGAAGGGGCTCCCCTCCAGGAGCTGGGGAGATGGTGGGGGAGGGTTTGCAAGTCCAGGACTCGGAGGCAATGCTTCCGGGATGGAGTCATTATGGCTTATTAGTTTTGCAAGGATGGTCCAACTCTATAACCTTAGTTTCCCAATCTGTAAAATGAGGGTAAAAATTATAACTATCTCCTGAATTAAGTGAAATACTCCATAGAAAGTGCCGATCCTAGTTCTGAGCACCAGTAAATTCTCAATAAATGTTACCACCCTTATTACTTCCATTACAGGTAGCACAAGATACCATTTCAATTGACTTTAATTCCTCCTACTTTCGTGTTGTGTTATTTAGAGAATGAAATTTTCTCCCAATGTTATTCTTGCCTGCTGAGCACAGTTTTTCTATCTCTAAAAAGGGTAAAGGCTTCTTTGTGAAGGACAGAACCCCAGAAGGGTGAACAGCTAGTGCCTGCTGCCTCCAGAATATGGTCAGCTCAGAGAGGGCTGGACTGTGGGCTGCTGATCCTACAGGGCAGGGGCCGAATGGGCTTCAGATCGCCGCCTGGGTGTGTTCCTGGTGGTTCCTCTGGGTTCCCCTGTACACACACACACAGACACACCCTGCAAAGGCACCATTCTGGGCTGGGGATCTCAGCGGGGTGAAGGCAGGGGGTGGGATGAGGGGGAGCGGTGCTCTCAGCCTATAAGACTCCTTATCACAGCTCACTCCTGTGTCACAACTTCAAGTTGTCGCCAGCATCCCCAACACAGACCTCCTGTCAGGCCCCTGCAGGCCTCGCTATGTGAAATGGCAAACTTGGGGTCAAGTCATTCAGACAGATGGGAATTCAGGCCTTGAGGGAACCCAAAACAGATCAAAGCCTGAGTTATTACACTTCACGAGCTGAATTTCCATGTGCGGGGAGAGCACAGCAGCATAACATTTTGTTGCTGAATGAGCTTAGGTTGATCTGGTCTGACCCACAGTTTATAGATGAGGACACCAAGAGGTGAGGTGGCCCTGCCCAAAGTCACAGAGGGAGTTTGAAACAGAGCCAGGACCAGACCCCAGGTCTCTGCTCATGACTCAATTATGTTTTTTTTTTTTTTTTTTTTTGGTCTTTTTAGGGTCATACCTGCAGCAAATGGAAGTTCCCAGGCTAGGGGTCATATCGGAGCTGTAGCTGCTGACCTACACCACGGCCACATTAACACGGGATCCAAGCCGTGTCTGCAACCTACACCACAACTCACAGCAACATTGGATCCTTACCCCACTGAGCAAGGCCAGGGATGGGACCTGCATCCTCATGGATCCTAGTCTGACTTGTTTCCGCTGAGCCATGACGGAAACTCCTTGTTTTTGTTATTCTTTAAGGTCTAGCTTTTGCACAAGAGATCGTCACACTTTGTTTGAGAAGCCAGCGACGTGTGGATGGGTGCTGCTGTCATCTAGTGGGTAGACATCAGGGATGCCGCTAAACACGGTGCGAGGCAAGTCCGTCACTCCTGCAATGTAGACACGGTTGCCTGTCAGTGGGGTAGGTAACATTCCAGGCTGATCACCCAGGCCTGAGGAAAGGTGGAACATGCAAGAGGGTAAAAAAGGTACTAGGAACAGATAATAGTTTAACAATTGCAGTGTTTGGTGAGAAAACAAGTAGTGTCTTTTTTCTGACACCAAATCTGTGGCTTTTTTTCCCCCACCAACAAGCAATTCTCTGACACCGACAGGGTGTCCAATCATTGGATTCCATTCTGACACTAATAGCTGGAGTTCGCACAGACCCTCGGGTGAGGGGCTCAGTCCCACTAGACAGCCCCCACTTCAGATGGCAGCCACAAGTCCCAGGGGCCACCGCTGCTCCTGACGCACCAGCTATACGTTCATGGGGTCCCATGACTCTCTCCTCAGACTCGATCCACTAGAAGGATTCACAGACCTCAGACATGAACTTTACTTCTATTCACCAGCTTATCATAAAGGATACAACTCAGAAGAGACAAACGTGGTGGAAGACACGCATGGGGCAAGAACCGGGCTGTGTGGAGCCTGCGTGCCGCTCCAGGCGCACCCCCTTCCCAGCACATCCACAGGTACGCCAACCCGGAAGCTCCTCAAACCCCATCATTCAGAGTTTTTAATGAAGACAGCATTACATAGGCATGACGAATTAAGTCATTGGCCACTGGTGATTGAATTCCATCTCCGGCTCCTGTCCTCTCCCCGGAATTGGGAGTGTGGGGTGGGGCTGAAAGTTCTAACCTCTGATCACATAGTTGATTTTTCCGGTGAGCAGATCCTATCCTAAAGCTGTCAACCACTCCCTACGCCCACCACAATTCATCTCATTAGCATATAAGACAGTCAATTCCAAGGGTTTTAAGGAGCTCTCTGTCAGGAACTAGGGACAAAGACCACATATTTATTTTGTATTTTCCCACAACAGGTTGACTCTAAGCCCTAAATGTCCTGGGCTGGAGGGAAGGAGGTTTTTGGAGTCAGGAGACAGGAGCATGGCAGTGCAAGGTGTCCTGTGCGGCCGGGTGGGCATCGGACTTCACAGGAGGTAGGTGATATGGGGACCTCCTTACCTCATTATGCGGCACTCAGCCCACTGGTTCTCTCAGACGCCAGGCTTTGTGTTAAAGTTGCTGATACAACATAGCACGCTTCACTTTTTACTTTCTCCTTTTGCAATTAGACAATTTGCAGACACAAAGAACTGAGTTTGCTTCCTCTCTGCAAACTGCCATGCTGATAATTAGTGGAGAGAGAGAGGAAAGAGCCTGACTTCTCTCACTGTGGCATTTAAAACTCTTTCAGAATCCAGGCATTCCTGTCGTGGCACAGTGGTTAATGAATCCGACTAGGAACCATGAGGTTGTGGGTTCGATCCCCTGGCCTTGCTCAGCGGGTTAACGATCCGGTGTTGCAGTGAGCTGTACAGTAGGCTGCAGATGTGGCTCGGATCCTGCGTTGCTGTGGCTGTGGTGCAGACTGGCAGCTGTAGCTCCAATTCGACCCCTAGCCTGGGAACCTCCATATGCCGTGGGTGCGGCCCTAAAAAGCAAACAAGCAAACAAACAAAAAAAACCTTTCAGAATCCAGCAATGAAGGCAGGAAGTGAGCTTACCAGCCCAGTCTCCTCGGTTGTGGGTAAAAGACAAAGAGCCTGTGGACACGACACGGGTGATAATGTTTCCTGGTTTTACTGGTGGTAAGACTTCATAGGGGCCTTTTACTGTCTTCACTCAAAATGAAATGCCTTGACACCAAAGGAAGTGGTAAAACCATAGGCCATTCTGTGTTTTAGAAGTCTGATATTTGGAAACCTGCAGACCTGAAGAATCAGAGACTGCTTATGAAGATCTGATACACGAGGGCTATCCAGACAAGGGGCTGACTCATCAAGAAATGTGGTGGCCTTTTACGTAAAGCCTCAAAACACAAATGTTTCACCTCTAAATTTTTTTTTTTGCTTTTTAGGGCTGCACTCGCACGGCATTTGGAGGTTCCCAGGCTAGGGGTCAAACCGGAGCTATAGCTGCCAGCCTACACCACAGCCACAGCAACGCCATATCCGAGCTGCGTCTGCGACCTATGCCACAGCTCACGGCAATGCCGAATCGTTAACCCACCGAGCAAGGCCAGGGATTGCACCCGCAACCTCATGGTTTCTAGGCGGATTCATTAAACACTGCACCACGACGAGAACTCCCCTCACCTCTAAAATTCGTAGGCTTTATCAGACATTTTTTGTTAAGCACTGGGTAAAATAATAACTGCTTTCTTTCCCCTCCTCACAGTGACTACATGCATCTTTAATAGTATGTCCATGCCATGAAGTCATCTTGCAAGGAAGTATTTATTAATGAGTCTGTGTATGGGTTTTCAAATGGGAGACCTCATAGGAATGCAGAGTAGGTGTTCTTTTTTTACATGGAGTATGTGAGTCCCAGTCCTCATCCCCAGTTAGACAACTGCGTGGGGATGATATGATTACTGATGGTAGGAGAATAGGGATGGTGGGAATTTTCTGTGGAGGACTCATCACTAAAGAATTCTATCTCTTGATCTGACCCAGGTTTTCCAGGGATAAAATAAGACTCAAAGTTTGATGGGTAAACAAAGCACGCATCAAAAGGGGCTCATCACGGTCACAGCACGGTCTCCGAGGTCGACGGCTCAGCTGGAATCCCAGCTCTGCTACTTACCAGCTGTGGAACTTCTGGCAAGTTACTTCACCCTTTCTGCCTCCATTTCCACTTGTCAAAAGGGATAATGGCAATATTACTCACAATAGCCAAAATGTGGAAGCAACCCAAGTATGCACTGGTACATGCTTGGATAAACAGAATGTGGTACCTCCATACAGTGGAATATTATTCAGTCTTTAAAAAGAAGGAAATTCTGGGAGTTCCCATATTGTGGTGTAGTGGAAACGAATCCGACTAGGAACCATGAGGTTGCGGGTTTGATCCCTGGCCTCACTCAGTGGGTTAAGGATCTGGCGTTGCCATGAGTTGTGGTATAGGTTGCAGATGTGGCATGAATCTGGCATTGCTGTGGCGTAGCCTGGAGGTTACAGCTCTGATTCAACCCTTAGCCTGGGAACTTCCATATGCTGTGGATGTGGCCCTAAAAAGCAAAAAGCAAAGAAAAAAAAAAAGAACATCTAACACATGTTACAACATGGATGAAACTTGAGGACACCATTCTAAGTAAAAGGACAAATACTGTATGATTCTACTGGCCTGAGGCACCCAGAGCAGATTCATAGAGATAGAAAGTAGAGTAGTGGTTGCCAGGGGCTGGGGGTAAAGGGTCTTGTAAGATGAAGGATTCTAGAGATGCACGGTGGTGCCGGTTGCCTAACAATGTGAATGTACTTAACGTCACTGAATGGTACACTTAAAATGGTTAAGATGATACGTTTTATGTAATGTGTATTTCACCATAATGTTTTTAAAAAGCAGTTTTTTTTTTTTTTCTTAGCTGCTGCACCTGCGGCTAATAGAAGTTCCTGGGCTAGGGGTTGAACTGGAGCTGCAGCTGCAGGGCCGCGCCACAGCCATTGCAACACCAGATCTGAGCAGCATCTGTGACCCTCGCTGTAGCTTACAGCAACACTGGACCCTTAGCCCACTGAGCAAGGCCAGGGATTGAACTCATATCCTCATGGACACTATACTGGGTTCTTAACCCACTGAGCCACAATGGGAACTCCCAAGAATGCTTTTTTTTTTTTTTTTAAAGGAAGAGTGATAGTATAGGATTGTTATGAGGACTAAATGAACAGGTGTAAATCAGTGGTTCTCTACCAGGGAGCCCCAACCTCTTCCACATACACACACAGCGACGTGCAGGGCCGGGGTGCCATGGCGCCAAGGCTCATCCAGAAAGAGTAGCTATTTAAACAGCCACTGTGACTTTTTATTACCTACAGGAGAAGAGATGATCATGTCCCTGAGTTCCTGTCATTTCTCCAAAGGAGCCTTTCCTGATGCAGAAGCACCCAGATGGACCGCTTACAGCAACAGAGAGCTTGAGGATGAGATCTGTGTGTCCGAGGGCACGAGGCAGTTCATGGTCAGCAGTGGAGCCAGAAGGACCTTTCTCCGCAGACTCGGGTTTGCTAACAATTTTATATTACTTCCTTTTCCTTCAATCAAATGAATTTGGACCAGAAACTCTAATTGCCCCCAAAGACGAGCAGAGAATCTGGGGTCAGACCCCCAAGGAGGTTCCGCCAGCTACTGCGGTGTGAGCCCCGGAAGTCCTCCAGGGTTGGGGTTCCAGCCTCCGCAGGCCTGCATGAAGTCACTCTCCTCTCCTGCACACTTCGCCCCCGCCGCCCTGCAGCTCCCACTCCTGCGAGGAACCCGCAGACCTCCACCCCCTTCTAGTTGTGGGAGGACGCCCCTCTGTCCTGGCACAATTCACCACAGCCCTACCCTGGCAACGCAGGGCAGAGCCGGTGCTGGTGGGTCATCTCTGACGTCCAAACCCCCTCCCACATCACCTTTCTCCTCTGTCGGCCACTCCTTTCTGGGCTCTGACTAGAAGGGCTAGAGGGAGCCCAGAAGGAAGGAGGCGGGGGAAGGACAGGTCCTGGTCCCCTCTCCAGCTGCTTCTGGGCACCAGCTGTGCGGTCAGGCCCCCCAGGGTCACTGCAGCTCCAGGCCGGCCATGCTCCACCGCTGGCTGCTTCCTGTAATCCTGGCCCTTGGCGCTCTGTTCCCCTCACTGTTTAACCAGCTCCTGACATTACACTGTCCAGCCCCTGAGCGTTGTTTCCATCTGGTGTCCCAGATGGCACGTGTGGTGGGACCTCTGAGGCTTCTACCCAGGTCAGAGGCTACTCCTGTGATGTCACCAGGAAACTGCCCAAGATGGAAACCATCACTTGGAGGTGTTAGAAGGACTCCACGCTCGGCAGCCCATTGACCTTGTCATGGTCACCTGTCCCACCCGTCTCAGTGCAAGAATGGCAGAGGCCCTGCCTGCTTTCTCTCTTGAGGACAGCTTGAGTGGCTGAGACACAAGTGCTGCCCACAGGTCCTGGGAGAAGGTCCAGCCTCACAGACCCAAGGGATGGTACCGGTGAGGTTCAGAGAAAGGACAGAAAGGAAGCACGATTCAGCAAGACCTGGGATGCTTTGAGGAGAAGTCTTAATCTTATAACTTTGGGGACACGTGTAGCCAGAGGCAGGACTCCAAGGGGGCCACACGAATAGGTACAGGCGGCACTCAGTACATGTGTGAACCTGGGAGCACATGGTCGGGGTAACTACCCACGTGTGGACCCCTGATTTAACAGGCTCCAAGAGCCTTGTCACTCAGTTATTTTTTATTCCTCACACCTCTTCTGGCGCACCTATGTCTCCCCCCAACCCACCACAACACACATGGGTACCCAAGCTCTCCCCAGCACAGACTGAGCTCTGCTGCCATCTGGTGGCATTTTAGGTGGGGACAGGAGAGACAGCCGCTGCCTTCCCTTTCTGCACTTCTATTTGCAGAGACGGGCAACTTCCTTGGCATTTCCTTCAGGGACGTAATGAAAAGCCACCCAACATGTCACTGCTGCTTGCGAGGGCCTCACCTCTATGGGACGTGCTGTCCCTGCTGTGCACCATCGAGATGTCCTGTCCCCAGGTACAGTGCAATTCAGGGAGATGGTACACACGGGAGGGGGCCCGGTCTTATCTTCTTAGCAGTAGCCCCCATTCATGTTGCACACTGAAATCCTGGCATGTCCTGACTCCTCAGGTGGTGTATGGTTTCAGCTGTGAGCTCCCGGAGGTCAAGGACACTTTGTGTCCACAATCTATACCTAGCACAGGGCTGAGCACAGAGCCGGTATTAAATGTGAAACACTTCTATGCTATCAGATCAGCATATCTTGTCAGTTCATCTTCTAGAAGCCATTCTCTTGTCCATAGCTCTCCTCTTTTTCCCCAGAGTCTATAGATGCTGTGTGCCATCCTTGGCCACTCAAACTTAAGTCCCTCCGCAGGAATCGCCCTTCTTCCAAAGCAAGCTACTCACCAAGGTTAAGTCCCCTCCCAGAGGCAGTCCCCATCCAATAGGTAGCCAGTGCTGGCTGGGGTGGCTCCAGGCTCTGTGCCACAACTTGAGGTAACTGGGAAGGACTGCTGAAGCCCCAGAGCTTCCTGTGGGATGGGCTAAAGCCTTTGCTGTGACCGAATCGCAGCTCACCTCTCGCTCTGCCCAGCATGCACCCTTCAACCATCACTGGCTGAAGGCTCTCAATCCTCCAGAAAAAGGCAGCAAGAGGCTGAGGACAATTCCTCACCTATTTGAGTCAAAGGATTAATGTTAGAGGGGCCTCCTTGGTAGAATGCACTTTCTTGTTCTCATTCAGCCAGAGGGCAGAAGCGGTTGAGACTTGGCCCATACTGGACGCAGAGGGAGCAGAGCTCCAGAGAAGGCTGAATTCTCAATTTAGCAGGTGTTCCACGCCAAGGTCAAGACCCTGGCTGGGAAAGAGTTGAGACTTGAGAGAGGATTGTGACGGGTCTAGAGGTCCCCCACAGCTCCCACCCCAATGAGACTGGCTGATGCCTCTGTTGTAATCGCATTGCTGTTCAGCTTGATACTCTTGACAACCTTGAAGCCTCAGATCCCCAGAACACTAGCCTGCAGGTGTGACCTACTCCCTGCTGTCTGAGTTCGATTCAAAAGTTGCTTATCCCCTTCACAATCTGCTCCCACCTGCCTCCTGGATGCCATGTCAATAACTGGCCATGTCACAAATTACCTGGTCAGGGATGTGCCGGGACTACCAAGGGAGGAGAGGAACCACAGGTTGAAGGAGCTGTGGGAACCCCGCCAGTGTGAAGCAGCAGAAGCTAGGAGAACATATATGGGCCTGGATCTGGAAGGTGCTGAGTGGAGAGAAACCACACCTGCAGTTGTATAAGACAGTTTATCAACCTGAGAACATTCTCCTGTGAAAGAAGATTGCTACCGTGGCAAAGTCCCTAAAAAATTTTGCAAACATGCTGCTAGGTTGGTTCCCAACAGCCAGGAAAAAGCAATGATCCATGCTAAGAAAAACAAAAATGCCTGAATTGCCATGGTCGGTGGTGGAGAAGGGATCCAAGGCCCAGAGCAGTAAGAATGTAAAAGAGGTCTGTTACATAAGGTTGGAAAACCCACCAACTACGCTCCATGGGAAAGAGGGCCAGGAGGACGCTTTGTCCAGCAAAGCACTAAGAAATGTGTTGGTGAAAAGGGCATCAGCACTACTGAAAAAGCTGAGTGGGGGCTGTCCTCTGTGGGCCAGGGCTGAGACTAGGAGACGCTGTTATGGAACACGATTCCTTGATAGCAATGGGATGACAGAGTTTCAAATTGCGAGGCCAGGAAGCCCAAGGCATCAGAAGCAATTATTGTGATAAGGAGCAAAGTCAGCCCGGCAACTGGGGAGCCTGTTTCAGAGGGAACACGGAAGTGGTGACAAGAACATGACATTCTGAAGGGCAAGAGAGACAAACAGGCAGCCAAGAAGGGTATCAAGCCATCTATATACAGTCAAAAGAAACCGAGGTGGCTGAGGAAGCACCCCAATGAGAATTTAAGACCTGTTGCCCAGTTTCTGGACCCGGGCCAGGTTTCAGACCTGGAGCTTGGTGACTGGGGATAAAGCTGGGCCCTCAAGAGGAAGGAGCCTGCAAAGTCACAGCAGCATATATAGGATGAGTCCCTCTGTCCTTCCCCAAGGGACCTGTGGCCAAGGCAAAACTCAAGAGACTCCAAGGACTGGCTGGACGTAGATACAGGATCTGACCTGACATAGATATTGGGTGCCTAAAACACCACTGTGATCCTTGTTAGAATGAAGGTAAGGGACCATGAAATACAGATATGATATCACTTACATGTAGAACCTAAAATATGGCACAGATGAACCAACCTACAGAACAGAAACAGACTCTTGGACCTAGAGAACAGACTTGTAGTTGCTGAGGGGAGGGGGAGGGAGTGGGATGGACTGAAAGTTCAGGGTTAGTAGATGCAAACTATTACATTTAGAACGGTTGGGAGTTCCGTTCGTGGCTCAGTGGTTAACGAATCCGACTAAGAACCATGAGGTTGCGGGTTCGATCCCTGGCCTTGCTCAGTGGATTAAGGATCCAGCATTGCTGTGAGCTGTGGTGAAGGTTGCAGACGTGGCTCAGATCCTGCGTTGCTGTGGCTGTGGCAAAGGCCGGCAGCTACAGCTCCTGTTAGACCCCTAGCCTGGGAACCTCCATATGCCGCAGATGCAGCTCTACATAAAGGCAAAAAGACAAAAAAAAAAAAAAAA
>PVHT021183631.1:4173202-4266172 GCA_004024745.2 Catagonus wagneri | reverse complement strand
AAAAAAAAAAAAAAAAAAAAAATTTTAAACTTGACTGCATTACAACATGTAGTTAGTTCACCAGATTAACATATCAAATAAAGTTCTGAAAGTAGACACATTTTCGTATCTGAGAATTGTGATTTACCTTTCCTAAAAATTATCTTTTAATCCTCAATTCCCACATATGCAAGACAACAGTAAAAACATTTGGCAGGTTTGTTGTGAATCTATCTGGCACACTGGACTCACATGCTCACTACAATAAATGTTTTCAAAGAAAGCCATTACGGTTTTATATAGAGTCCTGCTAAATCTGCAAGAGAAATATACTTTCCAGAATCTTTAAATCTAGCAAGAATTGCCATATGCCAGCCCTTTGCCACAGACATGTCAGCATCGTTTTAATTTCTTTTCGCTATTAGATTCTAATCAGCCTGTCACTGTCATTATCTTTTGTCCTCAAATATTAAATATTTCCAAGATCAATTTAACAATCCCTTTCAGGTTAAACAGACATCAAATTTTAAACTTCCTTTTTTATTTTAAACTTTGATTTTAATCTCTTTAAACATTTGTTTGCTATTTGCTTAAAAGTTATGAGTGAAAAAATTTCCCCTCCCCAAACTGACAACATATTTGGAGAACATAATTACTCTTTTAGTTGGAAATACAATGAAGCAGTAGGTCTAGTAAATTTATCTCCTCTGAACTGTAAGATAAAGAGACTTTCCCAGGTTCAAACTAGTAAACTTCATACCTCTGGGTAAGACCAATTCTCCCCAATCAAGGTAGGAAGGGTAAGATGTTGAGTAATCCATTTAAAGTATTTGGGTGGAAGTGGAAACTGAACACGAGAAAGATAGAGCCTAATATAGTCCCATTAACATACCCGAAGCAAGAAGGTGACAACAGAAGAAAGGTGGTCTGCTTGGTCTAGAAAAAGAAAGCTAAAGGCCAAAATTTCACAGCGTTTACCTGAATATAAAAACTAAAATATGGACATAAATATTCTACCCCCAGAAAAGCAGAAAAATTATAAAGGATGCTTTTCCTAAGCCAGGGGAAAAATGTGATATTCAGAAATATACACTTTCTTGGAGTTCCCATCATGGCTCAATGGAAATTAATCCCACTAGGAACCATGAAGTTGCAGGCTCAATCCCTGGCCTCGCTTAGTGGGTTAAGGATCTGGCATTGCCATGAGCTGTGGTTTAGGCTGGCAGCTGTAGCTCCAATCAGACCCCTAGCCTGGGAATCTCCACATGCTGCAGGTGCGGCCCTAAAATGACAAAAGACAAAAAAAAAAAAAAAAAAGAAAGAAAGAAAAGAAACGTACACTTTCTTGTACTCTCAATGTCCATAAACTAACTTCTGATGACCAAAGTGGCCTATCAGTTACCTTCTGATACATGGACACAGATGCCTAACCTCTAGAACTCTAAATCAATAAACTGGCATTTTGATTAGCAATATTAACCTTCTACTACTTTCATTACCATTAGTGGCTTCTGAAGTTAACTCAGGTTCTGAAAAAAATCAAGTTCCTAAAAAACTTAGGTTCTGACAAAATCAAGTGTAAGTTCTAACTCCTAAAAAAGCCCCAAATCAAGCGTATTTGAATACACGATCTGCCGCTCTCCAGAACTTCTCTCTCTCCACATGAATTCTAACTCTTAAGCCATCTTACTCCTTTATCTAAGACACACCCTGGTGCAACATTAGTTACAAGGCGATGCTAATGAAAACGTCACTATGAAAAGATGCATCCCAAATTTGACTTTCTTCTTCACGTTACTTAGAAATGCAAGGGCTGAGGACTTTGCAATTTTTAGAGCCAATACCTAGTTTTCTAGTAAGCTTGCTGTGCTGGTCACAGGCTTGCTTGGGTGGTGACACCATACCATCTAATCCCTGGAGACACTGGGGCTTTCTGTTTCACTGCTTGTCATTTCTTTGGCCTCTCATCCATGGCCCAGATAACCTGCAGGTTTTCTTTCCGATCTGCATTCCCAAAGGGTGATCTAATATAGGCTGAGAAACAGATGTTAACCAGGGACATGTTAGAACTCATGCAAGCAGACAGTTTTCTGGGTTCCATAAAGGAAAAGATATTATCCAAATAAAGTATTTTCTGTCCCTTGTCCTCTGGCCCCTATTTTCAAAAACAAAGTAAGGCTAAGGTCTTACAAAATGAATCATAAGCCTCTGGACTAGATGGTTTTCAGTAAATAAACCACTTTCTCCTTCTACTCAGCTCAGAAGAAAGACAGATGAACCTTTAAGAAACTACAACTTGTCAAATTTTAGTGAAGTAATGAAATGAGAATATTAACAATTACCTGAAAAGGCTATTAAAATACTTTCTACATCTATATCTATATCTATACCTATATCTATATCTATATCTGTATCTATCTGGTTTTCTTCTTATACTTCAACCAAAATAATGTTCTACAACACATTGTGTGCAAAAGTAGATAGGGTTCAGCTGTCTTATGCAGTTTTTAAAATGTAGAAGCACTATTTTAAACAAAAATGTTACATTGACATGTAATGAATTATTACTTTACTTAGAAATAACATTAGTATTTAATTTCCAATGCAATAAATATCAACAAATATAAAACTCATAAAGAAAAGCTCTCTGGCAGGGGGAGGGCTCAAAAAAATTTTTTTTCTTTTTTTTTTGTTGTTTTAGGACCATACCGACGGCACATGGAGGTTCCCAGGCTAGGGGTCTAATTGGAGCTGTAGCCACAGACCTACGCCACAGCCACAGCCACACCAGATCCAAGCCACGTATGCGACCTACACCACAACTCAAGGCAACGCCAGATCCTTAACTCACTGAGCGAGGCCAGGGATCAAACCTGCAACCTCATGGTTCCTGGTCAGATTCATTTCCACTGAGCCACCCCGGAAACTCCCTCAAATTTTTTTTAAATGTAAAAATATTCCAAGACCAAAAAGTCTGAGATCTGCAGCCCTAGAAAAACCCAACTTACCAAAACTAAAAAAAAATAAAAAAAAAAATAAAAACAGGAAGTCTAAATAGAACTTTAGAAATCGAACTATCATTAAATTTCTTCCTAAAGATCATTCTATGTCCAGGTTACTTCACTGGTGAATTTTTTTCTTTTTTCCCAACAAGTTAAGGAAGGAAATAATTTGCACGGAGAAAAGCAGAAGCATGATGAGATGTAAGGCAGTCCCTGGTGCGGGCGGGGGGGCTATGTCCACCTCATATTCTCAGTTTCTGCTGACTTTCTGTTCAGGTCTGCTATAGATGCATACTAAAAGAAACACTTTATTTCGTAGGTGAGCCAAGTCTCTGTATCTTGAAAACAACACATGCAGTTTCTGAAAAGCTATGTATAGACCTGTTGCAGACCCTGAGGTCAGCTCCTTCACACACACTGTGCAGCAACCTTAGTTTGTAAAGCTCTGATTTGTCTGAGCTGATCATGGTGACCGTTCTCATCAGTGACTGGTTCAGAATATCAGGGCACATAGGTTAAGGGTCTTGCACATGTCAAATCTCACCCTAATGAGATGCAAGGAGAAATACGCTCAGGCTTCTGGGAGATTTTCCAACTCAAGAGAGGTAACAGGAAGGGTTTTGTTTTCTTCTGAATGATGATGTGTATGGAATGAGGTTTAGAAACAGACATTTAGTTTCAGCCTGAAAAGAAAGCCAGTGTACATAGGAGGGCAGAGGTGAGAAAACTCCAGATATACGGAGCTGGAGTAACATGAATAAACCAACCCCGAAAGCCCAGCTTACCTTTAATTTTACAGTGAGTTAATTTCCTGTTTCAGCAACTTTGAATTGGGTTTTTCTTTTCTTGCAACTGTAAGCATCCCAAGCAAATTAGTAGTTTAGAATTTACCATTTAAAGAAATAGCTTCATGTTTTGCAGTTGTACAAAAGGAGTCACTCTCAAATTGATAAGCTAGACAAATCTGCATTTTGCCTAAAGAAAGGTAGCTCCACTGCTGAGTTCCCACTGGGACCTAATGTATTATTAACCTATTATACAACTGAGAAGCGGTGGGGGTATACATGAGAACAAACCCGTGACGAGTATTAAAATCACAGAAGCACTACTTGGTATCTGCTTAAATGCAGTGCTATCTCGTAATGGTGACTATTTATGAAGACAAATCAAGAGTACCATGTGCTTCCTGATTGGACTAGAGACCTGGAGTAACCTTACATGGGCCCATTAGTATGTACTCAAAGTTCTTGGGAGCAGAAAGGAACCCTGGACTGAAGGATGACTTTTCCCTTTGGGAACAGTTTACTGGGCACTGAAACTGGATGCTTTCTTAAGAAGCTTTTAGACAAGATGGATTCATCTCTAGCCACTCGCTGTTACTATATGTCCTGAGAAATTACAGAGTAATCTCAGGATCTTCTTGTACCAAATTACATTTTCCCCAGAATGAAGTTCACTTATATCTAGTCCTTTAATAAACGCATGTAAATGAGGAAAATATAAATACTTTGTAGAGTCAGTGCTGAATGAGTACCCCCAAAGCCACTGTTTGGTCATATCCTTCACAAGTTGCTTTTGACATTTCCAGAGGAAAAGACACCCACATGGTGAGATTCATTGGCTAGAGATCAGCGAAATAGTTTTGGATCTGTTAGGAGAAAAAAAATCCTAAGTAAACTGCACCTTAAGAATAATGAAGATGTTGTAGGGGACGCAAATTTCATGCCAACTGACCTTTGAATCTCTGGCTCTAAGATGAATGCAGTTCACTTACACCGAAAATCTCTTTCCTTGAAGATGTGTTTCATTTAATCAGGATGTTTCCTGTCACCGGAAAAAAACACCGTCCTTTAAGACTAAATACAACTTGGAGTTCCTGTTGTGCCTCAGTGGTAATAAAACCAACTAGGATCTATGAGGACGTGGGTTCAATCCTGGGCCTCGCTCAGTGGGTTAAGGATGCTGTGTTGCTGTGAGCTGCGGTGTAGGTCGCAGATGCGGCTTGGATCCTGCATTGCTGTGGTTGTGTAGGTGGGCAGTTACAGCTCTGATTCGACCCCTAGCCTGGAAACCTCCATATACTGTAGTACAGCCCTAAAAAGACAAATAATAATAATAAAAAAAGACTAAACACAACTCTTTCCAGATGTACACTGTGATCAGGGGCAGGAAGACAGCAAACTGTTTGGGATTTTGATGCAGCGGGTATATCATCTGCACCCTGACAATCCTGGTTATTACTTACAGTTAAAATGACTCACTAAAGGCTTAGTAAGTGACTCCGTCAAGAGCATATGCATTCCCACCATAAGTCAGCTGGCATTCTCTTCAAGTATTACACAAGAAGTCAGCAATCTGTACACATCCCAAGTTAGCATTTTACCTGACTCTGATGACCATACTCCAATGTTCTTTCCATTTTCTGTACCGTCATTTAGTGTAATAGAGTAAACATGTATACATTTTCATCATCCTACATGTTCCACCCAGTATTGTGTCATTAATAGGACACACTCAGGTAAGTTCAGAATATGCAAACTACCACCTTTCTGCCAAGTGTGAAAAGATATCCTTTTACTACGAAATATACACATTTCCACTATAAGCTGAATCTCATGTTTAAAGGATAAAGCTTCTGTTTAAAAAGATTATTTCAGAACCAAGTACATATTTTGAAAATATGCTATGCAGAGCTTAATATGTATACTCCAATTTTTTTTAATCTGACAAAAATGGACAGAAGGTCAAATGAAAAAAAATTTTTATTTCCTCAGTGTTTTATCCACTGTCAATACTGTATATTTGATGCAACATATTTGCAAAGAAAAAACAATCTCTGCTTTTATTCTCCATTTTAAACAACTACAATATTTACAAGCTGTTTAGAATAACAAACACTCAGACACACACACACACGCACACACGCTCACAGACACACGTGAGTACACATATTTTTATCTCTGGTTTATACTGAATGCTGGTAGAGGCAATGAATACTTTCAGAGCCCATGGTCAGAAAAGGGAAACCCATTTCCTTCCTCCCAACTACCTTCCTAGAATTATTTCAGTATTCTTTCTTCCATTTCCTCACGCAGAGTTCATTGCCAGACTTGTACAGGGTTAAGATAATCATTCTTTACAATTTATTTTTACTTAAACTATAGTAAGCTTTAAAAAAGCATAAGCAGACATGATTTCCCCCATATTTCTATTATTTTGGTTGTAGAATCAAGCTTCATATATAAAAAATCTTGTTTAACCACAATTACACTAAACCCAAGAGCCATCTGGAGCAGCCATCTCCTTCTCTACTACTCCGCTTTGAATTCCAGGGCACCACCCCCATCTGTGCAAATAACACACAGGGATTCATCCATATCACAATCTTAGATGACCTTTGTTCCTTCTAGCTTGGCTCCACTGAATCATAAACTGTCAGGTACAGAGCTGAGGCACAGGAAAAAAGGTAAAACCCTCTATAACAGGTGTGTCTCAGAGCTGTCATAACCTTGTGATGACAATCAGCTCTGGTTCCTCCGAAGAATGTTATGTTGCTTCTATAAAATGGCAGATAAGGAAGTTCAGCTCACAAATAGAACTTATTTTCTCTACTTCAGAAAGAATATGTGGCTGATAGGCAATGAAGAGAAATTCCTATCATACCTAACTCTTGACAAGATGACTCTGCTGAGGTGATTCAAAGCAGAAAATATACCTCTGTTTCAAGCAAAAAACAAAACAAAACAAAAACAAAAAAACCCCCAAAAACTCCACTCACATTACTACCACACCTACTTGTACAGTAATTAATTTCTTTCCAATCCCAGTTCTCTCCTAAAAGGCCTAGGTGTATATCAGCCAGATTTTTTTTTCTTTTTAAAAAGAGAAATGAAGAAAAGAGAAACTGATTTTTCAGCACTTAAATAAAAAACTATGTATATCCAACATGATATTAAAATGTATGCTGCACAAATACATAGTAATATCTAATTTTCTTTCTCCAGATTACTAAAACTCACTTTCCATGTAAGACTGAAAAAGAAAGTTCAATGTTCATTAACAGGTTCCAAGTGTCTTCTTGGCCTTGACTGACATTATTCTCATCACACATCTTGGAATGAAAGGAAAGCCTCTAAAATAAAAACGGATGTTTTATACATCACCTGAACAAAGTATTGTGTCAAAGGAAAAAAACAACTGGGTTTATGTCCAAGCAGTCATTTTATGTGATTACATACACAATAAGAAAAGAACAAGAATGAATACTGAGGACTTTAAAAATTAAAAAAAAAAAACTTTGTCCATCTACATGGGAAAGTAATGAAAATAAATGCAAAGGTAATTAACAATGTGGGCAGCAATGTATAATCTGTAGCTAGTAAACATAAACATACACTCAAAGAATTCTCATGCACAATTACCATTATCTTTTTCTCAAGTCACATATCCAGCAGGAAAGATTTTTGAAAGTTAATTAAAAGAAAAAAATAATTTTAGTCTCTGGGCAAATCATAAATTGAAAAGACCCAGTTCTGGAGGAACATGACTCAGTGCAGCAAAATCTACCATGTGCAGAATTCCTAATCAGAGGCAAAAGGATGCTGCTCAGAAGCAAGGTGGGATTTACTAAGGCTAAGCTACCTTTGCTGAGATCTGAGGCTGTTTTTTTTATAGCTTGATATGAGATGGGAAAATAAATCAACCCAGGAAGAAAAATACATCTTTTTAATGAGCTGTAGTTTACTACATAAAAACTTGTATTTTTGTTGACTGACATTTGGTAGAGAGTAGTTTTCCATTTTTCACTCAGGAGAGAAATCATGTCTGACTAATTCTGTTTCAAGGATTTGAAGTATCTCAGATATACTTGACATATTAAAAAAAATACTTCAATTCTAGTAAAAGTTAATCTTCTAGTAATGGAAACTCAAAAAAGGCAGAATACTGACAAATGTGTTCACTAATTTCCTGAAAGGTTATTAATCTCCTCTTATTCTACTCTCCCAAGCCCCTTAAGTATCAACACCTTATATTAATCTAGACTCTTGGAAAAAATTACAATTCTTTAGGAAAAAGTGAACACATAAAGTTTATCAAAAATTGAAAAATGGTGTTAAAGGGGCTTACACCAGGTTATAAATTAGAAGATAAACCAAAAACTTAATTTTGAAAAAAGTCAGAAATATACCAATAAACCTATTTAAGCAAATTTTAAGAAGTTAGTGTTTTAATTAACAAATTTTTACTTTCAAATTATGGAAGGCTGAAAGTTTTGGCAACTGTGAACCAAAGATGCCAATATATTTATACTGGAGTCTTGTACACTAATGAAAAAGGTTAAGCAGGGAATCTAAACGAATAGTTCACCACCCTCCAAGGGGATGTGGGGTGGGGGACAGGGTTGAAAACGACATATATGATCAATTTCACTTATGAAAGTGTGTATATTTTTATGTAATAGTTGAGGTCAAATTATCCTTAAGACAGGAATCCTTCAATTAACAATACTTCTCCTGATGCAGTTATTAGAAAAGCATGATTTTAAAGAGGCTCTAACTAAAAAAGAAAGAAAAGAACAAGGCTCCTTTTAGGGCTCCTAATTCATAAATTCACTAAAAAGCTATCTGATAACAAAATTCAACTTGTTTTGAGAAAATTTCCATTGGCTGCTACCCTAAATCAAGACCCAAATATATATGTTCTGTATAAAATCTAGTCTTGCATCTGAAATCTGACTTTTTATAGTGTGTGATATATTTAAGTATTGACATAGCAGGGGACTAGGAATAAAAATAATTCTAGCCCTCTGATTGAATCACCTGAAATTCATATTGTTTTCTTTTTTCCCTGTATAAGAAGATGAATTATCTTCCATTTAAGACTGCAAAGGCTCCACTTATCTTCTCTTCGAGGCAGTGACCACGAAGAGATCATATTCATCTCAGAAAGCGAAAAAGCAGCAGGGAGCATAATTGCTTCCAGAAGATTTTAAATAATATAGACAAACAGATCAAACATTCAGTTTCAGAAGAAAAAAAAGGGAACCTAAACCTTAATGGCATACTGCAGATTTGCCAAAATAAGCCAAATTCAGAATGCGATGACAGTATCAGAAAAATACATTTTAACTGGTCAATTTAGAAATGGTACCCCTTTGTGTGAAGGTTTAGTAAATCATTTGACAAATGCTTTTCAGCAGTAAGTCTTGCAAATTGTGAAGTCTGGAAATGTCAGCACGAGGCCCCTTGGGTCCTGAATAGCCACAAACGTTTTCAATTAGGAAAAGTAAACAGGTTTTGGAGCAAAAATGCAATAAGATGCTAGATGTTAGCTATTCACTTCCCTAGTGTTCATTCCTTGTCCTGAAGGGTTATGTAATACTGTAAGATCTACATCAGAATGAGCAGGAAAAACAGCTTCTCTCTCCTGCTGCTTCATCAAAAAATACCTCAAACCCGTGCTGCCCAATACAGTAGCCACTAAGCACATGTGGCTAGCGAATGCCTGAAATAAAGCTAGTACCACATGCTGAAACAGGAATGCTTTAGATAGGATGGATTCAACAAACTGTATGACTGAAATTAGTTCCACCTGTTTCTTCTGACATTTCCTTCACAGGGGGCAGAAAGATGGCTGCTCCGAAATGCTTAGATGGACAGTCTTCTTTGGAGTGGCACACAAAAACAGTTTTCTGAAGGATTTAAAAAATGTTGTACATTGAAAATTAAACCTAAGTTGCAGTTCCCACCTAGTCCAATTGTAAATCTGAGTTATATATTTCCCTGAATACACACATTTTAAAAAAAAGAATAAAATTTAAGTTATGAGACAACATATGAATTAAGTCAATTTCATCACAGTTATAAATATTTCAAATTACAGCTACACACTATAAATCACAGGAAATAAAATTCAAGTAATAGAATAAGAAGAGAGGAGAAAAGTAAAAGGCGAAGTTATTAAAGAGGGATATAACAATAAGAACTGCACCGTTTGGATAATTTTGTTTGAAAATATTTTACTTGATTAACTGAACTGCATGTGAGTAACTTCAAGAGCTAAGAACTCTTAAAAGGCAAACAATCCTTTCTTTAAAATTTCTGTACGTTCATCTTCTTTGAAAAGCGTTAAATATTTTCTTCCCAGAACTGACTCCAGCAGAGCTTGCCTGCCCCAAGGGGGAGCAGCAGAGTAGCGGGGCACACACGGTGCTGGAGCCCACCTGAAATGTGGACACAGGGCTGGCAGGAGTGTTCACGGGACCGGTCACAGACTACTGGCTCCAGGAGACGCCACTGACGAAGCTATGTGTATCTTGAGATTAAGTATGCGTTTTAAAGGAAATATCCAATGTATTGGCATGAAGTACAGACTGCTAAAGAAAACTGAGCAGCACAGTTCCTGCTACGTAAGGAAAGGGAAGGGGTTAATCCCAAAGGCAATTTAAATAATGGTATTTTATTTTTATATATAAATAAACTTTCTGAGAAATCTCAGACTTTAGTGCATTGTAAAAAATTAGTGCAGTTTTTTTCATTAAAGTTTTTAGCGCTCAAGGAATAAGATAAATCTATGTCTGTTCAGTCTCTTTCACTGTACATTAAACTTTTATACCGAAATGTCAAACTGAAAGTTTCTACACTGGTCTGTTTTTAAAAATCAAGGTAAATGGATTTTGTGTTCTATGACAAAACATGGCAATTATTTTTGGCAAAGAAATTAGAAAAATATGAGATCATAGTTTAGAAATCAAGAGTTTGTTGATTTAAAGCATAGGCAATGCATAGGAAAAAACTTTTTTTTAAGGATGTATTTTAACAGAAATTTATCCTTCATGCAAAATGTTTTCTCAGCAGCTAACTTAAAAAAATATTTCAGCTTTATTTGGGGATGGAGACAGGACAGGAGTCAGGGTGAGGGGCGAAGGATGGTGCTTAACCAAACCACGCCCACTCTATGTTCAAGTCTCTCCTACAGGAACAAAGTGGTACCTGCAGGCATCTTCTGCTCTCTTTTTTTTCCCAAAGTCTTGGAGTTTTGAGGGAAAAGAAATGAAGTTATAAAACACTGGCTCACACTTCAGCCCCAAGTTCTAGTACCCCAGTTTCAATTACAGTCACGTATTTATCTTCAATCTGGACCAGAAGCACTGTCTTGTCGATGTGGGATCTAGTACCTGGATCTCTGCTGCAAGGCACCCATCGGTGAATCACCTAATGATTCAGAATAAAAGAAGCAGTTAGTGGCAGAGACCCTGAATACACTCACAGACTCAATCCTTAAGATTCGAGGTAGTGATCCAGTTAGATAATTAAGCATAAGCACAGAAATCAGCTAACAACATGCATACCAGTCAGGCTACACAAAAGTCAGAGCACCAGACAGCTGGCTTCCTAAGAGAACTTACATGGCCTTCCATACCCTCCTGAGGACTCCAGTCTTTCCAGCTGTTTCTCCCAGCTTTTAACCGAATACCCTCATCAGGCCACTGCAGCTCCTTCCTTTTTGACAGGTTGATCCCATCCAGAATTTGACTGGGATCCACAATCTACATTGCAAATAAATATGGATCATTTCCAATCATTCTTCCCCGAAAATGAAATGAAATATTATATAATCCTAAAGAAAACTTCTTTCATGATACTCTTTGTGTCTCAGATTCTTTACTGCCTATAATGGAATACAAAACAATCTAAAGAGCCACCCGAATTCCTTTTAGCCCACTGGGAGACCTTACTACACTGGCCATATGACAATGGCTGAACAGGGAACAAATATCATCAGTGAAAAACTGCTTGCTTTCAGTTTTTACACTGGCAGAAACTTCTTTTCAACATTCAAAACTGCTCTAGTCTTGGGAGTTCCTGTTGTGGCTCTGTGGGTTATGAACCCGACTAGTATCCATGAGGATGTGGGTTCGATCCCTGGCTTTGCTCAGTGGGTTAAGGATCCTACATTGCTGTCAGCTGTGGTGTAGGTTGCAGATGCAGCTTGGATCCCCCGTTACTCTGTGGCTGTGGTGTAGGCCGGCAGCTACAGCTCTGATTCAACCCCTAGTCTGGGAACTTCCACATGCCACAGGTGCAGCCCTAAAAAGCAGAACAAAACAAAACAAAACACAAACAAACAAAAAAAACGGTTCTAGTCTTTAGACTAAGTAATACAAGGTGTATTTTCACAGAAGTCCTCTACTCAAAATACAAAAAATAAAAACTAATGAGTAAGAGAAACAGTGCAAGTAGAACCCTGGGCTTACTCACTTGGACTCTGTAAATCACCTCCCCCTTTTTGGCATGTGAATTATTGGCAGGACTTAAGGTGTTGCCGGGCTGTGTATCAGAGATGCTGCTCTGACCTCCGTCTGTCCCCAGAAAGCCCACGAGGGTGTGATGTTTGCAGGCTGGGATGCTTTGGCTGGAGCTGCTAGAGGAAGGCAGGCCGTGCTGCACACAGGCCATGCCGCTCTGACTGGAGGGTTCCATCTGGTTCACCATAGAGAGGCGGGACTGGATGGATGACGGCAAGTTCCGAAGTGATATCTGGCTGGTGGAAGAGCGCCGGCAAGGCACAAATCCTGTGGTGGACATCCGGAGAGACGAGTGCCGGCTGCTATAGCAGTACGAAGACTGGCTGGCCACGGAGGCCCGGGCAGGGGACTGTCTGACTAGGCCGGACTGCACAGAGTGAGAGCTGTGGCTAGTGCCTGGGGAGGAGAGACGACAGCAACGCTCATTCTGAGTGGAACGATTCTAATACAATTTACTTCTGTCAGTTTCTAAGACTTTCTCCCTTAAAGCCTCTTACCCTAAATTTGCTGGTGAATCTATATACCTAAAACTTTTTTCTTTTTTGGCCAGCCTGAGGAATATGGAGTTCCCAGGCCAGAGATCAGATCTGAGCCATAGCTGTGACCTAAGCTGCAGCTGCGGCAGCACTGGATCCTTAACCCACTGTGCCGGGCTACGGATCGTACCTGCCTCCCAGTGCTCCCAAGATGCCTCCAATCCCGTTGTGCCACAATGGGAACTCCTATATCAAAGAACTTTAAAGCTGCCAAAAGGAAATGAATATCTGAGATCTATTTTCTCATGTGGTTTTATAGTATAATTTTTATTTCCTGAAGCTTTTAAAAATCCAAGTTTTGGGGCATAAAAAAATTAAATAATTTACACCAAATAGCAGGATTTAGGGTTGAGATAAACCCTAAAATTTCTTTAAATGCTTCAGAATAACAAGAATATCTCTTTACTACATTAGAAATATCTCATAAAAATGACACAGTGAGAAATATTTATTAAAGATCTACGACGTGGCAAGCTTTGTAACTACTATTTCCCAAAGTGGAGAGTATTAATGCCCTTTCAATCTATTCCAATAACAAGCTAAACTACCTAGAGACACAGTGATGTTGCACTATAATTTCACACATTAAGGGAATACTACTAAATATGAACAGCCAGTGAAGCTGAATCTCAGGTTCTTCAAATAGCTCGATATGATTCTTCACCTTTGGGAAGATTATTAAAAAATGAACACTAATTTTATCTGAAAATAAAAAGAGCTAATCAATGTAAGAGCAAAAGGTACATTTAAAGAAGCACAATGGAAGTTTTAGGTTTTCACTCAGAAGGTTAAAAAAAAAACATACAAAATGTTGATTACATGCTTAACTGGAGTCTCATCAATTCCAGTGCCACTGGATTTTTTTAAAATCCATGTGAATGGGGGTGGGGGTGGGGGAAGGACAGTGCTTGATCAGTCGACCAGCCATCTGGGAACAGGTGAGATCTGAGTCCTGATCCACCCCAGGCGGACTATAGCACTCATCAAAAGGTAAATCAGTAAAAGAATACCTTCCTTTGCGATAAGGAAAATTTTCTTAAATAGGATACAGAAAGTATTAATCATAAAGGAAAAAAATTACACAAAAAATTAGAACTTCTCAGCAAAAAAAAACAAAAAGAAAAAAAATAAGGCAAGCCACTCTTCATGGAAGAGAATGAAATAGTCAAGATACAGAATGGGAAAAGACATCTGTAGTACAGAAAACTGATAAGGAGCTTCAATCCAGAATATACAAATATAAATAAGGAAAAGACAGAAAAGATGGACTTAAACATGCACTTCAGAAAGAAGAGCTTATAAACTCATTTAAAAGTTTCCAACCTCAGGTAGCAGAGCAATGCAAAGTACGATTCAACTAAAGACCACCCCCTTCCCCTGTCTCTCTGAGAGAGCAAGGAGAGCGGTGGGAACGATAATACTCAAAGGTGTACATTCCTACATACAACTAATAAGAGTATCAATAGGTTAAAAAAAATTCTCAAAAGATTTTTGGCATCATGTATCATGAGTCTTAAATATTCTCATAATCTTGGATTTGATTGCATTTTTGAAGTTTCCAGCCTAAAACTAAAAAGACACAATGAACTTCTTTGCAGAACAATGACTCAGAGACTTTGGAAAGCCTTGGTTTTTCAAATAAGACAATCTGGGGGGTGGGGGGGATGCACTGTGGGTTTGGGACACAAAATCTATCAAATTGACTTGTGATGATTTATGTACACCTATAACCGAAATAAAATTCATTAAGTTAAAAAAAAAATAAAGTTTCCAGCCTAAGAAAATAATATGGGACTGAAAAGATTTATATACAGATTATTTCACCATTCAGAATAAATCAAATCATTGTTCAACAGAAGTTAAATTATATTAGTTAAATATTATTAGCCTTGAAAAATACTTTCAAAGAAATGCTATTTCAAATAATATATGTTTATATATTTATGCAACAATTAATATAAACAAGTAGGATAATGTCCAACTGGGAATCAAACAAAATTCTCTATATATTTCTAAGTAGGTGATATGCCATCCTCTTCATATACACATACTGCCTGGACCCCACAGTTAAGAGACTAACATTACATTCATCACTGTGTTTCACATTACCTAGTGCTGGAGGGTAGGAGGTGACAGGTGGATGCAGTCCTACTCCTGATCCCTGGCCTGGGTTTCCAGTGCCTCCTTGGGACACATTGCTGTGGGGATCATTGGCAGTTGTTGCATTGTTACTAGTGCAGGAAGTTCCACCTCCAGTGTCAGAGTCTTCAATATTGCCACCACTGTTACATCCTGCTCCACAACCTTTTCTTAACCTAGGAACAAATACCAGTAGGAAGCACTGTCCCAAGATCAAGACAGGTATTTTAATCCTTTTCTAGCTATTCTGAATATTGAATGCTACTAATGTTCATCTTTCAAAGTCTTCACAGGAATCAATATTAGGAACCAAAAAAGTCTGTATGTTTTCATATCACCCTCTTATATCCATTGCCTCCATTCTTCCCAATGGGTCTCACTTTATACTCTGTATCATCTTTCCTACACCCACCCTAACAAAGAACTTTACAGAACAAATTGTACTATTAAGATCTCAGCCAGAGAAGTTCCTGTCCTGGCTCAATGGAAAACGAGTCTGACTAGTTCCCGGTGGATCCATGTGGATGCGGGTTCAATCCCTGGCCTCACTCAGTGGGTAATGGACTGGGTGTTGCTGTGAGCTGTGGTGTAGGTCGCAGATGCAGCTCGGATCTGGCATTGCTGTGGCTGTGGTGTAGGCTGGTGCCTACAGCTCCGATTTGACCCCTAGCCTGGAACCTCCATATGCCACAGGTGCAGACCTAAAATTAAAAAAAAAAAAAATCACAGTTGGACACAGAATTCTTGCCAGTGTATACAACCCAAGAAAACCCGATTTAAACTAAACCTAATTTATGTTGTAATACACCTAAAGAAAGCTGCTGTAATAATTTTTCTTTTTTTAAGTGACGAACTCTCGTGGTTTTCCCACGACTGTCTCAGTCTGACACTGAAAATCCTGCATCCCAGAAAACCACTCAGTCCTTGGCAAACAAGGCAATTCCAGTTCAACACATATTTTATGAAAAGAAAATCTCTTTGGACACTACTCTACTTTGTATTCTTCCTTATGTCTGAAAAGGGGTCGATGTTAAAATGGTGAAATTTTAATTGGTACAACCACTGTAGAAAACAATATGGAGATGCCTTAGAAAACTAAATATAGAACTACCATATGACCCAGCAATCCCACTCTTGAGCATATATCCTGACAAAACTTTCCTTGAAAAAGACACATGTACCCACATGTTCATTGCAGCACTTCACAATAGCCAAGACATGGAAACAACCTAAATGTCCATCTACAGATGAATGGATTAAGAAGAAATGGTATATATACACATGTATATATACACAATGTAACACTACTCAGCCATAAAAAAAGAATAAAATAATGCCATTTGCAGCAACATGGATGGAACTAGAGACTCTCATACTAAGTGAAGGAAGTCTGAAAGACAAATACCATATGCTATCACTTATATCTGGAATCTAATATATGGCACAAATGAACCTTTCCACAGAAAAGAAACTCATGGACTAGGAGAACAGACTTGTGGTTGCCAAGGTGGAGAGGGAGGGAGTGGGATGGACTGGGAATTTGGGGTTAATAGATGCAAACTATTGCCTTTCGAGTGGATAAGCAATGAGATCCTGCTGTATAGCACTGGGAACTGTATCTAGTCACACATGACGGAGCATGATAATGTGAGAAAAATAATGTATATATATATGTGTGACTGGGTCACCTTGCTGTACAGTGTAACACTGACAGAACACTGTAAAAAAGCTATGGAAAAAATAAAAATCATTTAAAAAATCATTTAAAAATCACTTTAAAAATAGTGAAATTTTACTCTTTAATAATGGGTATTCCTGGAAGAGTCTAAAAACACTTTTTGAGAGTTTGTTATTCTAATCATATTTTTCCTAAGTTCTGATATTTAAGGATCTGAACAACACTTTTTATTTTGTCCACGCCCATGGCATGTGGAAGTTCCTGGGCCGGAGAGCAAACCGGCACCACATCAGTGACAATGCCAGATTCTTAACCTGCTGAGCCACAGGGAACTCCCTGAATATCAACTCTTAAGAAACTGAAAATATTCTGTGATTTTCCTTTACCATTCACTAACTTATGATGTTCCTACACCATATGTCATAATTTACTAGACAAAAGGCAGAGGAAAAAATTCATGTGCATACTTGGAGTCAGGACAGACCTGAGATGTGAGTGTTGGGTAGACTGTTAAAATGGCACAAGTAACAGTACCTCCGCATCTCACAACTAGGAGCTTCAGCATGTATAGCATGCTCCCCCTACTGCTGCAACAGAATAAATAACGCAATTCTCTTGTACAAGTTTGTTATTTTTCTCTAATTTGCCGTTTGCTGACCCACGCATTCTAATAGTGCCAATATGCTATAATAGAGAATTTAAAAAATTAAAGAGAGGGAACTATTCAAAATTCTACTAAATGCTAGAGTAGTGGTTGCTGACTAGAGCTGTACATTAGATTTACCTAATAAGAGTTTGAAGATGAGGAGTTCCCGTCGTGGCGCAGTGGTTAACGAATCTGACTAGGAACCATGTGGTTGAGGGTTCAATCCATGGCCTTGCTCAGTGGGTTAACGATCCAGCATTGCCATAAGCTGTGGTGTGGGTCGCAGACGCGGCTTGGATCCTGCGTTGCTGTGGCTGTGGTGTAGGCCGGCAGCTACAGTTCCGATTAGACCCCTAGCCTGGGAACCTCCACATGCCACGGGTGCAGCCCTAAAGAAACGACAAAAGGCCAAAAAAAAGGAAAAAAAAAAAGAAGTCTGAATCTGATACAACTGCTCAGACTTATACTGTATCATGGTATCTGCATTTTTTCTGCAAACTTTCCAGGCGATGCTAATGCACACTGCCTCGATGTAGAGGGTATGGACTCACCACCAGAAAAGACAAATAATATGGCTCACCTGTGCCAGGTTGACACTATAAAGTTTCGGATATTTCCCAAACTGATAGGGCCCCCAAGAATTTCTTTAAGCTGTTCATGGCTGTCAGAGTAAGAAGTTGTCAGGGGTGAGACAAAGATTGGGTAGCCAATAGGTTGATCACAAGATGAGTTTATCATGTTTCTCAGAGCTTGCTTGGCATTTTGGATGCTACCTCTCTCTGGATTACGGTTACGCAGAAAAACAAGCTCCTGCTGTTGCCCTGCCCAAAGGCCTCGGACACACTCCTTATTCACCTGAAAACCAGAACATGCAAGAATTAGGTTAAGGGTCCAAGAAGGAAATTCACATCAACAGAAGAACAGAAATAGGAAGGCTATAAAGGACATTATGATAGCCAAATGTGAAACGTAGGAGGCATCCAAATAGGAGTTAACTATGTTCTACTGTCATTAAGCAGCTGCAGAGCTCTTCCCTCTGCTCTGTCTTGTGAACATATCAAAGTTAAATGTAATGTGTTTCCTTTTCCAAATTGGTGAAGCACTGATTTTTATAACTGAGATAATACTTTTGATAGAAATGAGAAGCAACAAATATGTAGAGTTGAAAGGATGTTTGTGATTTAGGAGGTTGATTAAATGAAGAAAAAAGAATAAATCATTACAAACTATCAAAATAAAATTTCAAAGATTAAGCTGCCTAAAACCAAGATATTTAAAATATCAACTAAACAAAAACACCAAGTTAAAGTCAGACTGAACCGTTTACATACAGTTAGGAACTGATCACTATTAAATACAAACTACAGAATTATTTTGCAACATAGGAATCCTATTATATTAGCAATACAGTGCTGACATTTTAATCCTATCATATTAGCAATACAGTGCCAAAGAGCACTTACATATAATAGGCAAAAGTCCACCAAAATAGAAACAAACCAAAATTTAAGGCTTTATGGCACATGAGAAGATTTCAGAGGACAGAGTAAATTACTGACAAAATAAATTAAGTGCTCATGAACAGTAAATATTAATGTAGTATGGCCACTTTTTTTCTATAAAAGAGTTTCACTTAATGTTTAAAAATCTGGATTAGGCTATCCACATTCCATTTTTTCAGAGGCAAACAAATGCCTTGCAAACGTACTTTGATGACCCTGAAGCTAAGGTGGCGCCTGTTGAGCATGATGATCTTGTACTCGTTGGTGCCATCGTCCATGACATGCCGCAGCGCTAGCAGGGAGGGAGAGTTGGCCAGGACTGCACTCCGCCATGCAGGGTCCCCCTCATGCGCTATGACGAGGTTTTTCTCATGAGACACAATGGCTTCGTAGAGCACAGTAGGGTCATCATACTCATCCGGAGAAGTGAAATGATCCTACACCCAGAGATTAAAAATTTACCTTTTTTAGGAAAAGAGAATGACTTCTAGGATGATGAAAGTTTCTGTAATTACTAAATCAATTACTAAATTAAACATCTTAAAAACTGGTTTGTATATTTCACATCTGCACACGTTTGTATTACCTAGAGGTAAATTACAAATCCTTAAATGTATACAGGTTAGGAATTAGCTCACTTCTGTTATACTACTTCTGTAAATTCCTCAATCCAACTCTATCCTCTAAGCTTCAGGTAAAGCGTTTTTATTTATTTTATATAGTTTCCTTCATTCAAGTTGGTTTTTCATATTTACATATTATTTTTTCTGTTAAAGAATTATTTTCAGTTAAGGAAGGCTAAATCTACATAAAAGGTATCTGAGTTGTGTTTATGCGCTTTTGCTTTTTTTTTTTTTTACATAAAGCCACATCTATAGAATGATTCTAGTATACTGTTTCACCCAGCTTCTTACTAGTTAAGATAAGGCTCAAAGCCATGGGCTTTAAGGGCAGATTAAGGGTCCTGGTCCTAGAGAAGCCATAAAGTCTTCCCTAAAAAACCTTGTGGTTTTATTAACTACTCGTCCATTTGGTAAGTAGTTAGTTAATATCTACCACGTGCAAGATTCTATGGGAGGCGGCATGGATGAAACAAAGGAGTACGTGAAATGTATCACCAGTTCCGAAACCTTCAAATTAACAGGGGCTACAGGACATACACCCAAATAACTGTAACGCAAATCTGGATTTCTGAAATTGTGTGTTATTAAGAAAACACAACCATTTTATATTGACTGCCTTCATATATATAGTTGTGAAATTGATAAACGCTTACATCCAGGTTAAGCTCGCTTTTGTGCCTTACGCAACTGACTGGAATGTGTGCTATCTGGAGAAACAAGTGAGAGCAAAAAGGCCATATCCTCAAGGAAGCCCCTCCAAGATGGGGGTTGGGGATAATGTAATGTAATGAAAATGATGTAAGTATGCACTGTACACATGAGTATGTACTGCAAAGTGTTCTCCAATGCACACCTTCATCTAATTCCTACAACCTTGTCAAATAGGTTGAGCAGGTAATACTAGCATTTTACAAATATCAAAACTGAAGCTCGGAGTATTAGCTGATTCTTAGGTTTATAAAATTAGGAAATGACTATAATCCCAAGGCTTGAACACACTTTTTAGAGTACTTTTTTGTTCTCATTTTTAAAATTTTATGATTATAAAAGTTAAAATGAAAAACCTTTCAAGTCCAGTTGATGTGATTAGGGAAAGCTACACAATGCAGGTAGTTGGCTTTGAGCTGGATCTCAAAGAATGAATGCAGTCTCAGTGGATGGGGATGGCCAAGTGTGGGAACAGGATAAGGGCTCCAGGTGAGACAACCTGCTAGTGCCCCATCCAGACTTCTTTTACCAGGCTGGGGCACTCCTCTCTCCGATGCTGTGAGCGCTGGCTCCTAGCAGCCCAGAGATGTTCCCTCTTCCAAGAGCTGCCTTCACAGCTTGACGGAGCTGCCAGGTAGGAAATGCCAGAGGAGGGTTTTTCGCCCCTTGGTTGTGGGGTGTGCAAGGTTACTTAACATAACTTGGTGATATTACACTCCAGAGCTCCCTTTTTAGAATCTAGAATTCAGCTAAAAGACATTTTCCTGAGCTTCTTCCCTGCTTTGATCACTTCCTTATAAATTTTCCTGGGGGCATCCCCTCGATTAATCTCTTGCACAAGAATCCTGGACTCTAACCCTGCTTCTAGAAAACGTGGTCTAAGAGTATTTACAACTTAAAATACTGACAGACAGTCCCTGACTTCTGTACATCATACACCAAATATCTAACTTTTCTTTTAAATACTGAGTTCACTTTCTTATACCAGCAGATAGCTAGATGTCATAAGATGTGCTCTCTTCAGCAAGCTGTTCGACTATGCAAGAAATAAAACATCCTTATACAGTAGCATCTATAAAATTATTTGAATGGGGAGTTCCCGTTGTGGTGCAGCGGAAACGAAGCCGACTAGTAACCATGAGGTTGTGGGTTCGATCCCTGGACTCATTCAGTGGGCTAAGGACCTGGTGTTGCTGTGAGCTGTGGTGTAGGTTGCAGACATGGCTCGGATCTAGCATTGCTGTGGCCATGGCATAGGCCAGCAGCTGTAGCTCTGATTCAACACCCAGCCTGGGAACCTCCATGTGCCACAGGTGCAGTCCTAAAAAGCAAAAAAATTATTTGAATGGAAAATAAAAATGCAGAGACAGGCAATAATCACATTCTTAATAAAATGGACACAAAGTTGGAAATTATTAGGCATGCCAAAAGTGAAGAATGTTTACTCTTGATCAAGTGTTTCTTTTCACTGGGCTTAAAATGGCTTAATGAATATGTAAAGTTCTATGTACATCATTCAGCACTGTTGTACTGGCAAAATATCTGAAACAAGAAGAATATCCATGAATAGGGAAATGGCTGAATAAATGCTGAAAAATTATTCTCTGGAATACTAGGCATGTGAAGTGCCTCTGTTATGTGCTGACTTAGGTGTCCACGTTATACTAAATGGGAACAAGGCTTGCACAATACATCAATTTATATAGCATGATTACATCTTTAAAAAAGAAAATATTTACACGTACAGTTGGAAGTGTCTACGTGCACTTGGGGAAACCAGGAAAGACAGGCATCAAATTATTGGCAGTGACGGCATCTCGGGGGGTGTTGTGTGATGGTATGGGTGATGGGAAGATGTTTACTCTTAGAAGACGTTTACTTCTTAATCTCTTTCAAATTAGTTTTCAGGAGTTCCTGTTGTGGCTCAGCGGAAATGAACCCAATTAGTATCCATGAGGATGCGGGTTTGATCCCTTGCCTTGCTCCGTGGGTTAAGAATCTGGCGTTGCCGTGAGCTGTAGTGTAGGTCACCGGTGTGGCTTGGATCTGGCGTTGCCGTGGCTGTGGTATAGGCTGGCATCTATAGCTCCGATTCGACCCCTAGTCTAGGAACTTCCATGTGCCCCAGGTGTGGCCCTAAAAAGCAAAATAATAATAATAATAATAATAAAATTTTAAAAGTAAAATAAGTTTTCAAATAAATTTTAAAAATGTATCAAATTATTCTAGGAAAAGTCTTCAGAAGCTGGAGCTCCTGCTATGGCACAAGGGGATCTGTGGCATCTTGGGAGCTGTTGGGACTTGGGTTCAATCCCCAGCCCAGCACAGTGGGTTAGGGATCTGGTATTGCTGCAGCTGTGGCTTAGATCTTGACTGTGGCACCGATCTGATCTCTGGCCCGGGAGCTACATATGGCACAGGGCAGCCAAAAATGATGAAAAAAAAAAGTCTTCAGAAGCATTTTAGAAATATACTTGTGTTAGGAGCAGGAAATATTATTTTTTGGAAACAATGAAATTCATTTAACAAACACTTAGTGGCCACCAAGCATTGTGCTAAGCAATGAGCATAGAGAGTAACAAAAGTTATCCTGGTTCTCGAGGAGACCCCAGATTGTAGGATTTTCATTTACAGGATCTCCTGTAAACTGAGATAGACTGTCACTGGCTTATTTCAGTTCTAACAACTAGGTAAATCCTTAAAGAGAATAGTAAAAAAGATAAAACGAAGATGTTTTACAAAATGATTAAATAGAGGATAAGAGAGAACGCATGAAAAAGGCAATTTGCTTAATTTCTCTGAGTTTTGGTTACTCTTCACCTACAAAACTGGGATTAAAATAATTTTCTGGGTTGTGGGTGACATAACATGTATGAGAGCACTGGTATATTATAGGGCACTCTAAATTAAACAGTATACAGATAATAGTTGCAATTTCTCAAGTAAAAACAACACATTAGATTGGTGAATTAAAAAATAAAAGAACTGTAAAGGAAAATAGCAAAAGTTAAACAAACACCTATGAAGTGGTAAAGCACACTATCAGACTGTCTGAAACAAAAGTTCAGAGAAAGTTTATATTTTTAGCTCTCTGGGAACAGAATTTTTTAAAATCAAGTTTGAGATATAATTTGCATACAATAAATTGCACCCACTTAAAGAGTACAGTTAGATGCACTTAGACGAATATGCATACCCTTGTCACCACTGCTACAATCCAGACAGAGAAGATTACCATCATCCCCAAGTTCCCTCCTGTCTTCTGACTTTCAGTCTCTACACTCCAAACAACCACTGATCTGCTGTTATTACAGATTAGTTTGGTGTGTTTTAAATTCTACACAGATAAAATGATACAGTATGTACTGTTTTCATGTCTACTTCTCCTACTCTGAATGTCTGGGCTTTATTCTTGCTGTGGCATCTAACAGTAGATCCTTTCTTTCTATTGCTAAGTAACAGATCTGTTGATGAACATCTGAACTGTTTCCAGTTTGGGCTATTACGACTAGAACTGCTTTGCACACTTGCGTGTAAGTCTTTGTATGGACAGAGTCTTTCATTCTCTGGGGTAAATATGCAGGAGCAGAACTACTGAATCATACGGCAAGTGAGTACTAATCCTATCTGCACCATCCCAGCCTTTTTGTGGATCTTCTTGAGTACATATGAACTCTGGAGATGACAAGTACTGACTTACGCATCTATCTTTTCCCAGCTGGGGCGAATGGCTGTTGCTTGTTTCTTTATAGTGTCAATCTCACCCTCCTCAAATATGCATCTGAATCATGGAACTTCTCCAGGCTGCATCTGTGCTCTTATCTTCTCCCCTCCCCCAGTCCTGTGGCTCTGGCTCCTGAATCCACCTCCTTACCCTCCCTGTTCAGCACTGTTGTCGTCAGTCATGGCTAATGCTGAGAGTGTATTGTACCCAAGTGTGCTGGACTTGGTTATAAGGTAGAGAATCACTGTCACAGGCACTAATGCCACAGCTAAAAAACATGTAATGACCTGGTAGCAAAAGGCAAGAGCACCTGTAGGGAGAGATGGACACAGAGACCTAAGGATCAGAAAACACATAGAGCCTGTGCCTCAGTTTTACCTCTGCAGATGGGGAAAAAATATGTCATAATTTTTAGAATTAATTGAAGATGGTCTGTCAGGAACTGTGAGGTAATTATGCTACATAAAAGAGAATTTCTCCTGTAGCAGGTATACAATTAATACCCTTTGAGAAATTCTGAAGTTTTAAAAATATTTTAATATGAAGTCATCTTTTTCTTTTAAATACACTGAATTCTGTCTCAAAATTTTAATGCTAGTCTGAAGAAGACAATTCTATTTGATCCCAAATGTATATTTTCCCCTCAAAATAGTATCCTATTTTCCACAGAGATGTTCAAGTAATATAATTCTTTTTTTTTTTTTGCCTTTTTGTCATTTTATGGCCGCACCCGCGGCATGTGGAGGTTCCCAGGCTAGGGGTCTAATCGGAGCTGTAGCCACTGGCCTGCGCCGCAGTCACAGCAACGCAGGATCCGAGCCGCGTCTGCAACCTACACCACAGCTCACGGCAACGCCAGATCGTTAACCCACTGAGCAAGGGCAGGGATCGAACCCGCAACCTCATGGTTCCTAGTCGGATTCGTTAACCACTGCACCACGACGGGAACTCCTAAGTAATATAATTCTTAACAGTAACATTACTAAATATAGGATGTTAATCTAACTTCATTCCAACACTTTAAATCACAGTAAAATCATCTAAAGAGTAATTCACTCTCTATTGGAAAACAGATTCATCCAGATTTGACCATCGCAGATGCATTTCCTCCCCACTCCTTTTTTTTTTTTTTTTGCCTTTTAGGGCCGCACCTGAGGCATATGGAGGTTCCCAGGCTAGAGGTCCAATCGGAGCTACAGTTGCCAGCCTATGCCACAGCCACAGCCAACGCCAAATCCGAGCCTCATTTGCGACCTAAACCACAGCTCAAAGCAACACGGATCCTTAACCCACTGAGTGAGGCCAGGGATCGAACCTGTAACACCTCATGGTTCCCAGTCGGATTCAATTTCGCTGAGCCATGACAGGAACTCCAGCAGATGCATTTTATTTTATTGTCTTTTTTTTGCCTTATCTAGGGCTGCACCCATGGCATATGGAGGCTCCCAGGCTAGGGGTCTAACAGGAGCTGTAGCTGCCGGCCTTCACGACAGCCACAGCAACGCGGGATCCGAGCTGCGTCTGCAACCTACACGACAGCTAACGGCAATGCCAGATCTTTAACCCACTGAGCAAGGCCAGGGATCGAACCCGTAACCTCATGGTTCCTAGTCGGATTCATTAAGCACTGAGCCACGATGGGAACTCCCAGCAGATGCATTTTAATGAGAACTGTCATTTGGTCTCTATCATCAGATCTGACAGTTACTGTCAGGTGAAATTATTAGAGCAGCAAGTGCCAATACTTAATTGCAAAACACATTTTTTTTTTTTTTTTGTCTTTATGCTTTATCTAGGGCCGCACCCGCGGCATATGGAGGTTCCCAGGCTAGGGGTCTAACAGGAGCTGTAGCCGCTGGCCTTAGCCACAGCCACAGCAACGTGGGATCCGAGCCGCGTCTGCGACCTTCACCACAGCTCACGGCAACACCGGATCCTTAACCCACTGAGCAAGGCCAGGGATTGAACCCTCAACCTCATGGTTCCTAGTCGGATTCGTTAACCACTGGGCCACAAAGGGAACTCCACAAAACATATTCTTAAAGTGATCCAGGGCTTTGGATATGCATTTGTGGACCCAATTTAATTTGATTGCCATACTAGGATTATTTAATTAAGGCTAACTCTGTCCTAACCATCTATTATTCTATATAACATGTTAAATGAAGCTCATGGTTCAATAACAGCAGCACTGAGGTAAGACTCCTGAGATGCTGTTACACCGTACTGGGAATCAGCTCACACCCACTCACAGAAAGGCATGACTTACAGTCACGTGAAGTCAAAGTAGTCATTACAGAGGCCAAAGACTTTTCCTCTGAATTTGTCATTGCTTGTGTTTTCCTTCAAGTTCATGCTAATACAATTAATTAGTACTCTACTGTACTCTTAGAAACATAGGCTCAGGATCCTAAGATTTAATATTGTGTCACGAATTATGTTTTTCTTTGTTTCAAATCAGAGTATTTCTCAAAAAGCTTCTACGAAACGTTATCTGAAAGTCAAGTGAAGAAGTACCGTTCGACACCAGTAATGCATTAGGAATCTGCTCCTCTTACCTGGTGAAGTTTAATGGACATACGGATTCCGGGGACTACTACTTTTCTTAGCAATTCCATGTCAGCAAAGATCCATTCATCTCGAATTGAAGAAATACGGAAATCTCCCTTAAATAGGGCATGCAATCCATAGAGGAATGACTCCAAATTACTGTTAAGATTGGAGATAAAAGTTTACATATTTTGATAAAGGTTTCCCCTTACACAGATTCTAACATCTGGTTATTCTAACATCAGAATCACGAGGGATAGGGCTGGTTTGACCTGAGACCCTTGTCAATGAGCTACTATAATAGTGAATCCAAGGAAATAAATAACAAACAGAATCCGTAAGTTAAAGGAAATTAAGGAAAGTCTAATGGAAAACATTGATAATCACAGAAGAAACTTAAATATGTGGTATTTCTTAATTCTAATTCAGTTGGATATATATGTCAAGAAATCCAGTTTATATTTAGAGTCCCAAACTCTAATGTACCACTGTATTAAAAGTATAAATGCTCTCAACAAAAATTGCAAGGAGATAACAGAAAAATAAAAAGAAGTGAACTGTTAGAAAAACAGATGTATATGGGAGGAGATCAATCATACATTATGAATTGTTTTTTTAAACACCTTAAATCCACTAAATTCTCATTATCAACAGCTGCCCATTCACGTATGGATTTTAAGAGCAAGTCCTGTTAACCATTTAGAACTCTACTATGTTCAGCAAAATATCCATACAGTATAATAACTGAAGAGACATTTGTAATAAATTAGCACACAATGCTTCCATTGGAAACTATTTCAGATTTTTCAGATTTAGGTTATAAAGCTTCCTGGTGTCTTCCTAAAAGCAGAAATGCCCTGTTTACCTGGACATGTGGTGGGATGCAGTCCCCAAAGCTCTCCGTCCCAGAACACAGAGTCCATAACAAAGAGTCACTAGAGATGAATCTTTGTCCACATCCAGTGGCTTAAAAAAAAAACCACAAAGAACAAGGTGAGAGGGGTCAAAAGGTACAGATTTCCACATACAAAATAACTGAGTCACTGGGATGCAATGTACAGCATGGTGATACTGTGCTGCATTATTTGCAAGTTACTAAGAGAATAGACCTTAGAAGTTCACATCACAAGGAAAAAATAATTCTAAGTGTATAGTGAAAGACTTAATGTCTTTGCATCATATACAAATATTGTATGATTATGTTGTATACCTGAAATCTATTAATGTTGTATGTCAATTACACCTCAATAAAAAAAAAAAAAATAGGAGTTCCCGTCGTGGCTCAGTGGTTAACGAATCTGACTAGGAACGGACTGAGGAGATTGCGGGATTGATCCCTGACCTTGCTCAGTGGATTAAGGATCCGGCGTTGCCGTGAGCTGTGGTGTAGGTTGCAGACGCAGCTAGGATCCCACATTGCTGTGGCTGTGGCAAAGGCCGGCAACTACAGCTCCTGTTAGACTCCTAGCCTGGGTCCTCCATATGGCACAGGTGCGGCCCTAGATAAGGCAAAAAGACAAAAAAAAGGAAAGAAAAACAAAAGGATATTAGTTCAGGAGGGTATACAAATATTAACAAATCAGAAGATATCTATTTAATAAATCAGAGAGGATAAGGAACTCAACTAGTACATACTTTCTATCTCTTCGAATAAAAGTACTAATGAAAAGAAATTTAACAAAGAGCATGACGTGAAGCATAAATGTGTAAAGGGAGGTTCTTTGGAATCTTTAAATAAAACCTAATATTTTATAATACTGCAACAGACTAGAAAAGAACTGGCTGTGTTGGAGTCTTAGGACCTTGGTTAAACATCTCAAGGTACTTGTTGATACAGATCATTACTGATATTGCCCTCTCCTGAAAATACAACAGTGTATCTATTAATTAGTTATTTCTGGACTTGGGAAGCAGGCTATTAGCGACAGCTACATTAGCTTATAAGTGACTATAACTGCAGTAAAGAAAATCAAATTGGTATCTATAGAATATTGCTTCCCCTCAGCTTTTTAACTGCTTACCTTGATTATCGACCATTATATATAATATACATGTAAAATATACAATACTGTATATATGTATACACACATACATACACAAAATGGCATACCTTATAAATACTTAAGAAAATCTTGGAAGCATCTCAATTACTATGAAACAACCTAGAAAAGTGGTTCTCAAAGTGTAATTCTAGGATACAACATTAGCATCATCTGGGAACTTATTAGAAATGCAAATTCTTGAGCTACTTCAGACCTATGAAGTCAAATTCAGGATGTCAAATTCCACCAATAACACTCTAAGTGATTCTAATGTATGCTAAAGTTGAAGAATCATGGATAAAGGATGATAATAAGCTTAATAATTTTAACTTTGCCAATGGTATATATATTTGGCTGTATAAACCATTACTTATAAAAAAAAGACAGTTTTATAAGATATTAATATAATATTGGTTGGATAATTAATTACCATTAACTAAGTAACTTTAGTTTAGACTAAAGGCTGCACTGGTCTCTCCTAGGATAGCTTAAAGGCTTAAACCTTGAAAGCATCAAACTACCTCAAGGAATTTGTGTCAGAGAACAAAGTTCAAGAATATTTATAGGAATACAAAATTATCCAGCACTCTTCAAGGTAAAATTCATGAAGTCTAGCATCCAATAAAAAACTGTCAGGCACGCAAAGTAGCAGAAAAATAGGATCCACAATTAGAGAAATAACCAATCACTCAATTAAAACTGACCGAAAATTGACAAAGATGTCAGGATTAGTCAACAGGGACATTAAAAGAGTTATTATAATTATATTCTCTAAATTCAAAAAGACAGAGAAATGACAGCATTTTAAGGAGACAAGGAAGATTTATATAAAAGACACAAATTAAACCTCAAGAGATACAAAAAAGAGCAATGTCCGAGAATAAAAAAATATACTAGATGAGATTAACGGCATATTAAACAATGCAGAAGAAAAAATAAATGATCTAAAAAATACAGCAACAGAAACTATGCAAAATTAAACACAGAGACAAAAAAAGACTGAAAAAAATTAGAGCATCAGTGAGATGTTGGACAACTTCAGGCAGCCTAATATAAAGTTAATTGGAGTTCCTCAAAAAAGGGAATGAGGAAGACAAAAAATTTTTTTAATAAAACAGTAATTCAAGGGGAATTCCCATCATGGCTCGGTGGTTACTAAACCCAACTAGTATCCATGAGAATGCGGGTTCAATTCCTGACCTCGCTCAGTGGGTTAAGGATCAGGCATTGCCATGACCTGTGGTTACATTTTTACATTTTACATTGTTACATTTTTAGAGGAACAAAGATAAGAATTATGTCTAAAACATAAAGCATAACATTTATATGGACTGGGAAACCAAAATATTCGTGTGACTCACTTCACTGTGATATCTGCTTTACTGTGGCCGTCTGGAACAGAACCTACAATAGCTCCGAAGTGTGCCTTTATTATTTGCACAGAGAACAAAGATAAGAATGGCTACAAACTTCTCATCAGAAACCATGCAAGCCAGAAGGCAGTGTAGCCACATCATTAACGTACTGGAAAAAAAAAAAAATTGGTTCAACCCTGGCAGCTCTATTCTGTCATTGTTGGAGAAGGCATGTATCTCACACGCTCAACTGCGTTAGAAATTCTCACAAAGAATGCTTGCTAATACTGACAATGGTGAAAAAAATGTATTGTCATTTAAGAAGCAGGAAGCACAGTCAAGAATAATCCCTCCAATTTAGCATTCTAGGCAGTTAATCCATAGCCATACTTATAAAAACAGTATTTTAAGCTCTACAGCAGACAGGTACAGTTTTTATATGAGAGATTATTTCTTCCTAGCATACATATAATAAGAGAAGAAGGAAAGAGTGATTTGTTTTTTTATTTCTGTGTTATAGGCAAGTTAGAAAACTATCTTGGAAGGAAACTATAGAAAACAGCCTGGAGGAAACTTTTAAACACACAAGCGAGGGTACCAGAACTTGGAGTCAGCAAATCTTTCTGCTTAATTAACTTCCCTAGGAAGATGCTATTCTGGGAATGGTGATTCAGAAAAGAGAATATACGGCTTGGAGTTCCTGTTGTGGCTCAGCAGAAATGAATCCGACTAGGAACCATGAGGTTGCAGGTTCGATTCCTGGCCTCGCTCAGTGGGTTAAGGATCCAGCGTTGCCATGAGCTGTGGTGTAGGTTGCAGATGCGGCTCAGATCCTGCGTTGCTGTGGCTCTGGCACAGGCCGGCAGCTACAACTCCTGTTAGACCCTGGGAACCTCCACATGCCGCGGTTGCAGCCTTAAAATGACAAAGACAAAAAAAAAAAGAGAGAGAATATATGGTTTTAAGGAGGTAGGGATAATCTTGTTCAACTTCAAAAGCTGGAGAAGGAAGGAAATATTTTAATTTTCCTGATAATTTTCTTCCAGAGTGACTACAAAAGTACAAAAAAAGCCAGACTGACCTAGTGATAATAACAAGCTCTCTAAAGATACTGAGGTGATACCCAAGCCTGTGGTAAATCTTTTGAATGTATGATTTATGAGCAATTAGGAGGATGTCTTCTTTGAGCTACATCTATAACCTCAGCAATAATCTCTAAGAGATTATCTATTCCTTAAAGTTTAGGAAGGATGGAGTCTGTTCCTGGGGACAGGCAGTGAGTTCCTAACCCAGGTGACCGTGGTTTAAAACAAACAAAAGTAATTAATATAGTCTCAGTGAGAGACAGACTATTAGAATAATATGATCACTCCTTCCACCACACACACAAGGAATAAATCCAAGAACGTGAGACAGTATGCAAAGCATTCTAAGTTCATTTTTCATTTGAGGAAAAAAAAATGCTTATTATGTGTTTGAAAGGAGAAGATTAGCTTTCAGGTCCTCCATTTCCAGACGTTGTCTGCTGGTTCCTTTTTCTGAGCCTCTGTTAACAGGCTTTTTTTCTACACTCTATTCTTCTTTAAACATACACTCTGCTCAGTAGCTACTGTGCATTCAGGGTAAAAGCTCAAAGGTCACTGTTCAAAGAGGAATTACCAGGATGCTCCCTTTCTTATCGATGAAATAAAGAGAAAAGAGGCTGAGATGATGGAGTGCTTTAACTCTGAGTAGCTGCAAACGAAGCACAAAACCAGGAGGTGCATCTAAAGATGTCAATGTGTATATCCCAGACCATGATAAAGGCACTAGTTGTCAAAGTGGCTCGCTGCGTTCCATGACACAGAGTAATCCTATACGTTCCTACTGATGGTTAAATGCACAAGACTTCCATTTAGAAAGCAACAGTAATGGAGGAATTAGCTTTTAGAACACAGGTCTTGGTACTGTGGTTATGGTAAATGGAGTCTAACTGGGGGAGGGAGGGCACAACACTGCCACGGAGCCATGGGACCTAGAAGAGAACAGTAGTTGGTGAAGTCTAAAATTCACCTTACCTTTAGGGTAAGACAAGTTATCCTGAATGGTGGATTACAAACCACCTGAATTATAATTATAAACTCACTATGATAAAGTTTGGGTCCCCAGTCTAGACCTATAGAATTACAATCTCTCAGATAAGGCTGAGGAATCTGCATTTTTACACATTCCTACACCATTTTTATACATGTTGACATCTTACAAGTCAATAATCTAGGTGAAGACTGCTCAGTATGGTAGCCACTAGCCTACATGGGCTATTAAATTTGAATCAACTAAAATTACATAAAATTTAAAATTCATTTCCTTATTCATCTGGCCACCTTTCAAGTGTCTGTTAACCACATATGTAGAGGGTTAGTAACCAGCACAGTGGAAAAACACAGAATGTTTCTATCTTTGCAGAAAATTCTACTAGTACTGGTCTAGATCTTGGATTTGGGACAAGATATTAAATTATCCTAAAGTCTGGTATGTATTTTTTGGGGGGTGGAAGATGAGGATGATCCAAAATATAGTCTTTAAGAAAGTGCTACATGTAATCTATAACCTAAATCTGTGTATCTGTACATGCACGCACAGCAGGGTGGAGGGGGTGCTATTTGGATAGTGAGATTTCAACACTGCAGATTAAAGGATGAGGGGGCTGCTTTCTCTAACCTGTTGTGGCAGAGTTGGTTTGGCCAAACTACGATGAACCAGACAGGTTCTCTTACCCAGATAGTCAGAGAAAGTCTTAAAAAAGTGATCCTGTAATAACAGAGATATTCTTTCCATCTTTGGAAAAACAGATTCGAAAAGAGTTATAAACGAAATAAACTCTACCTTTGCTCTTCGGGAAGAGCAATATTCTATCCAGTTGAAGTAAATCACACAGAAACTTTCCCTGGATATGCCTGCTAATCGATGGTCATAGTCTTCATCGATGTTTGGATTAAACGTTGGGTCCACATCCACATAATTTCGATCTGCACACAGACGTAGTCCTTCCTGCATTGTCTCATTAGCCAGCCACTCCTCTAGCTTAGAAGATGTTGTAACATAATAAATGATACCCTAATGAGGAAAAGATTAAAAACTCCAACTAAATCACAATCTGAATTAATTTCAATTGCTTGGTAAATTCCAAATGTTTATACTGACAGCATGAATCAAAATTATATTATTCCAGCTCAATACTATACTATTTTAAGAATGCTATAGTAATGGAGCTCCTGTCGTGGCTCAGTGGTTAACGAATCCAACTAGGAACCATGAGGTTGCGGGTTCCATCCCTGGCTTTGCTCAGTGGGTCAATGATCCGGCATTGCTGTGAGCTGTGGTGTAGGTTGCAGACACGGCTCGGATCTGGCATTGCTGTGGCTATGGCCGGCAGCTATAGCTCCAATTAGATCCCTAGCTTGGGAACCTCCACATGCCACAAGTGTGACCCTAGAAAAGGCAAAAAGACCAAAAAAAAAAAAAAGAATGCTATAGTAATGTTATATATGTATGTATATATATATATCAGGCCTTCCTGGATGAAAAAAAATAATTTAATACTTTTAAAATCACAACCATAAATTCATCATGGCAACTTCAATTCTAGTCTACTGATTTTAGGATCTTTCAAAAATAATTCCAGTGTATTAAATTTAAACCATCTTGTGATCCTAGGTCAAGCTGTAAAGGTAAAATAAACAAAAAAGCAATAGAAATATATACATATTTAGAAACAGAAAATGCCACACACACACACACATATAAAAAAGGTGGTAAAGTCAGTCTCTTCAGCTTCCTGAGGTTGGTGTTTTGTTTTTGTTTGTATGTTTGTTTGTTTTTTTGGCTACATCCTCGACATATGGAAGTTCCTAGAGCAGGGATCCAACCCATGCCACAGCAGTGACCTAAGCCTCTGCAGTGACAGGGCCAGATCCTTACTTAACCCACTGTTCCACAGGAGGACTCCCCTGAGGCTGGGTTTAATCAAACATTAAATAGAAGACTCAGGAATTCCTGTTGTGGCTCAGCGGAAACGAACCCGACTAGTGTCCATGAGGATGTGGGTTCGATCCCGACCTTGCTCAGTGGGCTAAGGATCTCGTGTTGAGCTGTGGTGTACGCTGCAGAAACGGAACTTCCATGTTGCTGCAAGTGCAGCCCTAAAAAAGCAAAAAAAGAAAAAGAAAAAAAAAAGACGACGACTCAGGCTTCAACACAATCAGTGCAAATATGGTGGTACCTAGAGGTAATAACACATGAATCATTAAGCCTTAGCACACATTTTCCCTTTAAAAATGTTGGCTTCTCCTCTAACCGCCCCCCCAGTCATAACCATGCTGTATTTCTGTAAAATCTTTAGCAAAAACAGAGTATCTGTGCAGTAAAGAACTAACTTTGCCCAAAGAGAGAGGTTTGGCTTTTGCACTTGGGTTCTGGGAGGTAACCTTTCATTCCTCAGAATGTCCTGCCTGAAAGTCTTTGTTTACCTGAAGGTTTAGACCCAGAGGTTCTAAGAGGTCCTTAGAACACAAGCTCCAGAGGATCTGGAGACTGAGGCTTGCCATGTGGAAGGTCAGCCCAGTCTAAGGGACTATGGATCAATAAAAACTGCACACAGAGTTCTTGGTTGGCAACACTCTGTGAGTATTGTCACACATTGTTACTGGGAGAAATAAATATTGTCTGCAAAACTCCCCTGGGAGAGGACAACTGGAAGCTCATGCACTGGTGTCTCTAGACTTTGCCCTATGTGTCTCTACCCTTGGCAGATTTTATTCTGTATCCTTTCAATGTAGTAAATCCTAACTGCGAGGAAAATGGCTTTGCTGAGTTTTGAGTAGTTCTAGAAAATGACTGAACCTGAGTGTGGTCTTGGGGGCCCTGAATTTGCAATTGGTGTCAAAAGTTAGGATGCTTTTAGGGACCTCCTGAATTTTGCAATATTTTCATTCGGTTTGTTGAAAGCAATGCAAAGAAGTGGTTAACAGTAGGGGCTCGGGAGTCAGACAAGCCTGGGTTTTAAATCCCTACCTCCACCTTCTAGTTAGAGGACTCCGGCCAAGTTAAATTTTGATCCTTGTTTACTTGTAAAACAGGGATGTAATATTCCTTTAGAAAATTAGCTAAGATACACATATAGGTGTGTGTGAGTGTATTCCTTAACATGGTGCCTAAAACACATGTGCTACAAATGGTACCTATTAATATTAATTAACAAACGTAATAAATTTATACTAAAGAAAGAAACAGCAAGACCTTCATAGGTACACAGGTATAATTTACTGACTTTACTGGATACTAGAGAATATAAACACTACTTAGAAGCAAAGCACAGTAAACATCTTCTCCAAGGATAGCCTCTGATACCAGAAGATCTGAGTAGGCACATACCCTTACCTTGACATAGTAAGTTGTGAGCACTTTCCGAAGATCAAAGACTTGAAGCATAGAAGCAGCACTATTGTCGGTGATGCTATAACCTTCCAGAATATACTTGGTGACTATCACTTCCCAAGCTAGCCAGCGCTGGCTAAATGCAGCATTAAAGGAAAGCATATGAGGAATATGGCCAGGTTCACAACAGCAAAATCCTTCATCTTCCTCAACACCTTCAGTGATGGCCTCCACTTCCCGTTGTTGACAGTAAGTACCTTAAAGAGAGTCAGAGTGAGAGAGCACTTATAACAACGTGAAAAAAAAAAAAGAAAGAAAAACAGGAGGTGGAAAAACAAATGCTTAAAGACATGAAATTTAGAAAAAAAGACATTTTATAGCAATTGAAAGTATGTGACCGATTTGCCTTAGATTGTTTACTAACAAACTGCAGCAAGCCCCAGAAACCAGGCGGACTATATATTCATCATCTGCAGAATTACAGTGTACACTAGCACATTCAAGGTTCCAAGAATTTGTGCAATAAAGTAACCTCCTTAACTCTGAATCATTAATTCTCAAACTTTTCATATTTGGGTTTACAATTGCATTCATATCTAATTAAGGTCAAATGAGTAAATGTACATCTCATGAAGATTCGCAATAACTCAAAAACGGAAGAGTGGAACAAGAGCCGAATCATTCCAGGGCACATAATATAGATAAACATGCAGAACTCAGTAGATACTGGGTCTGTTCTCACCAATACCATGTCCATGCTGAAAGCAGAAATACTATACACACACACACACACACACACACACATATATATATATATATACACATATATATATAGATATAGATATCCTGCTTATTTGGCTATACAACTTGGAACAGTTCATTATTTCAAATTTCCTTCTGTTGTCAATTCCAATAATAATTGGAAAAGATTACATTATTGGCATTTGAGGCTTATTAATGATAAAGGTTCAACTGGTATCAGGTCTGATTATTCTGTACTAGCAAACAATTCTTTGGAGTTACATTCTTTCATACAAGATAGTTAATAGTTATTCCCTGCATTAGTGTTACTGAAATAAAAATACAAAATCAGATCAAATACAGAATTAGATCCATAGCAATCTATGCCAACAAAATATCATCCATCACATTAATGTTAATTTTTTGGACTTCCCGTGTGTCTCACAACACATTAAAGTTAATTTTTATTTCATCCTATAGTCATGCTTCCATTTAATCTGTAAATTCCTTATATTATGTAAGGACTGTAGAATGATTATAGCTAATTTTATATGTACATATTAAAGTTACATTATAATAAAAATGACTTAAGTGGGAATTGATAATTTTTCTTTTAAATATATTCTCTTTCTTTATAGAGAATATATACAACATCTATATTTCAAATGCTTTGAAAGAAAAAGATGCCATGAAATTTAGCCCCATCTGGTGGTGGTGGTAAAGGCCTGAAAAGGTAAGCTTGGCCAGCCTAATGAACTATGTGGTTAGGTACTCTAGCATTCTCTTGTTTAATTATGTTGACAAGCACTTCCAAAGTAGTGTCACATACCGGTGACACAAAAAAAGAAAAAAAGGCAAAAATGAACTTATTGCAGAACAGAAACAAATTCAGAGACTTTGAAAAACCTATGGTTACCAAAGTGGACAGGTGGGGTGAGGGAGGGGTGGACTGCAGGTTGGGGATGGAAATGTCTAAAGTTAGGTTGTGATGATGCTTACACAAATATAAAGATTTTCTAAAAAAGAATGCAAAAAAAAATAGAAAAACTGTGCCCTGAACCTAATATTAACAGGAATGCCTGCTGTGGCTGACCATTACACATGATACTGACTACAGATACACACACACATTTTTTTTAGAGTAAGAATATATGTAATTTTATAAAGTATTTTTAAAATCAATAATGAAAATGAAATTTAATCAATTTTCTTTTAATATTTAAATTAATTTTTTAAATGAAAAATGGCTGAATTGGTGGGGAATACTTAAAAAGTACTGATGATTTCTCCATTCTGGGCTCTTAGGATTTTTGTATCTACAGTCATGAATGAATTAAACTATACTTACTTTTTGCTTTTTCTTTTTAGGGCCACACCTGCAGCATATAGAAGTTCCCAGGCTAGGGGTCGAATCAGAGCTGCAGCTGCTGGCCACAGCCACAGCCACAGGAACATGTGATCCAAGCCGCGTCTGCAACCTACACCACAGCTCATGGCAACGCCGGATCCTTAACCCACTGAGCAATGCCAGGGATGGAACCGGAATCCTCATGGATACTAGTCAGTTTCTTAACCTTCTGAGCCACAACGGAAACTCCAACTATAGTTACTTTTTTAGTTGGTTCAGTCACATTTTGACATCAGCATTAAACTGGTTTTATAAAAAGAAAGCCTTGAGAAATTTTCCTTCCTTATCCATATGCTAGAATACAGAGGGCAGAATTATTATTCAATTTCTAGAACAAATTTCCTGAGCCTGGGTTTTTTAAACTGTGGCATGAAGTTGGGGCTATTCCTTAGGTTTTACTTGTTATTATTTCATTTTATTCATTTTGTCATATTCCTGCAAAGTCAGTCAAAGGTTTTTAAGTAAAGGAAATAACATAATGAGAACTATATTCTGTGCAGATGACTCTGCTAAAAGTATACAGAGAAGAGATGTGGCAGGAGTGAATTTAGAGGTTTTGACATATTCTCAGGAGAGACAGAATGAGGTTCTTGTTCAGAGCAGCAGAATAAACAGAGTAATTGAATTAATGTAGGATGTTTTCTCTCTAATATACAAACTCCAAGAATATTTTCTACCCCAACATACACTACTAATATGTTTTGCTTAGAAAAACGAAGTCAACAATAACAGGAATATTAGTAATTGAAAAAAAGAATTTTTATACTTGGAAAGGGATTCTAGAGGAACTATTAATAATTGTTTCCTAGGTTAGCCAGATCTTTCAGCCACTTCATAGTGAATACAACTGGTAAAAATGAATAAAGCTAACAATTATGAACAACAGATATGTTAAAATTGAGTAAAAAAGTAAAAGGAATTCAATTAGCATAAAAATTTTTGAATTTTTGACCTATGAAGTTTGTTCTGGAAAACTGTACTTGGTGTAAGTAACATTTAAAAATAGAAGTAAATGGAGTTCCATCATGGTGCAGCAGAAACAAATCCGACTAGGAACCATGAGGATGCGGGTTCGATCCCTTGCATCACTTGGTGGGTAAAAGATCTTGTGTTGCCGTGAGCTGTGGTGTAGGCTGCAGACGCAGCTCGGATCTGGCATTGCTGTGGCTCTGGCGTAGGCCAGCAGCAACAGCTCCAATTAGACCCCTATCCTGGGAACCTCCAGATGCCACAGGTGCGGTGCTAAAAAGACAATCAATCAATCAATCAATCAGTAAAAATAGAAGTAATGGGAATTCCCGTTGTGGCTCGGTGGATTATGAACTCAACTAATATCCAAGAGGATGTGGGTCTGATCCCTAGCTTCCCTCAGTGTGTAAGGATTGGGTGTTTGCCATGAGCTGTGGTGTAAGTCACAGATATAGGGCTTGGATCCTGCATTGCTGTGGCTGTAGCATGGGTCAGTCAGCAGCTGCAGCTCCTATTCAGCCCTAGCCTAGGAACTTCCAAAATGCAGTAGGTGTGGCCCTAAAAAGAAAAAACAAAACCAAAAATAAGTAACATTTACAAACTTGGTAGAAGCTGTAACAAAGAAATCTGGTAGGCAAAAAAACATGACTGGTAACTCAAATATGTGAATCTTGAAAATACTGGTAAAATAAAACCAGAAATGAAAAAATATGAAGAAGTTTGTTTGTCTTTTTAGGGCTGCACCGGCAGCACATGGAAGTTCCCAGGCTAGGGGTCAAATCAGAGCTGTAGACACTGGCTTATGCTACAGCTACAGCAACATGGGATTCAAGTCACATCTGCAACTTACACCACAGCTCATGGCAACGCTGGATCCTTAACCCACTGAGCGAGGCCAGGGATCAAACCTGCATCCTCACAAACACAACATCAGGTCCTTAACCTGCTGAGCCACAATGGGAACTCCAATTTGGAAAATTTCTGACCAATATGGTGGAGTGAACATGTGATAAGAAGGATTCTCCTTCCGATTCATACACATAGAAATGCTGGATAAAATGGCCTCTTCACACATTTTTTTAAGTAAAAATTAAAAAGCAAAGATTAAATTTTCAGGTGCCAACAATTTAAAAATAAGGTGAAGTCATAGCAGTGGTAAGAGTGAGTTGCTGACTTGGGTGGGGCTAGTTGGATTAGATTTGAACATTACTGGGTAATAGGTTAAAAACAACTAACACATCTAATCTAAAAAATACTTTTTAGAAATAGATCAAAACACTGCTTGGATGCTTTCTCTAAAAGCTTTTAAGTCCAAATGTTCCCTTTATTGGAAATATATGCATTAATGGGGCTTTTTTCAATTTCTATGAAACAAATTTCTATTTATGCTTACAAGACATTCAATTTACAGCAGTTGACAACTTCAAGATGTTATGTTTTTGAAGTAATAGCTTCATTCGGCGGTATACAAAATTGCTGAAGGCTGTTGGGGGAATAGTAAGTGGGTGCAAGGTTTTATTTTGGGGTAATGTAAATGCTTTGAAACTAAACTGAGGTGGTGGTTGCACAATACTGTGGAAGTACTAAATGCCATTGATTTGTTCACTTTAAAATGTGATGTTATGTGAACTTCATTTCAATTAAAGAAAACATTGCTGAGGATAAAGGCATGTCATCTATAGGAAAGTAACTCGGATGATCTCTGCCTCGCACAAAAACATAGCATTCTATGCTGCCAGCCACCTAACCAGCTGGTCACAAAGAGAGACTATCAAGGGGGCAAGCAGAGAACAACAGAAATTCACTAAGTGTAAAATTTGGAAAAAAACTAATAATTACTCAAACAATTTTTCTCATTTCACAATTCCAAAGACTAAGGATCTAATTTACAACTTTTGGGATGTAAACACATAAAACTTAGATGTCACAGGAGTACATTATAGAAATAAAAGGTGAATGTCTTACCTCTGAATTCAAGTCCCCGTAGCTGGAAAGTAACGAGCCCATTGCCTATCTCGATAAGGTGTACTAATGCATTGAGGTAGTCAGAGGCAAGTATGAAACAGTCCCCTGTGCTGTAGTTTCCCCACCGTCCTAGGAGCAAATCACCACAGAGACTGTGCTGTAGGGATCTGGTTAAATGTTCATAAAAGATGGAATTCAGATTGTTGTCATCAGATCCTACAAGAAGGGATTGGAAAAAAAAAGGTCAAATTTTAAGTCCCCTTTATATCAACAAGCAGGACTGTATTAAAACTAATTTCCAGTTAGAACTGTTATCTATATTTCTTTGATAAGGAATAATATTCAGATATCCTTGTAATTTAAAAATGAAATAATAGAGGATGATGTGAAAATTTTTCAAGTTCAGTTAGAAGTCACATAACCGCTCTGACTCTCTGATCCCCATCCACAGAACGTGGAAATTGGATTAGATGAATCTGAGGTCTCTTCCACCTCTTTAACAGTCCATGATCTTTTCTATCACTATTCAATTAACTATCCCTTATAATTAAAGGCATGCAAGAAATGAAAAAGATAAAAGAAATTCTTAACTACAACAAAAAATCCACTAGTAACAGAAGTGGGTAAAGTAATATAAGATTTCAACAAACAGGACAGTCCAAAATAAAGAAAAGGTGGCCAAAAAACTGCATTTTGAGATGCCTAATATTACCTTAATAGAAATAAACTGCTTATACAGAAACAGCAGTGAAGAACCTATAAAATTTATTAGTCACCCTTTTAGAAAAAAAATAGGATCAAACATCACCCGATAAATGAGATGACCATCTTTAGAAGTAACCTATCAAAGCAATAATCTGTAAATAGGTGCCCAAAGTATAGAACTGAAGAATGGCAAAATATACTAAGTTTAATAATTATTTTAAATTCAGCCTAACTAAATAATAAAATAAAAGGGAAACCCTATGCTCAAGCTTCAATAAAGCAGTTGTATCTAACGTTCTGTATGCCCACCGCAGAATGTGCATATGAATTCAGGGCATGGTCTTTTTGGTGCAGGATGGCATCATCAGCATTGTAGTTCAAGCCCCTCACATGGACGTACTGAAGCTGAGATGGGGTTGTTTTATCTACCAGGACATGATAATGACAGCCATTAATATCAAATAACTGGTTCCCCTTAATCCAATTTTATGCTTATGAATCAATCTGATTATCATTTAGTTTCTTCAGTAGAGCATGTGAAATAATCCACAAGTCAAATGAATATAAATATTCCAGTTTATTGGGAATCATATTTCTTTCAGTAAATTAATACACTGATATTCTGGTTGACGCGTTAATCTTTTATGGTTTGGACAGTGAGATTCACCCTCTCTGTACCAGATTACCAACGGGTGGGACAACAAAAAGATGCTTCTCCAAGGACAAAACTAAGAACCAAACTTTAGACAATAGTGACACCACCAAAATATCGCCCAATGAAGCCTTATCTTGAGTGGCTATCTGGCTCCTCTAAATGACATCTCTGTATACAATAAATTAAATAGAATTAAATTAATATTTTATCTAAACATTTGGGAAAGGAGGGAAGCAAACATATTAATAAAATAAATGTAGGTCAGACTGCATACTCTTCAATACACTTCACCAGTTTTATTTTCACTGTGTTCTACTTTTTTAACTTACGTAAGAGCAAGTTTTTGAATGGCATTTTAAAATTCCTTTCAGCATTCTTAGGAGTTCCCTTTGTGGCTCAGCAGTTAACGAACCCAACTAGGATCCATGAGGAGGTGGGTTCAATCCCTGGTCTCGCTCAGTGGGTTAAGGATCTGGCGTTGCCATGAGCTGTGGTGTAGGATGCAGATGCAGCTCGGATCCTGTGTTGCTGTGGCTGTGGTGTAGGTCGGCGGCTACAGCGCCGATTCAACACCTAGCCTGGGAACCTCCATATGCCGTGTGTGTGGCCGTAAAATAGCAAAAACAAATAAACAACAACAACAAAAGAAAAACCTACCAGTATTCTTAAAATGCATTTTATAAAAGATGGGCACATAAATTTTACGTATCTAATTCATATATACTTTGCTGAAGTAAAACAAAATAAAGCAAAGGATATTTAGTTACTCAAAAATGACCTTTGGGGAGTTCTCTTATGGCGTAGTAAGGTTAAGAATCTGGTGCTGCCACTGCAGGGCTCAGGTTGCTGCAGTGCTATGGGTTTGATCCCTAGCCCAAGAACTTCTGCATGACGTGGGCATGGCCAAAAAGAGTGAACTTTGGATTCCACCGAGGATTCCCAATAAGTTGGGAGTGAAATACGTATATAACAAACTCCTTAGATATGCTTCTTTACTCACAAATAGAGCTATTACCTGGATTTCTATCAAGCTGGGAAGCCAATCTGGTATTTGAATGATCCACTCGTTTTGTGCTGGAAAGGGCAACATAAAACATCTTTAGTAAGCTTTTTTGTTAATCTAAAGGGAGAAAACTATAATACAGATAAATAAATATTGCTTATGAAAATCTCTGAGAGAAATCTATAATTAGCATACTGATAAATCTCTTCAGTAGAACAATTTTAGGGGTAAGGATTTATTTCTTACTCTTCTACTGCCATCATATGTAAATACTAACGTTTTTTCCTGATATTTCATTGAACAATGTGTAGGAAGACATTAATGAGATTAATGTAAAAAAATTGAGGATGAGAAAGCTTATACTGTATACAGTTCCTAAAAATACACAGTACATGAAATATTCCTTGCAAGGATAAGGTTTTTGCTGTCCAGTGATACTGTTCTTTGGAATAGTGGTTTTCAAAATGTAATCCACAGAACCTGAAGCAGGAGACTCAAGAGCTTTTCAGGGAATTTTCCAAATCAAAACTATTTTCATAATAGTACTGAACTGGTATTTGCCTTTTTTTTTTTTTTTTTTTACTATACTGACAACTGTATTATGGCACAAAAAGCAATGGTGGGTTAAGACTGTTGGTGCTTTAACATGAATCACAGCAGGGGCACCAAACTACTATTTTTCACTGCAACCCATGGACAAGATAAAACAGTACATAAAATTCAAGTTTTCCTTAAAATTGTCCTTAATGAAGCAATACAAATATTAATTTTATTAAACTGCAGCCCCTCAGCACAGATCTTTTTAATCCTGTGTGTGGCAAAATACACATAAAGCACTTCTGCTGCATTCTGAAGGAGGATGACTGGACGGACAGATAGCATTTGTGCAACTGTTTAAACTGCAAGCTGCACTAGCTGCTTTTTCTTCCTGTGGAACACCATTTTTACTTGATTGGCTGATGAATAAACTACAACTATTCAGAGTATTTGAGTATTTGATATACATTTCTCAAAGGAGAAAATGAGTCTGAAATTTCAAGGAAAATAACTGACAATGACATCTGTTGTCCATAATGAAATTCATGTTTACAAGCAAAAATTAGAATTTTAGAAAATCTTTATCTACCACCATGTGCTTGATAGCGTCACAATACTTCAATACTTTTCTTTTGAGATTGGTGGTGATATGAATGAACATATTTTTAAAATACTGTATAATGGGTCAAAATTTGGAAGATCTACATTAGTTACTGAACCAGTACTTTCCAAATGATTGACAAAGATGTTATAAGAGTATGTATGGGTAAAAGATCCATTCAAAGTAGAAGACATATCAATGAATTTTGATGTAATACAGTTCCAAAAATTCATTGGTGTGGTTTTAGATTCCACATTGCCACTAATCTTTAGGAAACGACCATCTGTTGAGTTTCAGTAAATGGTTGAAGAAGAATACCCACAACTGTCTAAAAAGATTTTTAAAATACTTCTTTCTTTTCAAACTATACACCTGTGCGAGGCCAGATTACCTTATATACTTCAGCCAGAATAACGTACTGTAACAACAGACCGAATGTAGAAGATATGAAAATCCAGCTGTCTTTTATTAAGCCAGACAGTAAAGAGATTTACAAAATTGTAAAAACAGTGACAGTCTTCTCACTGATTTTTTTTGAGGGATGGGAAATACAGTTATTCTGCATTAGAAAAATGTTATTTATATCAACATGTAATACATTTGTTATTTTTATATTAGTTTTAAACATTTAAAATTTTGAGTTCTGATTTATAATATAGCAAATATTGGTTGATAAAACCCCTATCAACAAAAACTCTTTAGAGACTTCAATAATTGTTAAGATTGTATGTAAAGGGGTTTTGAGATCAAAAAGTTTAAGAACTGCTGCTATAGACATTATTCTGGACTAAATTTAAGTTGGCCCAGAAAGAAAAAAAGGATATAAATAACACTGAAAGTCACCAAAAAGGAAACACCATGTGTGGCTTTAGGTAAAAGACCACAGCAAAAGTTTCACATCATAAGCCAGCCAGTCCATTGTTCAAAAGGTGAGATTATCATTTTCACCCATTATATGTGCCAATGTGTGAAAGTGTAGAGAGAAACAGCAGTCATGGAGATGGTCAGTAGAATTAAAAATTAGCATAAGATCTTCCTGAATCAAAATGCTAATATATATTAAAAAAAAAACTTTAAAATGTCTAAGTTCCATGACACAGTAATTCCCCTTTAGATATTTTCTTAAATTAAAAAAAAAAGAAAGAAAATTTGGATAGTTATTTGGCATTACACTAAACAGCTAGCCTAAGGAACTAAGCTTAAATGGGGAAAATACTTAATGTACAAAGATGGTCACTAAAACCTACCCTCGTAAAAAACTAAAAATAATCTTTAAAAAAAAGTTTAGCTCTAGAAATAGCTGTTTCTTAGAAAATGATGAGATAGCTATTTATGACTTATAATGACATACCACCGCATAGCATAAAGTCTCAGAGTATTATTAATGTGGAACAATTCTAAGAAATAATATTAGAAAAAAATAAAGAAAAATGGTACATTCAACTAGAACTATGTTTTAAAAATCTTTTGAATAGAAAAAAAAAGGTAAAGAAAACAGACCGATTATTCAGACTCTTCCAATTTTACGTAATCCTGAAATTTTAAGGAGTATAAAATTTTAAATATTTCAATACAAAAATTAACCATGGATAACTTATAATAATGCTATCTATAGTTTTTTCTAGTAAAAAAGATAAAAATTGGCTTTCAAATGTTTTTCTTTACTCACTTATAGTCTCTCTCCCAGAACTTCACAGGTCGAACATACGACGTGATGAATATTGCACTTCCCAGAAAGGGGTTCAGTGGAGTAGAAAAGAAGGCTGATACAGCAGCCTGAACAAACAACATGGCTGAATCTACGGGAAACTGGTTAAGGACCTTAGTGCTCACCTGAATGCACAGGCGTGCGTGCACACGCGCACACACACGCACGCACGCACGCACGCCCCTCACAAATGTACTGCAATTAGAGCAATCAGAAATACGAGGTTCATCAGAGGAATACAGAAAAAGGTGTCACTGGACAGTCTAAGGGGTAGAAAGACAGCCAGGGAAATACAGCCTGGTATGATGCTTTGAAGGGAGCCAAATAAACATTTGCTAACATGTATTTGGTAAAATTTCATGTATTACTCTTGGGTAGAAAGGATTGGTTTTAATTTTCCAGAAGATAAGAACTAAAATTTAAAGACATATCAACCTTTGCATGGTCACTAACCTTTATGTTTATTTACAAAGTACTTTTAAGAAAGGATGAGAACAGAAAATTTTGAATACAAGTTTAATTACAGTCATATCATTATGGAAAGTGTTTTGAATCCTCATTGATTTATAAATATTTCTAACCATCTTTTAAAAATATTGAAAATTCCTGGACTTTAATACATATATAAACATAAATTTTTTAATCAGCATTATTTAATTATAAAATCTTAATACTTTTCTCAGGTTCAGATGATCTGTGGGTGACAGATGTGAATATCAGGTAAACAATCCCAATCAGTAAAGTTGTGGACTCAAAGGATTGTGACTTTCTGATCATTTAACATATAGTAACCTATGTTCTCTGCCTGTGAAAGGTTATGCCTACAAACCAAAATTCTCATCAAGGATATGACTGCCCTTGTAAAAAAAACTTTTGTTAGAAGGATACGGGGCACTGCAAAGGGCTGAGCAAAAGCATGGAAAGCAGAACCCCATGTAATTTGCCATGGGGCAATGTAAGTGTACACAAACTGCAATTTATAAAGGAGTTCCCAGAGCTGTAGGAGGAGAAGAAAAACAATCAGTGAGAAGTTTATCATTAGATTATTAAATTAATAAATGAAAAACTCCTAAAGTGATTTTCTTCCTAATAGGGAAACAGCATTGAAATTATTTTCCATTTGCATAAAAGGGAAAGAAATACCACTGCCAAAACACTGCATATGTTTTTAGTAAAGATGGTTATCTGACTTATGGATTTGTATTTTATCTGTTTAAAAAAAATCCTATGCTCTCTCTATTGGTTATAATTACTACTATAAGCAAAGCCAAAAAAAGGTGTGTGTGTGTGTGTGTGTGTGTGTGTGTGTATACCTTTTTCTAAGACATTTCCCTCAAATTTTAGTGCTTTGGAAACTGAGTATGTTTTAAATGTAATGTCAAAAGGAATCTGAAAGCAGCCAGGCAGGGGAGAAAGCTATAAAGCAGTTGTCACTGCCTGTTTGCCTAAGAATATACTAGTGTGTATTAAGCATCTGTTCATAATCAGAATGGTTACTGCCAACAAAAACATAATATACATTTTAATCTTATTTAAATTAGGATCTGCTTTGTTGTTGAACATGTCTTTAACACTGAAACAGAATGACTGTGTTTGCTCAAGACTGCCTCTGCGTGCTAGGCAATGCAAGGTCCCATTCTCAGAATAGATCAGAGTCTGAAAAGCAAGAGGTTCTGACTAATTCAGTGCCATGATTCAGGCACCAAACACCTCATATTTAAGTTACTTAGCTGATTTACAAATGAACTTGTTCAATTTCTAATTTAAAAAGAAATCACAAGCTCAACCAATTAGAAAATGCAGATGAACCCCTGCATTATCTGCCATGACTCAAAATTACGCTGACAATCCTTGATACTAATGTGATCAGGATGACAGGAAGTAAAAGCAGCATGTATATTATCAAAATGCCATTATAACTGCTTAAAAACAGTGACTCAGAACACAACACTCTTCAGTTTCTAAATGTGAAATAGACTATACTCAAATTTTGACCATAGTATTAAAAAAGTGATATGCAATTACATGGATAAGCAGTAAGGATGTGAAAACTTTTTTATATATATATTCAGGATATTTTTTCTTAAATTATCATTAAATTGATGGTACATTTTACAATGATATTTTAAAAATAAATACATATAAAGAGACCGATCCCTTGAATGGTACTTGCTTACCACCTTGTTAAATTCTATGAAATAACCATTAAAAAATGGTAACTTGCAGGTAGAGCTTTCTCTGTTCTGTTAATAACTAACATAGCCTAAGCATCTAGAAGTTCTCAAACATGGTATGTTCTCAAAAAAAATTTGCTTAACAAATGAAAATATTAAGAAAATCTAGACTAATGTGAGTTAAGTGTAGTGACTATTTCAAGGACTTTTAGTTTATATTTTATTGCAACTTTCACTTTTTTCCAACCAGTATAAGATTCAATACCATTTCCAATCTAAATATTAAATTTGTGAGAAATCACATGCTTTTTTATACAAACAATTCTCTGATTAACTTTATGGTTTCCTCCTTGGTTAATCATGCTCACTAGAAAAGGAAATAAATGATAAAAATGCATACAAATTAGTGATTGAACAAATACAATACTGCACTATTTTAGAAGCTATTTAGCATAATATGTTGAAATTGACTATTACTAAAGCCTCGTTCAGATCAACGGTTTTCATCTGTACTGTTCCCATCCTAGGCCAGACCTGCATCACATCTAAATTACTGTCACAATCTCTTAAGCTGTTCTCCGTACCTTTAGGTTCTCTCTTCCCCAATTCATCCCAAATGTGGCTGACCAGGCTAACTTTCCTAAAATTGGGCTTTCATTGTGTTTTGTAGCTGCTCATATGCTTCAGCTCTCTGTTACCTATCAAATGGGATAATATATGTCAAAGTCCTTTGTATGTGATCAGTGTTAACATGAAATCTAAACTCTATTTAATTTACAATTAATCTGACTACGTAATCTATTTCATTTAAGAGGCAGTGTGGTTTAGCAAAAAGATTCTTTGAACAGGAGGCAGAAGATGCAGACTTTACCATCTCAATTGCAAAAAGGACGAAAAGAACCTATCTTATGGGTGAACAACAAATTTTAGAAGCATTCGATAAACTTCAGAGTATTCTGCAAATAAACTAATTTCTGATTGCTCCCACATGGCCTCATGCTGATCTGTCTCCATCATTTTCATTCAGCTGTCAGGTTATTTCCTCCCTCCAGCTTTCCAGCTGCCCACAGCCCCATTCTACCATGTCTGCTTCTAAAATTATTCAAAGCCACACCCCCTTTGGAAGATTCCTTATTCAAAAATACATACTGATTAGAGTTTCTCTAATTTTTCCATATAACTTAAACTTACCTTCCTAGTTCTATGGATCACAGTGACTGGCATTATTTGGGGATTCTAATCCTAAATAAATAGTTGATTGAAGAAATACAGTACATAAAAGATAATGAAGCAAATGAAATGCAACAATAATCTTCACTAAATAGCATATTACTTAGAGACAGACTTTTTACAGATAGACATTCCTTTCAGTGGTAAATTACCTTGTTGAAGAGTATGGACATGAAGAAGAGATCCAATAGCATGGTCTCTGAAAAAGCTTCATAGTCAATTTTGAAAAAGAGCACAGTAAAGATGACTGTAACATACTGATATGTAGGGCTGCTAAAAGAGGACCGCAGCAACTTCAAACCAGCAATGGTGATCATTAATGCGCCTAATCTACAATATAAAGAAAGCACAACTCGTCAACTAATGACCAAAAATTTTAGATAGTTTGTGAACTTCAGAAAAATCACCACTTACTAAGCTTATAATATATATGTGTGTACATGTTTAAAAACATAAACATGTATATATGTGTACACGTTTAAAATTTAAATTCTAAAAACCATTATAGGGAGTTCCCTGGTGGCCTAGTGGTTAGGACTTTTCACTTTCACCACTGCAACCTGGGTTCAATCCCTACTCTGAGAACAGAGATCCTATATCAACCCTCTGAAAACCATTATAACATTCCACTTTAATATATGTATCATGATTCTTATCCTTTATATAAATAAGCATGTTTAAAAAATAAGTAATGATATTAGAATTCTAACATTTGGTTCTCCAGTTTCTCAGTATTTCTATTGCTTTAACATTAATAGCATTCAACACAAAAATATATATTAATGTTTACCCAACAACATGTACTTAGTGTAGTGGGTAGGCCTATAGAATGACTGTACAGTGACCACGAAGCACACGAAAATAATCACCTTCACAACTTACCATCTAGTACTAAAATTAACCTTACTCAATAAGTGCCATCTCATAAAATGTTAGTTGACAATGAGATGTCTGGAGTAGTAATGTGCCAAGAGCAGAAACAGATGTTCAGAAAAGGGAAATCAAAGACAAAATTTCACTTGAATTTTTTACACAGTACTTTGCATCAAAAAGAGACACTCAATGATTACTTGTTACTTGATCAATAACTTAAGACATTGCTATGACAACCCTCAATAGTCAAACTTAGATAAGAGGAATATCGTACTTACTCTGTATCCAGTTTTTTTGGACTAGCAATTGTCTCTGCACTGCTACTAAGTTCATTGAGAACAATCAATGGATAGATTACATTCTTCTCCACAAAAAGGAGCCACACATGAAGTTTCTCAAACCACATCATAGTGGCTGCATCTAACAAGGCAATATTAAGTCAAGAAGATCATGTCATTTAATGTATAAAACAGTCTTTCAATGTGATGAGAAAGGAAAATCTTACCACTCAAATTCAGCTCTAAGAAATATAAGAAATCCAGTACTCCAATCAATTATCAATTTCCACGAATTCTGAGACACATCTAACTTTCCAACTTGGATGTAACTTAAATTTAGATGAACTGAATTTCACTTTGAAATGTAATTTTTAACACCTCCATTTTATGTTTTTGTTATTGTTATTGGCTGCCCTGCAATACACCGAGCTCCTAGGCCAGGGATCAGATCTGAGAGGCAGTCTCTACCTAAGCCAGAGCTGTGGCAACACTGGCTTCTTAACCCAAGTGCTGGGCCAGGGATTAAACCCATGTCCCAGTGCTCCCAAGATGCCGCCAATCCCATTGCACCACAGCAGGAGCTCCAAAACCTCAGTTTTTAACCATAACTTTTTCTTATTTACGGCTATAGCTTTTGGAGAAAAGGTTACTTAAGATTATTGGACTGTCCCTTTCCCCTAAAGAAATAAGTGATCTGGAGTTACTGTTGTGGTTCAGTGGTAACAAACACAATATCCATGAGAACGCGGGTTCAATCCCTTGCCTTGCTCCATGGGTTAAGGATCCGGCATTACCATGAGCTGTGGAGGTCACAGACACGGCTCGGATCCAGCATTGCTATGGTGTAGGCTGGTAGCTGTAGTTCCAAAGCGACCCCTAGTCTGGGAACCTCCGTATGCCATGGGTACGGCCCTTGAAAGATTAAAAAAAAAAAAAATGTTAAACAGAAATCATAAAGAGGACTGAGTTTGCACGTGGCAAGGAAGACGGGGCGGGGGGAAGGTAGGGTTTGAAAAGATAAGTCACAGATATATACTGAAGGATTAGTCAGTGAGAGGTCTGTGAAGAACAGTTTAGAGAAGGAAAAAGTAAGTTTTATTCTGTGGCAAGCTGGCACTGTAGCACTGACATTCATACTTGAACTGAAAGGAAAGCATCCTGTAAAAGGTCTGACTCATCACAGTGTCAAACCTAAGTGTAAGAAGCACAAGCCAAAGTGTTACTTGATGATATTTATTTAACCGTCACAAAAACAAACAAAGCAAAAGAACAAATCCACAGTACTGAAAAGCGCTGATGAAAATACTTACTTCGAACTTCATATTGATTATACTCCACTGTCTTCAGCAGAGGGTGAGAGAAGCAGTGCCATGGTAGCTGTTTCCTAACCTGAGGCAGCACGTAATGGGTCACAAACCCTACGAAGCCCACCAGTGCATACAACACATACTTGAGCGCAGGCTAAAAGAAGGTTAAAAATGAGAAAAGGAAAGTGATTTTGAGACCCAAAGGAGAAGTTCTAATTTGTCAGTTCAATTTTAGAATCTAAGAATGAAACATTCGTCTATAGTTAACATTTCTATATTACGTAATTTCCCAATTAAGTCGGCTATGAAAGTTAGTGACTGTTCATGCATTACAGATTATTTTAAAATGTGTTAACTACTTTCTTTGGTGCCTCACAACATTAATAATTAGAGTGTGGCCTGAGGTGTATCGATTGCTACTCTAAGAATGTTCTATGTGACTTGCAGAGCAAGTATTACACTATTTTAACTAGTACAGATAAAGGATATGAGCTATAAAACTAAGTCTGAATGAAAAGCACCATAAGGAAAAAAAGGTATTCTTTTTTTGTGTCTTCACATGGTTTAGAGGAGAGTTCTTACGTATGACCAAGTTCACGTACCATCACTTCAAATATTTAAATTAAAAGTCACCTGTGAGGCATCCATCTAACCCCCAAAGACCCACTAGATCTCAGGTACTCAAGAGTTAACAGTTCAAATTGGTAGGGGAGAAAACTGGCAAAAATGTTAAAATTAAATAATACAACCTTTGCTTCTGGCCAAACGGAATAATATTAATTCTCCCACATGAATCAAAACAGAATAAAATATATGAACCAATGGTTTGCAATACACTAGCCATAAGGAAATAAACAGTGAATGCTGAGAGAAAGGCATCAGATGAGGTCAGTGTCAGGACTATCCCAGCTTACTGCCCTTAGAGGGCCTCCAGGCTGCAGTGCAGAGTGGGGAACCCACGTGAAGCCTGGTACCTCCTGAGCTGAGGTGACAGAACTGAGAGCCTGAAGAGGCAAAGGTAGCTAGAGTTCACCAGAGGAGATAGGGTACCAAAGATGAAACTGCGTGGCAGGGGAAAGAACCACATCAAAGGATTAGGGAGAACATCATTCAGCATGCACACAGGGCTAGGAACAGTGCCTGTTATCACAAGACAGACTGGAAAACTCAAGATTCACAAGGCACTGGTCAGCATGCTCAAAAGGGTGTGGCCTCAGTAGGGGAAATATCAGCCACAGACCCTTAGTCCCAGTTAAACAACCTTAAAGTTAGATCTAAGATCATACTGTTAACAATGTTCAAAAAGTAAACAGAGGCATGGGGGATATAAAAAAGACTTCAACCAAATTCTAAAAATAAAATTTTTAAGTTCTGAAATAAAATTACACATTACAAAAAAAAAATCAGTGAATTTAACATAGCAATAGCAATAGAAAGTATTCAAAATTAAACACACAAGGGAAAAAAAGGAATTTAAAATGACACAGCATCAGTGAACTGTGGGACAAATTGAAGATGCCAAACATATACGTAATAGGAGTCAACGAGTGAGGCTGTGACGGGGGACAATAGAAGGAAAAGGAAAAAACACCTGAATTAATAATGACCAAAATGTGCTAAATTTGATGAAAATTAGACCACAGACACAGTGAAATCTAAGTACAAAAACATGAAGAAAACTATGTGAAGGATCATAAACCATCACCATGTAGAAATATGGGTCTACACAGAAAAGAGCACTGAGGATGTAACTGCAGGGCCTACAGATGAGCAGAATTGCACTGTGGGAGCACCACCCAAGGAGCACTGCCCATACCTGGGCCTGATTTAGAAGATGAGGTTTTAGACTTCCAGCTGATGGAATGAGACTCTGGGGACTTTAGAAGGGAGTGAGTGCATTCTGCACATGGGAGAGATATGAACCATGGAGGCCAGAGGACATCCTGGGTAGTCAGTCCAACACGGTTCCCATGATCCTCCTTCCTGGTCCTTAGGCCTGCTGGTATTCCCTCCCAGAGTGAAGCAGGGCTGCCCTGAGAGACCAGTGGATGTGGATGGAGAGGTGGTATGCCACATCCAACATCGATCATGAAAGACTGGGGCTTCAGTCTTGGGCTCTCTACCTCCAGGATCACTGGCTCTGGGGGAAACAGGCTGCCACTGAATGAGGATGCTCAGGATAAGGGCCAACAGCAGTCGAATGACTGCAACACACACTGAGCTGGGATAATCTAGCTAGCCACTCCCAGATTCATGACCCATGAGAAACTGATAGAAAATAAGTATTTATTGTTAAAACTGAACAAAGTCATTTATTTCAACATTATGAACAAACACTACAATCAAATCTGAAATCAAATCAAAGTTATTTTCTCCCAGCGAGAAGGACAAAGTAATTCCTTACCTGCAATACTGTGAACACCGTGCTTACATGAATAGCAAAATACAGCACACCAATGACAATGCATACCACTAGGTCAGACTGTAAACGCTCACTCTGCAGAACAAAAAGAATTACCCAACATTACACAAAGATTTTTTAAAAATCTTTTCTTTACTCCCAACTGGCCAAGTTTAAGAAATAAATTTTCATTGATCCTATTCTGTAACACTTCTAGATATTTCTTAATAATAATAATAAACTTCAATAAGTTTTATTCTCTTCCTCAATTTTCTCATATCTTGCTAGTTAAAAATAAATTGGGGGGGGGGGCTTTTTAGGGCCACACCTGCGGCATGTGGAGGTTCCCAGGCTAAGGGTCTAAGTGGAGCTACAGCTGCCGGCCTGCACCACAGCATCAGTGATCTACACCACAGCTCACAGCAACGCCATATCCTTAACCAACTGAGCAAGGCCAGGGATAGAATCTGCAACCTTACAGTTCCCAGTCGGATTTGTTTCCGCTGCACCACGATGGGAAGAAGTCCTCTCATATCCTGCTTTGACACTGCAATACCAGTGAACTAGTTCTACACACTGTGTAACATACCATAACACATAACAAAGTCTTTGGGGGGCGGGGCGGCCACACCCATGGCATGTGGGAGTTCCTAGGCCAGGGATCAAACCTGCACCCCTACACTGACAACGCTGGAGCCTTAACCCACTGTGGCACGAGGGAACTCCAAGCAAGTGTTTTATTTATTTACTTTTTTGTTTTTTGTGTGTTTTCTAGGGCCTCACTCATGGTATATGGAGGTTCCCAGGCTAGGGGTCTAACCGGAGCTGTTGCTGCCAGCCTACGCCACAGCCACAGCAATGCGGGATCCGAGCCGCATCTGCAACCTACACCACAGCTCACGGCAACACCGGATCCTTAACCCACTGAGAAGGTCAGGGATTGAACCCACCACCTCATGGTTCCTCCTTAACCCACTAAGCAAGGCCAGGGATCGAATCCACAACCTCATGGTTCCTAGTTGGATTCGTTAACCACTGAGCCACGAAGGGAACTCCCAAGCAAGTTTTTTAGAATGAAGTCCCCACCCACAACATTTATAAATTTTACATACAGAAAAAGGAAATCAGATATTTGTAAGTTACTGTGCCATTTATAGGGTATATCCTTTTGGATAACAAAGTTACATTTTCATTGGCCTTTTTAAATGTTGAAACTGCATGTCCTATTTTATTTACTGGATTTGGTTCTTTTAGTGTTTGCCTTAAAAACAAGAAACTTCCTGATATGAGTCACCAATGGACCCAAAGATTTATACTTTTAACTGGATTAGGAAATATTCTATTACATTTAATTTGAAATATCTTTTGCTAATATGAAAACTAGCCAGAAAAAAACTGTTTAAATTATATCTTGAGGCAGTTTTGTATTCCCCTAAAGTATTCTAAAGAATATGTGAATAGCTCAAGTTCACTGAAAGTAAATATTATGTCTAATTCATAGACTATCTAAATTTAGTCTTCCACAAATGGAAATACATAAAATAACTTAGAAAAAGAATGTTTTGGAGTTCCCGTTGTGGCTCAGTGGAAACGAATCAGACTAGGAACCATGAGCATGCGAGTTCAATCCCCAGCCTCGCTCAGTGGGTTAAGGATCTGACGTTGCTGTGAGCTGTGGTATAGGTTGCAGATGCAGCTCAGATCTGATGTTGCTGTGGCTGTGGCATAAGCCAGCAACTGTAGCTCTGATTATATCCCTAGCCTGGGAACCTCCATATGCCATGCGTGTGGCCCTAAAAAGCAAAAAAAGAAAGGAAAGAAAGAAGAAAGAAAAAGAATGTTTTGTTTTGTTCCATAAAGCAGATATGAATCTATACAATTCATTTTTTTAATAATTAAAAGAACGCCAATAACATTAACAATTTTTAAATTAATAAATTTGCAGATAGTACAGGCTAATATTCTCCCCTTTAACCAGAAAAAAAAAACACACACTTTTTCAGATTGCCCTTGAGAAATAAAACACACTAAAAGACCAGCAACTCAAGGACATAGATTTTTATCAGTAAGAATAACAATAAAATAAATCTAATCTGTGTTAATATTCATCTTTCAAATCTCAGTTTAAATTCTTAAGAATTTCACAAACAATGAAATCACTTAATTTCACCTTATCTAAAAATAAATATTTAGCACACTGTTTTATACCAAAACAAACTTTGGGAATTCTGGTTGTGACTCAGGGGGGTTAAGGACCTGACATCTCTGTGAGGATGCAGGTTTGATTCCTGGCCTGGCTCAGAGGGTTAAGGACCTGGGTTGCCAAAAGCTGTGATGCAGGCCACAGACGCTACTCTGATTGGGCCCCTGGACTGGGAACTTCCATATGTTGCAGGTGGGACTGAAAAACAAACAAACAAACAACAAACTTTGAAGAATGAGCATTTCTTACATGTTAAAACTAGAAATAAAAACCAACCATGTACAACTATATATATATTCCCCCAATTACCAAAATTGTGTTAGCTCAAAAATTCCTCATTATACAACACGATGAACTGTATAACATTTAAGTCTTATAGGTATTTTTAAAAAGCTAAAACTTACAACAGAATTTCTAAGTTTTTCAGGCAGTGGATCTTTTACTTCAGACAGAGGGTCTTCTGGATTTTTCTCTTCTGTTTTTGGAAAAATCTTGGATTGCACTAAAGAGCTTTTACATTAAAAAAAAATGAGGAAAAAATTTAAAAATACATTCTTAAACTAAAAGCCAGTAATTCAAATGGCAAATAAAGTATTGTAAAGTATATGACAGAAGACAAAGCGGTTCAAGTATATTTAAACATTAATAAATGACAAAACCTAAAAAGTTTAAGATGCCATAAGTAAGTGCACAGTAAGAAAATTTTTATTAAAATATAGTTTTAAAAATTAGGAGAGAAAAAGCTAGCAAATACTCTTAGCCAATGGGGGTCTGAATGTTTAAAAATTAATATATTTTGAAACCAAATACAGGTTAAGTCAACAGCACCTTGACAAGGCCTCAGAAAAACAGATCTTGGAAGTTAAATCTGAAAGAAATGCCAACTTATTTAAATTTCTTCAACGGCTCTTACTTACAAAAGAACAGATGGATCACTGCTTTGTCGGCTGAGATGATAGGATACTGCCACTAATAAACCACAAAAAATGGAGAAAAGCACTGGAATATGCTGGCCATCCCAAGAATCCTATTGGAAAAAAAAGTAGGACAGAACAATATGCTTCTAATTCACAATGTATCATGTAATCCTTCTATGTTAGTATTTTAGAGAAAGATAATTGAATTCAAATACACCTTTTCAGCCATGTTAACTGCATTTATTCCATATAAACTTATATGTATCACTTTCTGATAAACTAGAACCTAACATCATCAGATGTCTTTTGTCACCAAAGCTCTATTATACACCAGGAATAATACATTTGTTTCTAATATATGCTATCAATTTCTTTCATATTTCAGTAGTTATCAAATTTACAGCAAACTATGTTCTCACTTTTGAAAAACAAAACAACCTGGTTTGGCAAACTTTTTATTACTTATAGTAATGGAGTAGGAAAAGGCAACACACGGTACAACACATTAAGCAAAACAGACTGTTAACATTTGATATGCTACCATCTTGATGCCTCTGCTAATACAATATGCCATTACATCCTCCAGAGTACTGAAGAGGCACTCTGTTTCTTGAGTGAATGAAGAATATATTCCCAGAAATAAATAAACTAACTTTGTATTATTTATTTCATTTTATTTAGATTATTTAGATTAATAATAATTAAGGATAATCATGCATTCCATGTAATTCATAAATATAAAAATAGATAGTAACTTTCACCTTTATTAAGTCACTACCTAGAACAGCAGAAAGCAAAACAAACCCAGCCATCTCTGAGTTTTCAGTGAACTCCTGATTCAGGGTGGGAGAAAATTCAGAAAACATGAAAAAAACCACTTAGGGAAGCTGACCTTATTCAAAAAATTTAAAGATGGACTTGTTCTACACATTGTACTGGGCCTGAAAGTTTTCACTTTATAAAATTCGAGAATACTCTTAAAAATATGTAAACACCTAAAAAACATATACATATTAATAGGAAGTACTAAAGTTGTCTTAGAGGAAAAATATTAATTTTTCCTTTTTTCTTTTTTTTTGGCTTTTTAGGGCCACATGCACAGCATATGGAAATTCCCAGGCTAGGGGCTGAATCAGAGCTACAGCTGCCAGCCTACACTACAGCCACAGCCACAGCAATCCAGGATCCGAGTTGTGTCTGTGACCTACACCACATCTCAAAGCAACGCTGAATCCCCGACCCACTGAGCGAGGCTAGGGATGGAACTTGCATCCTCATGGATACTAGTCGGATTTGTTTCTGCTGTGCCAGAATGGGAACTACTGGAAAAATACTAAATATTTTTGCTTTTTATGGCCGCACCTGTGGCATATGGAAGATCCCAGACCAGGGGTCAAATCGGAGCTATAGCTGCTAGCCTATGCCACAGTCACAGCAAGTCCAGATCTGAGCCTCATCTGCAAACTACACCACAGCTCATGGCAGACTTTCAGTTACAAGATGTAAAGTTTAGGTAGGGGGTGGGAAAAGGGCGGAAGAGGGTCAAAAGGCACAGATTTCCAATTTTAAGATAAATAAGTTCTGAGGATGGTCAACAGCTGTAACTCCGATTCAGCCCCTAGCCTGGGAACCTTCATATGCTGCAGGTGAGGCCCTAAAAAAAAAAAAGGAAAGATAATTTTTTTACATTTATAATTTGGTGACAATTGTTTTAAACTGGAGCTAAAAAACCAGATCCTTCTAAACCAATAATGACATTAAATTTCAGTGCACTTATTTTTACTAGACTGTATCTTAAATTGCACTATTTGAACTTATTGTTAAAAAAATCTTGATATGAACAGCAGCTATATATACTCTTAACTAGAAATCGAAAATTAATTTCATATTCTGTTATCACCATGCCCACCTCTACCCCAGACTTAGTTTTTAATAGTCTGTTTCTAGTATTAACCTATGATCACTGCATGGAAAAGGATTTTCTCTTAATAATGATTCACTATGAAACTGCTTTCATATTCAAAATAAATGAGAATAAGGCTCAACATATAAAGACCATGGAAATTAATGATGAAGTGGTATCAGGAAAAAAATCATTATTAGTCAACTTAAAACAATCTTCATAAAGAAAAGCAGCCCTAAAACAAAACTTACTACATGTACTGCTCACCTTCAAGGCGCCGTAACATAAGCCATACAGTAAGGCTACAGCCACAATGCTACAGATGAAACTGTAAAGTGCTGCAAGCAAGCTTGTAGTGGCTACACAGGAAAGGAAAAAAGAAATCAACATTTATAAACATTTATTGTAACCACAAACCTTAAAAATTTTTTTGTAAAAATTCAGTTTCTTCATCCTGTCCTTTCAAAAAGTTTTGAAATGACAGCAATGTTTTACTACTGACAATTTCTGAAACAAGGTAAAATATTTTCATTTTGGAAGTAATAAACACTTATAGACAGCAGAAAAAATTTACATTTATACTCTGCTTCAGGAATGTATCTTATTATTTACAAAAGTATGGGAAAATGGAGCATGTGAAGCTTGAAAAAAAACTAGAAATGTATTAAGTATTCATTAAAGATATTAGTTCATGTAAACAGAATTGGTGTTACCCAAGTAAGTAAATCTTTACTCCCAAGTGTTAAGTCTCACAAAAAGCATAGATCTAATTACTGACAATAACAACAAAAATAGACCTAATGAAATTACTAACAATGAGGAACAGAGGATGGCTAAGATAACTACTTTTTGTTTTTAAAATATGAATAACAGACTTCAATAGCAATTTTATGTGGTGGTCATAAAAGAAATAGACAAAAATTTTTTTAGAAGATATTAAAAAGCTAACACCTTGCACAAGTTTGTAAATGGTGACAAAGCCCACTATCATAAATTACCTGCACTAACCTTCCCCACAGTATTTAGATTAATTAGCACGAATGATTTTCTCCTAAACACTGAAATTGTTTTCTACCCATTAAGCTATGCTGAAGACCAGCCCAGTCTTAATTTACACGTCTTCAAAAAAATTTCAAAACATTAAAAATTCTCTAGACACATATAACATAGAAAAAACTTGCTTTCTATTTACAATTTAACCATAATATTGACATTTTATCAGTAGGGATAATTTCAGTTCATACACTTGGAAGATGTGGACTGCAAATGTGAAGTACAAATAGAAATAAACTATAAAGTTCAGTAATTTCTTTCTTTTTCATATCTTTTTCTCTAGTTGTACATTCATTTTTCAGTAAAATGTTAGATGGTTAAATTAAATAAGGGTATGTTTTAACCACGGTGGCTACCCAAAATGTTATTTTCAAGTCCTGCAAAACATTATTCCACAGTAATTTTGGTATGTTCTCACTTGTTTTGCAAATGAAATGCACATATAACAGTATATCAATTCATATCCATATATTCTGTCCTAAAAACAGTATATCAATTCATATCTATATATTCTGTCCTAAAAACAGATGTTTCTAAAAATCTTATTTAGTAAAATGTTTTTACTAAAAGCATTCTGGTTTTGGTGTTCCCGTTCTAAAGATAAAACAAAGTTCTAAAACCAAGTATATAGAATATCAAATGCATACACCAGTTTGAAATCCAAATATAATGCCATGTATAGAGCTCTATCTGTGATAGAAGATCTTTTATAAACGTTTCGTTACATCTAGACAGGTTCTCTGTAAATGCACTATAACTTTTACTTTAGACAATAGTATTTTAACACTGTTTTTTTTTTTGTCTTTATGCCTTATCTAGGGCCGCACCCACGGCATATGGAGGTTCCCAGGCTAGGGGTCTAACAGGAGCTGTAGCCGCCGGCCTTCACCACAGCCACAGCAACGCGGGATCCGAGCCGCGTCTGCAACCTGCACCACAGCTCACAGCAACGCCGGATCCTTAACCTGCTGAGCAAGGCCAGGGATCGAACCCGCAACCTCACGGTTCCTAGTCGGATTCGTTAACCACTGAGCCACGACGGGAACTCCGTATTTTAACACTTCTTACAAATCATTATTCCTAGATCTTTCACTAGAGTAGCAGACCTGACTATTTTTTTTTAAATCTATAAATTTCTGTTGTCTTTAATTCTTAAATGAGTGCCTTTTTGTAATTTCAATTCTAAAATAAAAATTGGAGAAGTTCCCATTGTGGCTCAGCAGGTTAAAGACCTGACGTTGTCTTTGTGAGGATGTGGGTTCGATCCCTGGCTTCGCTCAGTGCGTGAAGAATCCGGGGTTGCTGCAAGCTGCATCATAGGCTGCAGATGCAGCCTGGATCCTATGTTGCTGTAGCTGTGGCACAGGCTGGCAGCTGCATTTCCAATTTGACCCCTAGCCCAGGAACTTCCATATACTGAAGGTGTGGCCATAAAAAGAGAAAAAGAAATAAAATAAAAACTGGAAAAGCACTTTAATGTTCAGTTTATTACCTAATGATCTATAAAAGTAATACCATGATCTGTAATTGTTAAAAGGAAGTACTCACCATTACCACCAAAGATATGAATATCCAATTGTTCACAAAGGTACATTACAAATGTATTCACCTGAGGCAGGAGACCAATGAAAAACACTATTGGGAAACAGAGTGTAAACACTATGGAAAGAAAGAAAAGCATATTAAAAATTAGTATATCACATCATCCTTTTGTTCATCCAAGATCATAAAATAAATGATAAAAAGAAACTCTAGGAGGTTCCCTTGTAGTGCAGTGGGTTAAGGATTGGCATTGTCACTGTAGTGGCTCAGGTTGCTGCTGTGGCATGGGTTTGATCCCTGACCCGGTTACTTCCACTTGCCAGTATGGCCAGAAAACAAACAAACAAAACACAAAAAAAGAAATTCCAAATTAATATAAACTGAAGCAATTTTCTTAAAACTACTAAGCAACTTCTTAAAATAAGCCATTTAAAATCATTCTCTATATAACTGCCTGAATATTAAATAATCTTTCCAATTATAAACAGCTTTTAAAATTATTTCAACCATTTCACAAAAAAGGAACATAAGATAAATAATGCAAAGGAAATCTTTCATTGCCTCTGCCTACTATAATATTTATTCATCGTTAGCTTTTTTTTTTCTTTCAGAATAACCCTATAGTTTTGTTACTCATTGAGAGGATTACGATAAACAGCAAAATAAGCCCATTAAGATATTTTTACCTATATAATTGATCTATTTATCAGTGCACAGTTTGTATACAAATAAATTAATGTTAAGATCTGAGATACTTTAAAGATGACTCACCTATAACTAAATCCCTGGCTGATATAAGCACCAGTGGATTGGTGAAAGTTATTCCGTATAATTTGAACTTGGTGGTGGTGAGGTTTCTGCTACCGTAATCCAAGAGCCAAATAAGACCACAGCACAAACAGAAATAAACTGGTCTACTGTAGGCAATGATACGATTATGACCCTGAAAATGATATTAAAAAAGAAGTCACTTTAATTTTAAGAGTCACGACTATCTACTGATATCCTTGATAGCTTATAGTCTAAGGACTCAAAATGTTTCCATATGGAGGCCAGATTTCTGACTGTGGGAGAAGGGAATTACAAATATGGAAAATAGGAAGAATAAAATAAACCCTACAATATTGGACTGAAATAGAGGTATCAGTAGGAATTCACCATTCTTAATACGCATGTAAATAGTGTAATAGGTATGTGTGTATACATGTACGTGTATATACATCCATTTTCTAGCTTTATTCACGTAAAGGACCTAGAAGCAATGACATTCTAGCAATAAAGATTACTAGCATCTAGATCTTAGTTTATAAATAACATTATTCACTGAAAAGAACCAAGGATTCACAGAGAAAAAGGCTTGCTTCAGGCTAGGGTAAGTAAAGTGTAAGCTGAGCCTGGAATGTACTGTGCCCAAAAGGAAAAAAGTACTTTAAAAGCGATAAAGATATGTCAAAAGGACACCGAAGGCAGCTTGATGGGCTCCCAGTGGCCAAATCAGGGACAATCTGAGCATCAAAATAATAATAATAACATTATATTCCATTTAATAAAAGAGAATCCATGAATCCACACCAATACAAAAAAGGGCAAGTTCTTATTTAGAGTAAAAAGCCAACTAATAAATGCAGATGCAATGAAGGAGCTAAAAAAAAAAATCTACTATTTGAAAACCCTCAAATGATAGCTGATTCAGACAAGAAACATCAATAGATATTAAAAACAAGTGGGTGGAAGTTTGCAAGACATACATACAATCTCAAAGGATCACATATGATATACTTATTAACTACAAGAGAAAAATGATAACATTAGAGAAGTGGTTCTTATAAGGGAGTGAGAGGGGACTTGTCCCCCTCCTCCCTGGGGACATTTGACAATGACTGGAGACATTCTGGTTGTCACAATTGGGGTTAGGGTGCCACTGGCACCTAGTGGGTAGAGGTTAGAGATAACACTAAACATTCTACAATGCATAGGTTAGAGCCTACCTATGCCCAACTTTCAACAAAGAATTATCCAGTCCAAAATGTTAACATTGCAGAGTTTGAAAAACACTACAGACACTGCCCTTAGCCAAAAAGTCAACATTAACATCACCAGTAAATGGAAATATCAGTACCATGTGCTTCCTGACATGATGTGCTGAGAAGAACACATCATTTTTGTAATGTTCCTACCAAAATGCACAGCCTGTATCTAATAAAGAAGAAATATCACACAAACTCAAATTGAAAGATCGTCTACAAAATAACTGGCCAGACCCAGCAAAAAACATTAATACTGTGCAAAACAAATACTAACGAATTGTTCTAGATTAAAGGAGGCTAAAAAGAACAAATGGACAATCGGGGACTTTCTACTGTCAATGAGAAATAATAGCATAAACCTTAATTCAATCTGACATATTACCAAAACAAAAAAGGTCTGGATAAATGTTAAGGAACTACAAGTTACAGGCATATTAAAGTGACTTACATGTCTGGGAGAAGAAGAATCTGGTTGAACACTCTGAAAATGAAACAGAAAGACAGATTAAACTACTGAAGACCTGGGAATTTCACACTAACTTCCAAAACACCTGAAATACTTTCAAGTAAATATTCCACAGCTAAGAAACGACCTACATTAATTCCGACTGAAAGATCATGGTGTCACCGATATTAAAACATCTCAAGTCTTTCCTAACTCTTATATCAAATCTTTCCTAATTTATTATAGTTAATTAATAACTTGCATCTAGCGTAACATTTCTGAAATGGCAAATAGCAGACAGATCCATATTACTGCCTGGCTTATCACAACACATAAGTACAGTTAAGGTAGACTGCTGTCTATGGCAACATCACTCCATTCAGGAAGTGCACAAAATATGAGTTAGCTTAAAAAGAAGAATCCTAGTTTTGCCCACAAATTCCAAGTTTACTAAACAACTGGATGGTATTTGTATTAAATATATTATCTGTACTTTCAAATCAAACTTATCAAATAAGTTAAGCTGTATCCTTTTAAGAGACTTCATCAACTTACCAAAAAAATGTTCAAAGGGTTTTATATAGTTACCTCCCAAATCACAAGTCGCCGTTCATTTCCAACAGCATATAAACAATTTCACAGGGATGGTCTACCACTCTACAGCTCTACTGAGTTTGCTCACTGAGTTTGGCATGTGGCTCTTGGCTGGATATAAGACCAGATAATCTTTAAACTCTTTCAGGTAACTGAACACCTATCCTCTTAAAGCTCTGTTCCCAGCTTTCTTATTTCTGTTTATGATATTATTACCCTTCTAGTTAACTACATTTTAAAAATATCAGTCATCTTTTGCCTTTTCCATATCTAACCATATTAAGGAATGGACAAAATTAACAGGATAAGGGACATTGGAGCCAGAGAACGAATTCAAATGGTTTAAAGCAATAAAAGGATGGATTAAGGAGAACTGAAATAAAAAGCAAGAACAAAGGCCAGAAATTTGAACACAGAATCACCAAATTAATCAGAGGGACTTAGTTATTACTAGGGGTCAAGAAGGAAGAAGCAGAGGCTCTAAGCTTTGAGACGGTATATTAATCTCAAAAGCAATGGAGCTGGGAGAGGAAAACATCTGAAGATGATGATATACCATTTTTAGAATGTGCCCAGCTGCCTGTTAGATATGTAAGACTAATGCTTATAAGAAAGGTGAAGACTGTAAGATATAAATCTGGATATAATTCATATATGGGGCAAGAAAGTAATAAAAGAAGATGACGTCACTGGCAAGGAACTATACACTGAAAAGAGGGTCAAATAAAACCCTGGAGTATGCTCATAAATTAAGAAGTGGTCAAAAGAACAAAGAAGCACCAACAAAAGAAAATAAAGTGGTTTGAAAAGTAGAATAATCATGACATAAAGTCACAGATCAACAATAAGGAGTATAACTGAATCACTTTGTTGTACAGAAGAAATTATCACAACATTGTAAATCAATATAATTCATTAAAACTAAAAAATAAAAAACAGAGGAAAACATAAAAACGGAAGATGGTGTTCATAGGTAATTAAATCATGCAGCACTCATAGAAATGAAGACTAAGAAAAGAACACAGATTTGGCAGTTAGAGATTATTAGCCCACAAAGACTGTAATTTCAGTACTGCAATGAGGAAAAAGTCTGGATGGGTCCTAAGGAAACGGAGCAGTTGACACAGGTGGCTTACTCAAGGTGCTATAAAAAGAGAGAAAAAAGAAAGAACAGTTGATGCTACAAACAGAACTAAACAAATAGTTTTCAGGATGAGAGAAGGTTCTGCACGTTAGTACATAGCAGGCAAATAATCAGTATAAGCAAGGGTTTTTACTGGCTAAAAATGGATAGGAAATAGTCTATGTTATTTTGCGCTGAAGGTAAAAAGCTGTGATTCTTCCATTTATGGAAACCTTGAAATTGGTAACATTTGTTCTTTTATAACTGTTATTTAAACAAAAGCAAAGGGACACCAATCTTCCGCTTTTAGTGTCCTCAAAGAACACATATGCTAGTTTTGACATCACTGCATTTACTATGATAGGTTTTTAATAAATTTCACCTACATAAAAAACTTAAAATATGAGGAGGGTTAATGTTGATAAATTAAAAAGAAATGAATTGCAAGAATTCAAATTCCTCTTTTTAACAAGTACCTGAATATTTTCTTTTAATACAAAAAAAATTTTTAGGAAGCCTCATTTACATATTATTTTTTAAAGTTTTTTTTTTTTGACTTTTGTCTTTTTAGGGCCGCACCCACGTCATGTGTGCAGGTTCCGAGGCTAGGGGTCCAATCGGAGCTGCAGCTGCCGGCCTACACCACAATCACAGCAATGCCACATATGAGCCGCATCTGCAACCTACACCACGGCTAATGGCAATGCCGGATCCTCAACCCACTGAGAGAGGCCCCCTGGGTTTGATCCCTTCAAACCCGCAACTTTATGGTTCCTAGTCAGATTTGTTTCCACTGTGCTGTGACAGGGACTCCATTTTTAAAAGTTTTTATGTCCCTTTGGTTCCCTACTCAATCTAATGTAAACATTCAAGGAAAAAATTAATCTAAAAATTGTCATCTTACTGTAATTCAATGAATGATACCGAACTTTCTGCTCTTTAACACAACTATTACTCCAAAGTCTGAAAAGATGAAAGATGCTGGTACCTTAAGTAGTGAGTACTGACAGCTGGCTATCACCAGGCAGAACTGGAAGACCCAGATATCTCTGAAGAAGCCTTGTATGAGAAGAATAGATCCCAAAAAAGCCACAAGAATAGCCAAGGTGACAGCTAACACATTTTCCAGGATCTCACGATTTCTGTAGATAGAAAAATTTATCAGTATATTATCAATATAAGAAATGAGTCAGAGTGAAAAAAGGGAAGACATCAATATGAAGTTCATATTATGCTTGCTAAGACTGTTTGGTACTGTGATTGAACACGGTGTTGAGTCATACTTGAGAAAGTATGTTTCAGTTTAGATGGAAAACTAGCAAAAGCTCTTATGTGCAAATAAAGCATGTTACAGTGGACTGTGAAGTTCTAATTATAACATACAATCTTTATTTTTTTAATCTCTATTTTAGAGCTTTATGAAATCTGCTTTTTTGTCAAATTTGTTGCCAAGTAACTAACCAACTTGGATGGCAAATAAGAAAATACACAAGTTTGAGAAACAAAAACCTCAAAAGTTTATAGAAAACTAAATTATAAACAGTTGTTATTTACATGACAAAGTTTATCACTTTTTTTTTTTTGCTTTTTAAGGATGCACCTGTGGCATATGAAAGTTTCCAGGCTAGGGGTCAAATCAGAACTGCAGCTGCCAGCCTATGCTACAGCCACAGCAATGCCAGATCCGAGCTGCGTCTGCAACCTACACCACAGCTCACAGCAACACTGGATCCTTAACCCACTGAGGGAGGCCAGGGATCAAACCCACATCCTCATGGATACTAGCTGGGTTCTTAACCTGCTGAGCCACAATGGGAACTTCTGTCACCAAATTTTGATACTCACTGGTTTCATTTCCCATCTCCAAATCATCTGAAATAATCTGAAAACGTACTAAAATTACTTAAATACAGGCTCTTACACGTTGAGAATGAAGGCACACTGACAAAGACCATCAATACTGCCTCTATCAAAGTTACTGAGACAGTTTCATATTTCACTACACTGACACTAAATGAAGCAGAAAGATGCCCAAGGTACTACATATAGAAATGAAGTTGCTTTTAATATGTCATGCCAAAAAGTAAGAATCCGTCTCACTGCTTCCTGGAAAAAATTTATTCACAAAATGTTAAATATGTGCTGAAAGTCCTGATTTTAAGCTATTTACTGACAAGGGAACAGTTGCTATACAAAGAAAACAGGACACAAACCATATAGGAAGACATAAGTTCTATTATTTAAAAAACATACACATACCTGTTTAAAGTGACAAGATATCAATATGATACTACTGATAATGGTCCTCTCTGGGCAGAAGAATTATGGATGGCTCCTGTCTTAAAATCTTTCTACACCTACACCTGTAAATTTTCTAGAATGGGTAAAAAATTACTTTTATAAGCAGAAAAAGGTTTTTATTTGTTCTAAGTGGATGCCCTATTTATAATCAACTGACCAAAAAATAAAATTCACAAACATCTCTGTACTATTTCACTTGACAGTTCTCCCAGATTAAAACAAGTTCAATAGTATTTTCAAATCAATAAATACTCATTTGTTCTTACATGGCAGTTGTGGAGCCCCAGATTTGCCGAATCCAAGGATCCGCATAGGCCCTTCTACACTATATTCTGTCCACGTCGCTCTTCACTGAACATGTGCTCTCCCTTTGGTTTTTGTTAGTTGTTTTTCTCCTTTTTACGGCTGTACCTACGACATATGGAAGTTCCCAGGCTAGGGGTTGAATCGGAGCTGTAGCCACAGCCAGAGCTAATCCAGAGCAAGGCCAGAGATTGAACCCATATCCTCACAGAGACAATGTTGGGTCCTTAACCCACTGAGCCATAACGAGAACTCCTGTGAAGTTTCTGATCCCATTTTTGATGTCACATCTGAGCAATTCTGCCTAACCCAAAGTCAAAAAATTTTACCCTATGTTTCTTTTTTCCTGAATTTCATGTTTTAGATTTTACATTTAGGCCTATGATCCATTCTGATCCATTTACTTTTGTTTCATTTTCGATAGTTTCCATTGCCATGTTTTCAATTTCACTGTTATTTTCTTCTGTAATGTCTACCATTAATCCTACCCATTACATTTTTTATCTCTGACATTTTAGTTTTCATTTCTAAGTTTGACTTGGATCATTTTTATATCTTCCATATCTCTACTTAGCTTTTATTAACATGTAAAGTACAGTTTTAACTATTTTCATGTCTATGACTGCTACTTCTAATTAATACCAGTGACAGTTACAGGTTGGTTTCTATTGATTATTTCCCTCATTATAAAACAGGTTTTGTCATTTCTTTGTGTGGCTGGTAATCTCTGGCCAGATGCTAGACACTGTGGAAAGTAGCTATGTTCACCCCTATACCACCAACACCTGGATGCTTGACATTGTGTATCTTTTTATGTGGTAAGAATTGCTGGACTTCTATAAATCTTCGTGAGCTTTGTTATGCTACTTGGAAACAGTCTGATCCTTCCAGGTCTTACTTTTATGATTTGCTAGGTGCGTCCAGAGCAGTTCTCATACTAGGGCTAATTATTTCCCACTTCTAATTCAAGATTTTTCTGAGTACTCTACATATTGCACCATGAATTAAGAATTTTTATGAGTTTCTTCAATCTGGTGGGTGGGGATAAGCACAATTCCCAGCCCTGTGTGCCAGGCACTGTTCCTTTATCTCTTTCATGTGAATCTTACCCTGGCCTCAGCTGGTCTACTCACATACATTCTGTTACCAAAACTCCATTCAATAGTTGAGGAGACCCACTACGAGTCTCTGAGGTTCACTCTCTGAGCATCAATCCTCTTTCTGGTATTCTGTCCTATGGGCTCCAGCTGCTCTAGTCTCCCTGGACCTTCAGCTCCATCTCCTCAACCCAGGAAGTCTGCTGGACTCTACCTCTTCAGTATCACAGCCTGGTAACTCTCTTAAGGCAGTAAACCAGGCAACTGTCATGCTCACATAATTTACTTCCCATTTCTCAGGAATCACCATCCTTTGCTGCCTTGTCTTCAGTGTCTAGAAAACCATTGTTTCATGCATTTTATCTTTCTTTCACTGTTTCTTTTTTTCTTTTTCTTTTTTTGCCTTTTTTGTCATTTTGGGGCCGCACTCGCAGCATGTGGAGGTTCCCAGGCTAGGGGTCTAATCGGAGCTGTAGCCACTGGCCTACACTGCAGCCACAGCAACGCAGGATCCGAGCTGCTTCTGCAACCTACACCACAGCTCACAGCAACGCCGGATCGTTAACCCACTGAGCAAGGGCAGGAATCGAACCCGCAACCTCATGGTTCTTAGTCGGATTCGTTAACCACTGCGCCACAACGGGAACTCCATTTTCACTGTTTCTGATGGGAGAGTAAATACAATTTTTGTTACTCCATGTTGACCGGAAGCAGCATTTGATAAACAAGTTTATAACTGACTAATGTTGTTTACTATTAAGACTAGTGCTAGGAAATAGAAGCTTCCTTTTATACCTTTTACATTTAGAATCATATTACATGTAACCTTATGATCTCTGACTTTTAAGTACAGTTACATGATTCTTAATGATAAAAAGAAATAAATATATTAAAATTACCACAAAAAGCTTTTAATGGATTCTAGAGAGTCAGTGTTTGGGAGCCCTATTAATTAAATTTTATTTCAAGAGAACCAAAATAGAAAATACTTTCCAACATGGCAAATGATTCAAAACCTCAAAGGGCAATTTAGGACATGTCAATTTAAAAATAAAATCTGCACCTATCCTTTGTTTTTTGTTTGTTTTAATTTTACGGCCACACCTGTAGAATATAAAAGTTCCTGGGACAGGGACTGAATCCCAGTCACAGCTGCAACCTATGTTGCAGCTGCCACAACTCTGGATGCTTTAACCCACTGTACTGGGCTGGGGATTGAACTCGTGCCCACAGTGACCGAAGCTGCTGCAGTCGGACTGTTTGGTCTTTTCTCTTTTCTTTTTCCTTCCTTCCTTTCTTCCTTCCTTCCTTCCTTCCTTCCTTCCTTCCTTCCTTCCTTCCTTTTCTGGGCTGCACCTGCGGCATATGGAGGTTCCCAGGCTAGGAGTCGAATCAGAGCTGTAGTCGTTGGCCTACACCACAGCCACAGCAACGCCAGATCCAAGCCACATCTACAACCTACACCACAGCTCACCGCAACGCCATATCATTAACCCAGTGAGCAAGGCCAGGGGATCGAACCTGAAACCTCATGGTTCCTAGTCAGATTCCTTAACTGCTACGCCACGACAAGAACTCCTGCAGTCAGACTCTTAATCCACTGCATCACAGTAGGAACTCCTGCACAAATCTTTAATATCACATTATATTCTCACCTATCAAACAGGGCCAAAAGTGTGAGTCTGTCAAAGTTAATGCCGATCCACAGCTGGGGCAGGATCCAAAAGCGATAATAATGTTTAACTTTTTGGGCAGCTTCTTCTGTTGGACCATAAGTAGCTCCCAAATCAGGACTTAGGTCAATGTCTTGTTGCTCCAACAAATCCGTATCGATGGTCAATAGTCTGTTCAATCGAATCTGCGGAAGAGAGAGCTAAAAGAAAATCAGCATGGAAAGGCTTAAAATACCTTTAATCAAGTCATGATTCAAGGGCTACCCAATCAATCTGCAGATTATCTAAGCTCTCTTAACTCTCTACACCAGTCCACTCTTGTGGATATTTTACGATCAGTAGAAACTACAGAAGGTAACTACCTTCTGTAACCCTTGTTTGTGAACTACAACAAAGTAAATCAACTGACAGGCACTTTGGAAAGATTTTATTAGGAAGCATTTGAAATCTCTGCATTTTACAATTATATAACTAGTGAATCCTTTAAAATCACCTACAGTGCATCATTACTGTCTTCCCTTCTCCTTGCCCCTTCTCTTTTCTCATTAAGCCATGAACCTCTCTACCATGTTAAATCTAAGCTCCTCTGCATTGGATTCAGTGCCTTCAACTCTCAACTCTTCCTATTCTCTGATCACTGCTACTGGTTTTTCAAATCCCTCCCACATCCCCTTTATTTTTGTTTTGGCTGCTCATCTATGACCATTCAGGATATTACCACAATACATTTCTTTTAGTTTCAACCTATCCATTCACCAGTTCGCCAGTTTCCCCTTTCTCTGAAAGAATCAAGAGTTTACTGCCTCTAGCAGAGCAGTAGCCAGCACTTTACTTTCTCAAAGCTCCCACACCATTTAACAGTGGAAAATACTACTACATTATTTTACATAAAGGACTTGAGCATACAGGGGTTTCTGGTATCCGCACGGGATCCTGGGCCCAATCCCCTGTGGATACCAAGGGACGAATATAATCACTTCCCACTTTCCTTTCCTACAGTTTCTAGAATACACTGTAGCAAAAGAGTAGGGACGATCTTTATTTTTCAAACCCACATGGGAGTACAGTCAAGAAAATGTGTTTCTTACATATAACAGCCAATTCTCTCTCTAAGCCTTCACAAATACATCCCCAAACATTCTTCCCCCTTATCTTCTATGTCAGAGTTTCTCAATCTTGGCACTACAGGTATTTTCTTTCTTTTTTTTTTTTTGTCTTTTTGCCTTTATATAGAGCCGCACCTGCGGCATATGGAGGTTCCCAGGCTAGGGGTCTAACAGGAGCTGTAGCTGCCGGCCTTCGCCACAGCCACAGCAACGCGGGATCCGAGCTGCTTCTGCAACCTACACCACAGCTCACGGCAACGCCGGATCCTTAACCCACTGAGCAAGGCCAGGGATCGAATCCGCAACCTCATAGTTTTTAGTCGGATTCATTAACCACTGAGCCACGAAGGGAACTCCGGCACTACAGGTATTTTCAGCCAGATAATTTTTTGCTGTGGGTGCTGAGCTTTCCACTATAGAATGTTTTACAGCATTTCTGGCTTCTGTCCACTAGATACCAATAGCATTCCCCCAGTTGTAACAAACAAAAATATTTCCAGACACTACCAAACACTGAAAACTATTGTTCTATCCCAATTCCATTAATGATTTTAAAACCCTGCTCAAAACTTAATATCTTTAGGAATCCACTAATAATTAATCCTTTTGTCACTAAATTTATCTACACATATGTAGATAAATTAATAATTAATCCTTTTGGCACTAAATTTATCTACACATATGTCTTATATATTATTTATAAGGATTTCATCTGTTTTAGCTTTTCTAACCCCAATATATACATCTCGATGGCAAAGGCAGTGTTATATTTTTAAAATATCCCTACTATATCTGCTCATATTTCTATACAGTGATATCCTCATTAAGCTCCACACACACACTAGCATACGAATAACTAATAGTTAACCAACAGTTAGATGACTGTACCAAAATCATACTATTCACAGCGCAGTTTTAAACAGCACCATTCAAAATGACACAACCAGGGAGTTCCCTTCGTGGCTCAGTGGTTAACGAATCTGACTAGGAACCATGAGGTTGTGGGTTCGATCCCTGGCCTTGCTCAGTGGGTTAAGGATCTGGCACTGCCGTGAGCTGTGGTGTAGGTTGCAGAAGCAGCTCGGATCCCGCGTTGCTGTGGCTGTGGCAAAGGCCGGCGGCTACAGCTCCTGTCAGACCCCTAGCCTGGGAACCTCCGCATGCCACGGGTGCAGCTCTAGATAAGGCAAAAAGACAAAAAAAAAAAAACCCCAAAATGACACAACCAGATTATGACACTGGTGAGTAAACAGACCTTTACACTTCATTTTTCCTCAAAAGTACAATTAATGATTCATATATAGCTAATTAAACTTCATGGTTTATGTGTTTGTTTCTTGACAAAGGACTTGTAAGAGACCTACCATGGGACAGCAAAGGTGATTTTGCCACAGTTTTCAACAAAACTGATAGCTTGTAACTTCACCAATTTTCTGATTTGTATAGCTATTTAATCTGAAAATACATCATTTCATAAAAATAAAGGAAAACCTACCACATCATGTGGATAAAATCGAACTGAGGTAGAACTGGATACATGAGAATCCGTGTCACTAAAATAAAATGAAAAAGACTTTAGGGAGTAAACAGCTTGTCAAGTAGTAGAAAGAAAAATAAATCCATTAACAATTACAGGATATTTACACTGTCTTCACTTTTCCATGTAAACTTCAAAATACAAAATTGAATTTTCCTAGAGTTGTGATTAGGAGCATAGCCTCTGGGTCACAGCATCTATATTTAAATCCCCTCATCAACTTAATGAGTTCTTGGACAAGTTATCTGACCTTTTCATACCTCAGTTTCCTTGGTAACATAGGCTAAGGGTACCTCTATCACAAAGTTCTTGTGAAAATTCTTAAGAAAGCAATTAAAATATTGCCAGGAGATGTAATAGCCTAGAACATGACAATTAAGTTGTTTTTTTTTCCTTTTGTTGTCGTTTTAGGGCTGCACCCTTGGCATGTGGAGGTTCCCAGGCTAGGGGGTCTAATCGGAGCTGTTAGCCCCGGCCTACACCACAGCCACAGCAACGCAGGATCCCAGCCACTTCTGCAACCTACACCACAGCTCACGGCAATGCCAGATCGTTAACCCACTGAGCAAGGCCAGGGATCGAACCCACAACCTCATGGTTCCTAGTCAGATTCGTTAACCGCTGCGCCACGACAGGAACCCCGACAATTCAGTTTCTATAGTTCAGTCAAGTTTAGATTTCAAAGCTGAAACCTTACCACATTTATGGTGTATTATCTTCAATCATATCAGACACAGTTAAGTACTCCCACTGCTTCATCCTCCTATTGCTTCCATTGTTACAAAATCATCTAAACACTCCAATTCAATCATTTTTGAGGGGGTGAATTTGGAAACTGGACTCAAGGAGCTTAAACAGTATAGTTTTCTAAATGTTCTCTTTTCAGCATGCTAAGTGACCACAAGATCCTTTACTTTAAATAGACCCTCAAAACTGAAAAAAACTGTCCATAGATGTATACCATTTAAATAGGTGGTAAACTTCCCATTATTAAACGGAAGTCCTAAAATAAGAATCAAATAACCCCTGTGGAAAAAAAAGTGAACTAATCACTCAACAATGAATTTCAATGCAGCAATGTAAGATCAAAATTTCAGAAAAAACTTAAAAAATTCTAAAATATAACTGTTTGTTACAATCAATTGATTATGTTATCAAAATTTCTATTTCTTATTTGCTTTTCTCCTAACTTCAAAGTTATAAAACTCCTTCCTGAGGGAAGAAAGGAAAAGAAATAAAATCCAATATATGACCCATATTTTAAGAAATTCCTCCTTCTTACAGCTGGGAAACACACTTTAAAACAAAGTAAAAGATGATAATTTAAAAAGACACTTGACTAGGAGTTCCCATTGTGGTGCAGCAGAAATGAATCTGACTAGGAACCATTAAGTTGTGGGTTTGATCCCTGGCCTTGCTCAGTGAGTTAGGGATCCGGTGTTGCCATGAGCTGTGGTGTAGGTTGCAGACGCAGCTCGGATCTGGAGTTGCTATGGTTGTGGTGTAGGCCAGCAGCTGTAGCTTTGATTTGACCACTAGCCTGGAAATCTCCATATGCCACGGGTGTGGCCCTAAAAAGCAAAATAAATACATAAATAATAAAAATGAATAAAAAATGAAAAACTTGACTAAAACATACAAAAATAAAAATTTGAAATTATACAAAGAAAGAGAACTGATGGGCTTGAACTTCGTTGTGTAAATATTTTTCCAATAAGTTTTTTCCATCCAAATTATATATATTTTTCCATATATATACAATTACATATAATATATATATTTAAATTTGTAATTATAGGAAACCTGTTTCACAATAATAGCTACAGAAAATGTTTATCTAATTTTTTAAGACACAAAATAGCTTTTGTTTTAAGAATAATGACTTTCTGGAGTTCCCGCTGTGGTGCAGTGGGTTAAGAATCCAACTGCAGTGGCTCGGATTGCTGCAAAGGCATAGGTTTGATCCCTGGTGCAGCACAGCGTGTAAAAGGACCCAGCACTGTCACTGATGCAATGTAGGTCGCAGCTCTGGCTTAAGATTCAATCCCAGCCCAGGAATTTCAATATGCCACTGGTAACCCCATTTAAAAAAAAAAAAAAAAAAAAAGAATGACTTCTTTCTTTCCACATCAAAAAAATTCTACTTTAATTCTTTGGCAATAAATGCAAAATGACAACTCACTTAAGACAACACAAACATTTTAAAAATAACTTTCTTTGATGTTTTTTCCCCCTTTTTAGGGCCACACCTGCAGCATATGAAGTTCCAGGGCTAGCAGTAGAATCAGAGCTGCAGCTGGTGGCCTATGTCACAGACACACTGAATCCAAGCCACATCTGAGACCTATGCCACAGCTTGCGGCGATGCTGGATCCTTAACCCACTGAGCAAGGCCAGGGGTCAAAACCACATTCTCATGGACACTATGTTGGATTCTTAATCTGCAGAGCCACAACAGGGAACTCCCAAAATAACTTTTCTATTGCAAGGCTTATAAAGTTTAAACACAGGCAAGGACACACACTCTCCTAATATGAATTCACACATACCAGATATTGGACGCTCTTCTTGCTGCTGGTTCAAAATTCACAAGTGACATATCACAGCCACCAGTCTCATAAAGCGTAGAAGAGAACTTACCTAGCAAATAAATGATTGTTTTAGAAAAGCCATTAGAATACTCAGAAATTCTCCTTCATGAAAATTTTAAACTTGTTACAATTTAAGAAAATGTACTATAACTTTCTTTTTCCAAAATACTAAAAAAACAATGATCTACAGGTAATTCAGCATGACATGAATTGAAAAGGAATGCTAAACAGTGGGGTAAAATGTCAATATACATAACCAAGTGTTAAAAGTGATTTAAGTCAGCTTTGCAATATTAATCTCCCCTTTTCTCCTCCCTGCACATTCTCAGTTCTGTAATGAAATAAATTTAATGTTGTTTAAAAGTTAGCCAGCCATTACTGAACACGTGGTCAGTGACCATTTGGAGGGCTGCTTAAGTTTTAAGATAGCTCAAACTGCATGAAAACAAATTTGTGAGATTACCTTCAGAGGTTTTCGGTTTTGTTTTACTTTTAAGAAGGAATAAAGTGTCAAAATGAATCTAAGGAAGTTCGATGAATGAAGGATAATAATGTTGGTGATAATTAAATTACAGTATTTAATGAACATTACTAGTGTGTGATTTTACAAGAACTTTATGAAAAAGCTTAAGAACATGTGCTATAGCCATATATCTACAAAACTGATAAAAGGTTTAGAAATTGTATTGGTTGCAAAGGAATGTAAGTTTTTTTAAAAAAAGTTCCCTTAAAATGAACTATATAAGAAAAAAGGTTCTCTGAGAATGCAATTTTAGAAATCTGAATACTGTCTGAAATGCATTCTTCACCTTAAAGATCTATGGTAGCCACATCAGTTGTGCATAGGGAGCATAAATAAATGAATATAAATTTCCAGTAGAACAACAGGATGAGGAATATAACTTCCAGCCTGTCTTTTGAGTATTTATAAGGTTTTTCTTTCACTATCTAGAATTATTGAGGTTATAAACATGAGAAATCTAAAGGGCAATTTCAACTTGATGATGACGCTAAAAGATTTCTCTTCCATGACTACCATGAAAACAGTATATAATAAGAATTTTTATTTAAGTAAAATCCTTGAAAAATGGCAACAAAACACCCCTATAATATACTAGTAACATAACCAAGGATTTGCAACACATTTCAGCAATTAATTTCATTCTGACTAGACTAGAAGCTGAAAAAGCACTTTATTAAATAGGATTATTTGAGTACTTTCTATGGGTCATAGACAATATGACTTATTTTTTTTTTTTGGTCTTTTGAGGGCCGCACCTGTGGCATGCGGAGGTTCCCAGGATAGGGGTCTAATCGGAGCTGTTGCTGCCGGCCTACACCAGAGCCACAGTGACGCCAGATCTAAGCCATGGCTGTGACCTACACCACAGCTCACGGCAACATCGGATCGTTAACCCACTGAGCATGGCCAGGGATCTAACCGGCAACCTCATGGCTCCTAGTCGGATTTGTTTTTTCTGCACCATGACAGGAACTCCCACAATATGAAAATATTTATCTTATTATGGTGTTTTCTACAGTAGCAGGGTTTATTTTTGGGGGGGGTCAGAATATTCATGAGATAAATTAGAAAAAAGCACTCTATGAAATGCTCAATTCTTATTTTTCAAGGGATCAGCATGTGGGTTATCTAAAACTGCTTTCTATCTCCATCTTTTAGGCATGAGTCATTCACTCTTAGCACCTTAAACAGAAATCAGGGGAAGAAACTAAAATGAAATAACAGTTTTTTGAGATGACAGGTGGCTGCAGAAATTGTCAATAAAGAAAAAATTTTAAATACTATCTTGACTGAGATTTTAAAATTATTCTTAAATTGTAAGGTTTTATGCTGTTCTCTTTCCTTCCTTAGCACAGGAAATCAAAAATTGGCCACGCTAACTACAATTAACCTATATTAGCAGAAAACAAACACCTGATCAAAATCACAGCTTGCTTAAATGCAGAAGAATTATAAAACCATATTAAATGACTAAATCACAGAGTAACAAAGTTGGGAAGGCTTAGCTACTGTGTGAAATCCAGTAAAAATGGAATGCATCAACATTTGTGTTTATGTATATATTTTAGAAATAAGTTAATTCTATATTCAATATAACATATTATTGGAGTATATCCTGAGTATTTAAGCATTCCATGGGATTCTGAGTAGTTTAAGTCCTATTCTTGGGATCTGATAATATCTATTATGTAACTGAAATCAACTAAAACATTATTCTTTGTAATTCTCAAATGAATCAGTAGAAGATGACTGTCATTACTGCAACTATGTTGCCCTTTATGTATAGCTGTTTAGTGTGAAACATATAGAAATATGTGAATTTTAAATAAAAACAAAGCAAAATAAAAATAAAACAAAACACCCTCCCCCAAAACTTTTAGACAGAAAGCTAGAAAACTTGCGAAGTTTTATTACTACATAAATCTATAACTCTGAATGAATGTAAACAAATGACTAACAAGTAATAACATTTAGCAACTTAAGGCATAAAACATGTCTAAGAAAAGGGCAGTCATAATTTCAACAAATGTACATGACTTCAACAGTGCTTTTTTTTGTTTGTTTTTCTCAAGAAGCTTTTGTCTACCTTCTAACTTTACAAACACATTCAGGGTCATAAAAACAGACATGGCACATGCAGAACAAATTAACCTGTGCTAAGGCTTCAACTTAACTCCACCAAAAGAATAGATTCCTCTGTTCCCCTTATATCTTTGGGCTTGGCAACTGACAGCCCTTCTAAAGTAACACATTTTACTCAGGAAATAATGCAGAAAAAAAATTTACACTAGAAAATGTTTTAGCTTAAGGTTTCAGTGAAGAACGTAACATTTTAATATACTGATAGAATAATCTACTAAAGACACCTTCAAAAATAACCCAAATAGGAGTTCCTGTTGTGGTTCAGCAATAACAAACCCTACTAGTATCCATGAGGACGTGGGTTCAAAACCTGACCCTGCTCAGTGGGTTGAAGGATCTGGTGTTTCCATAAACTGTGATGTAGTTCACAGACACTGGTGGCTGCGGCTCCAATTGGCGCCTAGACCAGGAACTTCCATATGCTTCAGGTACAGCCCTAAAAAGCAAAAAAAAAAAAAAAAAAACCCCACAAAAACAAAAAAAAAAACAGAAATAAGTACATATTGCTATTATTCATTTATAAAAATTGAGTATCTTAAATCTTTTTAGCATACATAACAACTTTACATATATCTCATTTGTGATTAAAACCATTGTCATAGTTAACCTTTCTTACCCAGTAAGTAAATATACCCTTACTAATACTTCTAATTTGATAGAATATTCTGTATTAAGAAAAACACTTCAATTTAAATATTATTTCTAATGAACATAAATTGGGAAGAAAGTAGAACATCAATGAAATATGTCCTCCTCACATGTATTATGATTATCAACTAAGTAAACTCGTCATAATTCAACTCCCAGATCATAATTAATTATATATAATAGTATGGCTCTATAATAATTTTTAAAGGAAAACATTAATTTCTCACAAACAAGACTGGAGGCTGGAATTTCAGAGTTAATAATGATACTGGCCATGATACAGCATCCTATGATAAAGAAAGTTAAGGTATGTGGTATTTCTGTTTCAGATATTCAATAATGACTGCTATTGTCTCAAAAATTAAATTATACAAAACCCTATTTTTTTGAGGTAGGAAAATTTCAAATAACCATAGGTCAATAGATAAGTGATGAACCACAAGAAGATGAATAAAACTGAATTTTAATTTAGCGAATAAGGATATTTGAAGCATTTCCCTGAAGCCACGAGACAGAGCAGACAAACACTGGCAAAACACTGATAAAAAGACATGGAAATTAATGAGAATGTCTAATTAGTCCTATCAATAAAAATCTTTACCACTAACACAAAGTTAAGTGAATAAAGATCTAAAGAAACACTTATTGCATTCTTTTGGTTTTTTCTTTTTTTTTTAGGGCCACACCTGTGGCATATGAAAGTTCCCAGGCTAGGGGTCAAATCAGGGCTATAGCTGCTGGCCTACGCCACAGCCACAGCAACCCAGGATCCGAGTGGTATCTGTAACCTACACCACAATTCATAGCAATGCCGGATCTTTAACCCACTGAGCGAGGCCAGGGATCGAACTTGCGTCCTCATGGATGCTAGTCAGATTTGTTTCTGCTGAGCCACCATGGGAACTCCCACTTATTGCATTCTTAATGTCATTTTCATTTTACATATGTATCTCAAAAAGAAGTGGTTACTAGGAGGACAACTCATCTGTAGGGTTTTTCTCATCTTTGTAGTATCAACACCAAAAAAGGCCTCTTAGATTTCTTGGAGATTTCCTTCCACAGACACCTCTCCCCAGCCCATTTTCCTTGGGATCCATCCACAAGCCTAAACCCTGATACACTGCGTGACTTCTCATTTTCCAGTATTACTCTTAGGACAAAGAGGGTCTACAAGAGCAAAAAGAGATAGATTCAAGGGAGACAGCTTTACAAAGTGTTTTTAGAAGATAACTGGGGAGTACAAACATCTATGTAACTAACTTTTAAGTATGAAAAAGTGCCTTTTTCTGATGACCATGAGTACTGTGCTCATAATGTTATTTCAATGAATATATTACACTTTTAAGAGAGAAGGTCTTGAAAAGTTGTTTCTTAGACAGCACCTCCTTTATTATCATGAGTGGTGCCTGGGAGTCTCTGAGGAAATGTGAGCTTTCAGTCAGACAGAAATGACTCCTTTTACTGCTGCTCACAGGTTAATGGACCTGTTTCTCCTTAGACCAGGGGTCAGCAAACTTTCCCTGTAAGGGGCCAGATAGTTTAGTATGAGCCAGATGAAGTCTGTTGCAACAGTTCAAGTCTGCCATTGTAGTGTGAAAATAGCTGCAAAAAACCCAAAATATAAATATTTATTTTATTAACAAAAACAAGCATCAAGCTGGATTTAGCCTCCAGGCCACAGTCTGCTAACTCCTGTCCTACCAAAAACCCTGAAGTCTTCTAAAACCTATTTAATTCTTGTGCTGAATGTTTGAAATCGAATTACTAATAATTCAAAGTTTCAGTACTGAGAACCAATCCTTCTTCTTAGGATGTGCGATACTGTGCTAGGTTTTCAAAATGGGAGAAGAATAAGAAAAAGGGCAAGTATGAGAAGCAAGAGGCTGGTTTAGAAAAGAGCTTTTGAGGATTGGTAAGAAAAGGCAAATAAGTCCACTGGCTTGGTAACAGTGAGAAAGATTTCTATATATTGATATATTTTACTGCCATGGTCACTGTTCTTTATTTCTGACTTAACATGCCTTAATTCATTTTGCCTGACCCCCAGCTCAGGTGAACCTTCCAGAAGTCAATGTACAAGTTCATATGCTGGCATAAATCCATCATCATCTCATAATTCTTTCAAAGGGACAAGTCCCTCTTCTCTTGGTAAAAGAGTCCGTAACAATGACATTGATATATGATCGGATAAACAAAAAGTCACAGGATGAGAGAAAGCACTTCTAGTTTGTAACTGACAAATTAGTTGTATCTAAAATATCAAAAGAATTCTTGCACGTCAATTATAAGACAAACAGCTATATTTTAAAAGGGAGTAAAAGATTTGAACACATGTCACAAAAGACAACATATATATAGCCAAAAACACATAAAAAAATCCTCGTCATCCCTAGTCATAAGAGAAATGCAGATCTCAGCCACAATGAGATACCATCACACACCCACCAGGGCTAATTACATTTAAAAGGCCAACAAACAGCAAATGTCAGCGAGAATGGGAAACACTGGAACTCTTATATATGCTGGTGGGAATATAAAGCTGTTTCTGAAAAGCTTAGACATTTTATTCACAATAGCCAATACGTGGATACAACACAAACTTGTCCATTAACACATGAATGAATACACAATATACAGTAGGTTCAAACAATGAAATAGTCAGAAACAAGGAATAAACTGCTAACACATGCAATACCACAATCAATCTCAGAGGCATCATGCGAAGTGCAAAACTAAACACAAAAGGCCACATACTGCGTGACTGCATTTCTATGAACTTCTAGGAGAGGGAAAAACATAATGATATAAAGTATGAATCAGATGCCTGTGCCCAGAGCTGAGGAGAGATGGCCTACAAGAGGGGCACAAACAATCTTTTGAAGACAATGGACATTTTCTGTACCTTGATTGTGGTATTTCACACGTGTGCACATCAGTTAAAACTCCAAATTGTACATTTTAAATGAATGCAGTTTATCCTGCCTAAACTACATGTCAGTGAACTGATTTAAAAAATAGGAAAAAAATAGACCAGTCAGGTAAAAGACTAAGTACATGGATGAGCATGACACGCATGCAGAGACATTTCCACAAGGTATTAGGGAAGGTTTTGGAGAGTGAGTGACATTTGTTGTTTTGTTTTTGTGTTTCATTTTAAAAATATGATGCATCAAAGGATTCAAAAGTAGTACATAAAGTTCTCCACTCCCCAGAGAAAGCCACTGCCAAGAGCAGTTTTTGTGTTCTTCTGAACGATTTTTGTCTCCATTTTTGTCCCAAAACAAATGAATCATTCTCTTCAAATACACTTTTAAAATTTACTTCTTTTGTTTACTAAATAGCTTAACTGTTCAAGATAGTAACGCAGATGTAACAAGTTCTGAATATTCCACTGTTGATAAATAATACAGCAAGGGTTCTCTTAGTAACAGACATTTAGATAGTTTAAAGTTTTTCAGAATTACAAACAATACTACAATGAATATCCACGTACATACGTTTTTGCATGTTTGTGAAACTTGTGAGTATATTGGGCATTTTGGATCTATCGTTCTAACCTGCCCTCCAAAAATGTTCAATGTTTAAGTGGTCTGTTTCTTCAGACCCTTTCCAACAATGGACATCACTACACATTCAAGGGATTAAAAAAAAAAATCATAATACTGTTTGTAATTTGCAATTTAAAACACTGTGAACAAAAATTTAGCTGTCTGCCCATAGCCCATAATTGCAAGCCACTTCTTTGAACTCTCAACTTTTCTAGTAGGTGACTGATCTTTGTCTTATTGAAGCGCTTATTGTCTTACAATAAATGGCAAATACAATTAAGTGGCAAAGACTGATGACTGATCTCCAGTATTCATCTTCTCATTTCTTTTAAAAACAGAACCTGAGCATAATGTGAGAAAAAGAAAATATATATATATATAGAGAGAGAGAGAGAGAGAGAGAGAGAGAGAGTGAGAGAGAGAGAGAGAGAGGGAGGGAGGGAAGGAGAGAGAGTTGGGTCACTTTGCTATACACTAGAGATTGACAGAACACTGTAAATCAACTATAATGGAAAAACTATAAACCATAAAATAAAATAAAAAATAATTTTAAAAAAACAGGACCTTCCCTTTACTGAATTTCAGCTGAGCCGGTATCTATCTGCTTACAGACACTTTCCAGCCTCTCTAGCAACTAGAAGTTGTCATGTGACTACGTATGAGCCCATGGAAGATGGGAGAAAGGGACAGGGAAGTTACAATCTGAAAGATAAAGGCTAGCTGTCTTTGACATTTTTTTAGCCTCCCTGCCCACCCCCCCACCTTCCTCTTTGAGGGGGAAATGTCAACAACTGGAACAGCCACTAAGGACCAGGCAGGAAGCCATAGTGGAGGATAAGAGAACTAAGCCATCTGCTAGGGACAGCTCTAATAGATGTTAAAGAGAAAAATGTAAACTTCTCTTTTATTTCAGTCACTGATGGGGGATGAGGGAAGGCAGATCTCTCCATTAAAGACTGTAGCCTATATTCTCACTAAAGCAGATACTAAGTAACTTTAATTTAGCATCTTAATGTTAACGTATATATGTGTATAACTGATTCACTCTGCTGTATGCTTGAAACTAACACAAAATCGTAAATCAAATTTACTCCAATAACACTTTTTTAAAAGAATGTTTATGTTAGAAAGCAGTTAATCTAGTGCTTCAGTGAATTCTTTACAACCCAGACTGGCAAGAGACAAATCAGGTATCTCAACCAGTACTTGTCACCTTCCGTAAAATTCCTACAGAGGTTTAGGCCTCTAAAACTTTAAAAAAATGAAGTTCCCTCATGGCTCAGTATCCATGAGGATGCAGGTTTAATCCCTGACCTTGCTCAGTGGGTTTAGGACCCAGCGTTGCCACGGGCTATGGTGTAGGTGGCAGACACAGCTCGGACCCTACACTGCTATGGCTGTGGCACAGGCTCGCCAATTCGACCCCTAGCCTGGGAACTTCCATATGTCAGAGGTGCAGCCCTAAAAAGCAAAATAAAAATAATAACAACAATAACAATATGCTAGTAGTCTCTCCACATTAGCAATGATAATTTTTTGAGCATTTCCAGGCAATGAGGGTTAGAGTATATGTAATTAACCTAGGTTTATGTTTTTATTTATTTATTTTTTGCTTTTTAGGGCCACACCTGTGGCATATAGGGGTTCCCGGGCTAGGGGTCGAATAAGAGCTCAGCTGCAGGCCTACGCCACAGCAACGCCAGATCCAAGCCGCATCTGTGACCTACACCACAGCTCACAGCAACGCCGGATCCTTAACCCACTGAGCAAGGCCAGGGATCGAACCTGCAACCTCATGGTTCCTAGTCGGATTTGTTAACCGATGCTCCATGACAGGAACTCCTACCTAGGTTTATTTTTAATTTTAATATTTGTGGGGATAAAACAGACAGTCTTAAGCCCTGCTAGATAGAGGGTAAACTGGTACAATCTTTCCATAAAACAATTAAGAGCATACATCAAAATCCCAATAATGTTTATTTCCCCTTGACAAATGATTGCATTTCACTATATTTATCCTAAGGAAATAATCACAGCTGCACAGAAAGGTCTATGTGAAGGATGTTCGGCAGAGTTTTTATTACAACAGAAAATATCAGCAATCATCTTGAGGACTAACAATGGGATTAGTTAAATGGTTAAATAAATTATAATAATAGTAGCAATGACTATTTACATAGTTGATTTACTATTGCTGTGCACTGTTCTAACAGCTTTGCATATTTTAACAGATATAATGCCCAGCATAAACCTATGAAGTACTATTATTGCCCCTCTTTGATACATGAGGAAACTGAGGCACAGGGAGAGAAAATAACTTGCCCAGGGTCACAGAGCCATTAAGTAGGAGAGGTTGGGTTTGAAGCCAGGAAGTGTGACTCTAGAATCCACTGTTTTACACTACCTTTCATGTAGATCTCAGTGATATCATGCAGTCACTTAAAAACAAGCCAAAGAACAATAACACACGTAAATACTCAAATGTGCTATGTGAAAAAAAGCAAGATGCAAAACTCATACACTCATACAAAAGTCATACAATATGATCCAATTTCTGTTTTATAAAAGTATATACATGTGTGCATTAAAAAAGACAGCAAGGAAAGAATTATGAAATAAGTATCTCTGAGTGATGAGATGAGAAATGACTTAATTTTCTTCACTATACTTCCTGGTATTTCTGAACTTGCAGTTTTGTTAAGATTAGAATGTGCTTTCCCATGCTTATACCAAAAGTAAAAATAGAATATATTCTCCTAAAACCCTTAACACTTCTTCCTTTTAGAAATAAAGGACTTTTACTGTTTCAATAAAAATAAACATATCACTTTCACTTATATATACTTTGTTGCCCCTCCCCCATAAGGTACAAAAAATAGACTCTGTATTCAAAAACAACAATAAAGGACAAGAGCAAGGTTGTTGCAAAAAAAGAATTTTTTGTTCAGATGAATGAAAATGATCTACTGTTAACTAGGAGACTGAATAAAGACTCAAGATCCCTTAAAGCTGTCTTGACTTTGTATTTACAGTAATAAGTACTTAATGACATAGCCCAAAATGTTTCAGAGTACTCTATAATATATATAATTTTTTTTTTTGTTTTTTTAGGGCTGCACCAGTGGCATACGGAGGTTCCCAGGCTAGGGATTTAATCGGAGCTGTAGCTGCCAGTCTATGCCACAGCCATAGGAACACAGCATCCAAGTCATGTCTGCAACCTACACCACAGCTCATGGCAACACCAGATCCTTAACCCACTGAGCGAGGCCAGGGATCGAACCCACAACCTCATGGTTCCTAGTCGGATTCATTTCCAACGGAAACTCATTTATTTATTTATATAGTATCCAATTCATTCACACAAAAATACCTTACTACTGTTAATTAAAATCACACAGAAAATTAAACCATGTGACAAAAAATAATCTAGTGGAATAGATTATAAAAATCAGTGTCCCTGGAGTTCCCATCGTGGCTCAGCAGAAACGAATCCAACTAGGAACCATGAGGTTGCAGGCTCAATCCCTGGCCTTGCTCAGTGGGTTAAGGATCCTGCATTGCCGTAAGCTGTGGTGCAGGTTGCAGACACAGCTTGGATGCTGCGTTCCTGTGGCTGTGGCACAGACCAGCAGCTACAGCTCCGATTAAATCCCTAGCCTGTGAACCTCCACATGCAGCAGGTGTGGCCCTAAAACAACAAAAGACAAAAAAAAAATCAGTGTCCCTATTTAAAATCAGTGTCTCTAATCAATTCCTTCAAGTTCAGGTGCAGTTCATTTTTAGAATCTTCTTTGGCCAACATTACATACTATGAAACAAACAGGTATACACCGTCCAGTGATTGTGTTTGGTGCTAAGTAACACTAAGTATTCAATTTGGTAGCATTCAACTATAACAGGCCAAGAACTATCAGAAGGCAGTTAAATATGAAAGATAAAATCCAAATTTCAAGAGAATATTCTGAATATTCACCAGTAGATGCTAAAGTCACCTTCAACGGAAGCTTTTATCTTCAAAACTATCTAGACAGATGATATGTACATATTCTCAATAATCTGCATGTGGCTCTAGGATGGAACTTCATAATTAAATCCCACTTAGCAGATTTTTTTGAGCAAATTAAGAATTTTACAGAGGAAAATCACCTACTATTTCAATTTATTCTTTATGTTACAAAAGTTTACAAATCCAAAATGGATCAAAACTAAGCCTTTTTCCTTCAGCCAATCTACTACCATATCATCAATGGTAGTAGTGAACTTTGCACACAAAAATTAACAAATCATGTATTCATAGGAACTTGAGATTAACTCAAAAGAAATGTAAATGAAAGGATATTATTTACTGAATATAAATACTTTTTTTGCAACGAAAAAAGTATCATCATTTTTAAAGTAAGTAACTAAACTGAAGTCTATCTTACTCTTTCAAACACCCTCCTTATAGACTACCTGGTCTCTTCAAATTATAAACTCAAAAGCATTCTAAATTAAAACATTTTATTGCCTTCTCATTTTATTTAGAAATCATCAAAGTTTTTAATACATAAATTATCTTAGATGACTATTTTCAACTTTCTCTAAGATTTAATAAAGATGATTATTTTCATCAATACACATATTTTATCATCTCTGTAACTAAGGGTTTTTATAAAATGGTAAAAGAGTCAACAAATAAATAGCATATGAAGGAGTTTCCCATCATGGCTCAGTGGTAATCGAACCCAACCATTCAATCCCTGGCCTTGCTCAGTGGGTTAAGGATCCATTGTTGCTGTGAGCTGTGGTGGAGATCACAGAGGCGGCTTGGATCTGGCGTTGCTGTGGCTGTGGCGTAGGCCAGTAGCTACAGCTCTGATTGCACCCCTAGCCTGGGAATCTCCAAGTGCCGTGGGTGCAGCCCTAAAAAGACAAAAAGACAAAAGAAATTGCATATATGTTATCATCCCTGATCTGGGCACCTATACCATGTATCTTTCTAGTCAAAGCATCAACTAGATTATTCTCTTTATAATGAAAGACAGTTAAAACATGGATAAACAAAATCATAGTAAGCAAGTATTTTCAAATGTGTATTTTTGAACAAGATTTTCATTATATTTACTTAAACTGCTCTTAATCTGCACTCTGAGCACAAGAAAGCCGAACTGTACAGAGACACAGAAACCAAACTAGTAAAAAATAATCTCTTTAAGGCACTGCTGAGGTTTTAAACTATACCAGCCCTCTGAGAATTAACTATTTCATAACTTATAGATATATTAACAGGAAAAAGAAAAAACTTTATGAAAGTTATTTGATATTAGTATAGGGCCATGATGTCCTCAGAACAGAGCATTTAGAATTATAGTAAGTCCTATTCCAGATGATAGACATTGATGTAATATACAGAATACCTCAAAGAAAGATTACACAGTAAAAAGCCACTAGAAACATTTTTTTTTTTTTGCTTTTTAGGGCCGCACCCACAGCATATGGAGGTTCCCAGGCTAGGGGTCTAATCAGAGCTATTGCTGCCAGCCTACGCCACAGCCACAGCAACGTCAAATCTGAGCCACGTCTGCAACCTACACCACAGCTCACGGCAACGCCGGATCCTTAACCCACTGAGCAATGCCAGGGATTGAACCCGCAACCTCATGGTTCCTAGTCAGATTCGTTAACTGCTTCGTCACAACGGGAACTCCCACTAGAAACTATACCTTTTCTGCAGTACAGAGAATTCAAAGAAATTAAGGTTTAATCAAAGTAAATTTTAAAACTCAACATTTCACCACACGGTACAAATGCCAATAAATAATAAAATTGCCCACATCATTACAAGGACTCTAAAGCATGAACATTTATTAATACTTTTACCTAGCTATTAATAATAGACACATTCAAAAGAAAATGTAAAGTTAAGAGCTGAGAGAAACAGAAAAGTGAAAAGCAAGTCAGATATTCCTAACACACAGGGCAAATCCTATAAAGAGTGCTCTAATGCTTAGCTCCAAAACGAAACTATCTCAGGAAAGAAGTGCTATCATTGTTACCCATTATCTGCTAAATTGAAGTTTTATATCACCGAGATTATATAAGGCCTGCATACCAAGTTCATCGTGCAAACTGCTGCCGCCTACAGCAGATGCATTGTCATGTGATGCTTCTAAGTGGACACTCCCATTTCTCACCAGCAAGGAGGCACTAGCACTGAGCACTGCGGCCTGGGAAGGGGGACGGGACTGGACTTTGACCTGGGCTGTGGTCTGCTGGCCTTGCTGACCATCTTGAAGGCTAGGAAAAAACACGAGTTGGGGAGACATTACAGGGAAGAAAAGAGAAAACAACAGCTAGAAGTCAATATAGAAAACTAATTTCCAAAAAAAAAAAAACCACCAAAAAACATTTTCAGTATAACTTAAAGAGCCAACGAACCTTGTAAAATACACAGATTATACTATTGGTTTATAAATTCTTGTCCTTAGAAATCTGAGTCATGATGATGAACAGAGAAAAAATTCAATATATATGTAAAGTAACCAATCCATGACATCTTTCCACCTCAAGTCAAAAAAGTTCAAGTATAAGGAAAAAGAGAGCAGCAAATCACAAGCACATTAAATTTATATAGGTTGTAGCTGGTCCCCCAAAGACAAACCTACTTTTTAGTTTGATATGCACTTTTATTTATAATCTTGATATAATCATTCTAGAATTGTTCTTTCAAATTTTCTGGCATCTCGAAATCACAATAAAACAAAATTTCTATGCACTTGAAAACCAAAGAATCTTTATCAAATGCAACCAAGATGAAAAATTTGAAGCAAAAGAAAATCACAAACTAGTGAAGAAAATCAGAATAAAAAAGCACTGACTCAATCAAGTGAAATAAAAATGACTGCTGAGATGCTGGAAGAAGTATAATTAATATATAAAGTGTTTCTTCTACAAAAAGACCTACATATTTCTGAAATAAGTTTTATATAAACGAGTTTTATATAAAAAATATTAGTTAACAATAACTATGGTCCCTTAATGAATTTTATTCTTTTACAATTCCTTATCAAAAGTCTTATTTCAAGGATCCATCATTTCAGAAAACCTTAAAAATAATTTGGAAACCAGTAATTTCTCAAGGGATATTAGTCTTTTCTAAATTATATAAAATTTTTAAAATACTTAGTATTTTGTGATTAAAAATTTATTATTAAAATTATCTAAAATTAAGAAACTATATTAACTCATTTATATATTTATTTTAAATCATTATCCTTAGTATAATACTCAAATTTTAATTTCCTTAGTATATAACACTCAATTTAAACTGAAGAAACTCATGAAAACACTTTGAGTATAATTATTATATGTCATTCTCTACATGACATTAAATGCAACTCTGCACTGTTACTAAAATTATTAGACCTTTCAGGAATTAAACTTACAGTGGCCTTATTCAGTAACTATCATTTTTATAAATTTCAACTTCTTTCTAATTCTGTAAGTTAAACGCAGTGGTTTCTCTGATGTCTATAAAACAACAAACTAATCTGCGGCAGACTGTGAAAGAGCTGTAATTTTAAGTACAGCTGACTCTGGAACAAGCAGGAGTTAGGGTGCCAACCCTCCATGGAGTTGCAAATCCACATATATTTTATAGTGCCCCTCCCTATCCAGGGTTCAGCATCCCAAGTTTCAACCAACCACAGATCATGTCATTCTGCAATATTTACTGAAAAAAATCTACATATAAAAGGACCAATGGAGTTCAAGTCCATGTTGTTTAAGGGCCAACTGTAACCATGAAATACTAAGTAGAAAGTATTGCATATATTGCTTAAACCTGGTACTACGCTATTACATAGCTACACGTAATGACAGTAACTAAAATTTTAGTTCCTCAGACATGCTAACCACATTTCATATAGTCTAAGAGCCACATAACATGGCTAGTGGCTACCATGGCTACCAGAGTGGGCAGAAGCTAGTAGTTAGTGTCTCTCATACTGGACAGTGCAGATTGCAGAATATTTCTACCATCACAGAAGTACTACTACCTGAAACATTTGTTTTTTCGGGCCTCTTTTAGAGCCAATGGAAAGTATATACTCTAAATAAAGCATAGGAATGTCCGCAACATATGAAAAAAAGACTGCAAAAAGTTGACTTATTAAAGCTTATCAGCACTCACTTTTTAAATCACAACTATAAAAGTATTCATTTAATAACTTCTTTGGAGTAGAACTAATATAATAAGCAATATTTGTATCTTCCATACATATATAATAAGCCTATCTTTGTAAGCTATTTAAACTTATCCATAAACCTTACCAAAATGATCAAATCTGACAAGGGAGAACATTTTGAGTAGCTTAAGTACTGTAATCCTTTAGATTCAGAAGACAGAATTTTATAGTCTGTATTCAACAAATTTTGCCATTAATTTTTTCACTTAAAGTCATAAACAAAGGTGCTATATGGCAGTTAGAGATATTTTAATGTGAATGTACCTGAGAATACACTAACCTTCAACATATCCAAATATATAAAAGGTTTTCTTTTCTTTCTTTCTTTCTTTTTTTTTTTGTCTTTTTAATGGCCACACCCCATGGCATATGGAAGTTCTCGGGCTAGGGGTCTAATCGGAGCTGCAGCTGCCAGTCTACACCACAGCTCACAGCATCAGATCCTTAACCCGCTAAGCGGGGCCAGGGATTGAACCTGTGTCCTCATGGATACCAGTCGGGTTTGTTACCACTAGCCACAATAAAAATAAAATCAACTGCAGAATGAAGAAACAAAGAGAATCAGCCAAAATCTACGTGGTTGTAAATGTCAAGTTTTGAACATCAAAGACTACACATTAAATGTGTATGTCCCTTGAATTTCCATTTTCAAAATCCTTAAATAAGAAAAAAGCCTAGTATTTTTGTAGAAATTGCCAGGAAAACTATTTCTGGAGAGTTGTACTTCACCTTAAGCTAACTAAGAATTGACAATAATTGATCTTTTTTACAGTAGCAATTATATATCAAAACTACCAGTTTCAGAAAAGGTAGCAAGTGTTCTACAACACAGCAAAAGGTAGAAATTTAGGTCTCTAATGACTATCAGTAGCATTACCGATATGCAACCTTACTAATTAACTTTTCTAATTTAAATGAGAGATATGGTTGGTCTCGGTCTTTTCATTCTCTGTACCACTTTTTTAGTATTTGACACATTCTGCGTTATACTAGTTGTTTTGTATCTCCCCAACTAAAAAATAAACTCTAACAGTATGATCACATTATTGCTATGAATCTCCAGATTCCAGAGAACACTCAGAAGAGTATCTCGTGTACAGTACACAAACAACAAGTTTTGGTGGATTCATTCCTGAGTCCCACAAAATGATCCCTATGAATTTCCAATCAAGGATTCAGTTTGTTATTATAATCGTATTTGATTACAGATCTTTCAATCTTTTGTTATAAAAATTAAATCTAAGAATACAGTAAAGCTTTTTTCCTTTCCCCCAAATGCACTTATTTATTTTCATTTCAGTCCTTAACTAGAGTTCTAAAAGGTCATACTTAAGCTGATAAATATGGAACTCTTGGTATTACAAAATTTTTAAATATTCACCTTTGTGTTTATCTCTAGTAACTGGGAAATACTAACAAGGCCCTACAAAGGAAACTTAATAAAAAAAAAAAAAACTTCACAAAATAATTCAGTAACAGGATATTCTAGCAAGCATTAAAAAACCATGCAGGGAGTTCCCGTCGTGGCGCAGTGGTTAACGAATCCGACTAGGAACCATGAGGTTGCGGGTTCGATCCCTGCCCTTGCTCAGTGGGTTAACGATCCGGCGTTGCCGTGAGCTGTGGTGTAGGTTGCAGACGCGGCTCGGATCCTGCGTTGCTGTGGCTGCGGCGCAGGCCAGTGGCCACAGCTCCGATTAGACCC
>PVHT021183631.1:4160147-4173102 GCA_004024745.2 Catagonus wagneri | reverse complement strand
TAAAATAAAATAAAATAAAAAACCATGCAAATTCTCTTTGTAAGAAATCTGATGATATACTCCCATTCCTTGGAGACATACATTTCACCAAGTTGCTTTTAGACTGTTGATTACTTATACTATTCATTAAAGTTAAAAGTAAGTTAATAGATTTTACTCATATTTATCGAGTAATTGCAATTAAAGTATTATCATACCTAGTCCATTTCTTTTTGACAAACAAGTTTTCCAAACTATGCTATCCTACATTTAAAGATGACATTATCTTATATAACTCATACTGAGAATTAATACCACAATACCTGAATATTTTTACAATTAAAAAAGATGATTTTATTAAATTGGTGTTTCTTCTACTTCCTCACAGCTAAATTTTATCTTATTTTCCATGATCAGGACAGCCTATTTAAAATATATGTCACCTTTGTGCTGGAAATATGGAACTATAACAAAATATACACACTGACTACTGGAAGACTACTTTCTAAAAATCCTAATGTGAGCCTTTTACAAATAAGTTTCACATCATAACCTCATTTGAATGGTGAAGTATTTAAAACCTATGTAGTTGGCTGGAGTTTAGAACATAGTTCTTTAATATTCCACCAGGCAGGGAAAAAAAAAACAAAAAACAAATTTGTCTACATTTGCTTGGTAAGTGGGATATAAAGAATTAAAGGATTTTTAAATACTAAAAAGTAAAGGTTAAAAAAAGATTAAGAAATATTAACATGGAGTGAGAAGGCAAGCAAAGAATATGTCTATGGCAAGTATTATTCAAGGGGTTAGAAAACATAAAGTAGAAAAAGTAAAATGAAATGCTGAGCTCTTTCTGCAGGTTGGGACTACATCACAAATCCAATAGCCAAAAAAAAAAAAAAAGTTACTTCAGGGAGCAAAGTAATTAAATAGAAGCGAAGGGCTCACAAAAGGCAAAGGCTCTTACAAAAGGTTTCTAGACCAAATGTTTCTTTTCACTGGTTGCCTTCCCATTTTTGTATTTTAAATATTGGTTTAACTAATCCCTAACTCTGTTTTATAAACTATGTATTACTGTAGCATTAATTAGGAACACGACCTACAAAAGATGAAGTTCCTGATTGTAATGTAAAACACAGAAAAATAAGTCTTAAATCTCAGCAGAATATAAAATAAAGCAGTATTTTAAAGAAATAAGGACTTTTCTACTTCCATGAACAAGATTTTAACAGAGGGAAGGATTTACCTCATCCAATCTACCATGCATTCAAAAGCAGTTACATCACCAAATGTCCTTCCTTTTGAATTTTACGTGAAAATATAGAAAAAAATAATTTGGCTAATGGTTTTATTGGACAGAGATTAATAAAAGTATATGCTTTAATAATATATGTGCTGCTTGAGCAAGCACATATGGTTTTGTCCATATCTGTATTCTTAAAATAAAGCACAAGTCTTCTGAATAAGTGGTTTATATTTCTCATTCAAGCCACAAATTCATCAGATTTGACATAACTGAAAACAAAAAAGTTACTAAGATTTCAATAAAAAATTACTCCGAAGATTATAAATGTTTTAAGAAAATTGGAAAAAATTAAAAAAAAAAATTTTTTTTTGGGAGTTCCCATCGTGGCTCAGTGGTTAACGAATCCGACTAGGAACCATGAGGTTGCGGGTTCGATCCCTGCCCTTGCTCAGTGGGTTAAGGATCCGGCGTTGCCGTGAGCTGTGGCGGCTCGGATCCCGCGTTGCTGTGGCTGTGGCGAAGGCCGGCGGCTACAGCTCCGGTTAGACCCCTAGCCTGGGAACCTCCATATGCCGCAGGTGCGGCTCTACATAAAGGCAAAAAGACAAAAAAAAAAAAAAGTTTTTGTTCAGTATACTATGGAGCTTGAGAAAATCAATACGTGTATATATATCCAACTGACCTTACTTTACCAAAAAGTAAATATTCTAGCTCAAGTCATTTACTAGGTCCTGGTGATTAACTTTTAAGCAATGCAAAGTAAAATATATCATATTTCAGTGAAATAATAACCAAACTGGTTTATCAATATTGTTATGTTATTCCTCAACAAAGCTCCTCACTCAATCCACATTTGTCCACACTAAACATATTGCATTATTAATTTGAAATAGGATAAAGAATGAAAAGCTGACTTAAAGACTGTATTTACATTTTTATAACTGTCCTAAAATGATTTTTGTGATTTAAAATTGGCGAAATCAAATTTGATCATTTTGTTTAAATAACTCAACATAAGACATGCATAGTGCAACAGGCTTCATGGTCACATGCAGAGAAAACCTAAAGAGCTTAAAGGTACAGGAGAGACATTGGAAGAAAAAGAACAAAGCTATTTAAAAAATGCTTTCTTGGGACTGATAGAAAAGGTTAGAAGGTCTGTTACATGCATGCTAAGCTTGGTGGAATTTTAAAATACCATACCTTAGGGGTGGTCCGATGAGCAAAGTAGGAGGGGTAGGGTTACTCCCTGCATTGTGCCGGCGCCGTACTGCCTGGCGCCTAAAAGTGCTGCGTTCACGGCGAAATGACACCGCCTCCTCGCTGGGCTGTGCTGCTGCATCAAGACAGACTTAGGTCAAAGAGGAGCCTAGGTCAGAGATGTAAAAGCAGCTGAGCCTGTCCTCCCTTGACTCCCCACCCTCAAAGGGAAAAGGCAACCTAACTGTGCCAAATGGTTTTCCTACGTTCACCATAAACCTATCATATCAGGGAATACACAAACCTTTTTACTAAAGATAATCGTTTCTTTAAAAATAATGTTTCTGATCTATTATTAGCTGCCCTCACCACTTTCTCTTCAACCTCAATAAACTATTTTAAGATCTCTGTTTTATTTATTTATTTATTTATTTATTTATTTATTTATTTATCTTTTTAGGGCCACACGCACGGCAATATGGAGGTTCCCGGGCTAGGGGTGAAATCTTAAGCTGTAGCCGCTGGCCTACACCACAGCCACCACAGCATCAGATCCGAGCCGCATTTCCGCATTTGCAACCTACACAGCTCAAGGCAACACCAGATCCTTAACCCACTGAGCACGGCCAGGGATTGAACCTGTGTCCTCATGGGTACTAGTCAGATTTGTTTCCACTGAGCAATGATGGGAACTCCAGATCTCTGTTGTTTTAAATCTTCTTTTAAAAGTCTCAGTTATTTAGTCTCATATTCCTCCATTAGCCCTTTAAGTAAGTTTCAGAAGTACTGTATGTTAATTTGTCAGTTCCAATTAATAGCAAAAGGGCATTAGTTTCCTCCTTTATGAGGACAGTAAAAGCAGCAGCAATGGTACTTGTGCAGTACTTCTCACACTACCCTGTGCCACATTTTGTCAGCATTAGCAATGTCACCATTGACTGCTAGGCTGCAAAACTAGCTTCTTAAATTTTCAGTTCAAGATACCAGGCAAGTTCAGAAACCCATAGCTTAATCTAAAATCAGTAAAGTACAAACCCAAAAAAACTAAATATATGACTGTGAAAAAAATACAGTGGCTTAACAGAATTATATAAAATGTTACAAAACCAGACTAACTGATTGATTTGAGTTTCTAAAACAAAGTGCAAAATGTTATTTATCTATCTGAATCTAAAACAACTGCTGCTTCCTATAGTCATCTATTTTAAGAATCATTTTGAGTTTGAGAAAGTGTCCTTTGATACTAAATATGAATAAAGACAAAACAACTTAGTGCAGAAAACATTTTTTCCAAACAAATGAAAACTGCTTTTTTTTTTTTTAGCAACTATGAAATGGATTATAAAATCAAGAATGATATATTTGGATTTCAGTTCTATCACAAGCCTTTTTGACTTTTTAAAAGTGTTAGTAATTCTCATCATTACTCTGCTTAGCAAAGCCATTTCCCTCAATCTAAATGCTCATTTTAGAATTCTTTTAAATGTTTACATCTTTATCGTTTCCCTGGGCTGCCCCAGTTAACATTCTTTGTGCAATTAATCCATTACAATTAGGAATATATGGATTACTCCCAAAAGGCGTGGCCTTTGCTGTCTTTAAACATTGTTTTCTTTTATTAAAGGAATGATATGCACAGAAGTATTTCACCCCCTTGGCAAACTTCTGCCAGTAAGAAGCATAAGTCACAAAACACAGGAAAACAATTTACATTACTTCTTTTTTGTTCAGCTCATGCACTCAAGTAACATTCTAAAGCTAGACAACTAAATCGGAATTAGGCTTTGGGGCTTTGAATCAAAATCAAACTTGACTTCTGGAGCTAACATTCCTTTTCTTTTCTTCAGTTTTATTGAGATATAATGAAAATTCTTTTAAATGTGAAAAGGCTGTCTGTTATGATGTAAAAGCTTCATTCAGCATGCAAAAACTATATATGACCTATGAAAACAAATAATACTGTTTAAATCTGGTTATTAAGACCTATGCTGTCCAACATGGGAGTCACCAGCCATATGTGGCTATTTAAACTTAATTAAAATTAAAGAAAATGAAAAGTTCAGTTTACCAGATCCATGAACCACATTTCAAGTGCTCAACAGACTGTGGCTAGCGGCTACTGCTGTGAACAGCACACATAAAGAATATTTCCATCATCACAGAAAGTTGAATGGGACAGTGTTGATCTAGAAAGTCAAGGATGCCTTTTATCACTACAATCTACAATGCGTATCATGTGCTTTGCCTATTCCTGACAACTAAGAATAAAGGAAATAGTCTCCAGCACTGTCACTAAAAAGAACATATAATATTGTCAGGGCAGTCACTGGATGAAGGATAAAACAAAGCAAAGCAAACAAACCACCTGAAAGAAATGAAAAATTAGATGGGAGACTCATATACCTGTTAACGGTTCTTAGACATCCATAAGGTTAATTGGGGTTACAGAATTTTAAATCTTTTAAATCTCAATCCTGGGCTTATTTTTTGAAATCATATTGAAGATTTCTATTCTATTGGTGTAATAAACTACTGCTCAATTTACAGGTCAATTCACCGCTTCTCAGAAATTTTCAAACATTGTCTAGCTTCAGACATTTTATTTCAACCAAAAGAGTAAAATTTACCCAGACACATCTTATAGAGAATAATAATTCATAAACGGTAGTAAAATTATTCACAAGGATGTGGAAAAGAGCAATATTCGATCACTGAACACAGAACAGGAAAAGGGAAATAGGAAACCGTTTTCTTTGCTATCTTCCTTCTATTAAAGACTTAATGGGGTTGGTTAATTTTAAATGAAAGCCAACTGATTCCATAGTATTAGGTCAAAAAGACACTATGATGTCCATTTATGTCAAAATGTTCTCTTGGTTTCTTCAGAAAGCACACTTTTTGCTATTAATACACCATTTTGTTATCTGCAAAATAGCTATTAACACCATTTTCCTTAATAAAACATCTTCAGAAACGTTTGCAGGATAAAAATTTAGACCTCTACTACACAGCATATTAAAATAGAGTTATGATTACTGGCTATGTTACCCTCTGTAATACCCAGGACATAAATATTGAACGATAAAGAATATTTAATGTTTACTATAGCCATTAATTTAAGTAGACAGGATCACACATTCAACTGAAAACGTTATGCTATCATTTAAGGTCACAACAGGCAAAACCAAATGCCCCCTGGGGGTGTTCTACTTATACAGAACATCTCCATCTAGAACAGATTCCAGTGGAGGTCCAGTTCTATTAGAGCCAAGGTAAAAACAACAAAAAAAATGTGTCTAAAGTTTAAAATAATTTGCTGTAAGCATATTCAGTCACATAAATTATACAGCCTTACATGATTAAAGTTCTAGCATTATATAGCGCTATGGCTGGCCTCTTGTGATATTTCAATTGCTATTAAATGAATTAATAAAAATTCAGACAGAAGAAACTGCTCAGGAAAGGTGTTGTTTCAGTGGGCCATGTCTGTAGGAAAAAAGGAGTAAATCTGTGACAATCATGAAGATAAAAATGTGCGCTTTGGAACCACAAAGAGATCAGAAGGAAGCTGTTGAAGCAAACACTTAAAAGAAAAAGATCAAAGTATGAAACATATATAATATCAGAAAATTAAAAGATACATGTGAACATTCTGAAATGTTCTTCAAGGTAAAAATTACTTAAAAATAAAGTTACTAGGAGTTCCCATCATGGCGCACTGGAAGCGAACCCGACTAGGAACCATGACGTTGTGGGTTCAATCCCTGGCCTCGCTCAATAGGTTAAGGATCCAGCATTGCTATGAGCTATAACGTAGGTTGCAGACGCAGCTCAGATCTGGCGTTGCTGTGGCTGTGGCGTAGGCCAGCAGCTGCAGCTCCAATTAGACCCTTAACCTGGGAACCTCCATATGCCATGGGTATGACCCTAAAAATCAAAAAGAATAAAGTTACTAGGAGTTTCCTTGTGGTGCAGTGGGTTAAGGTATGGTATTGTCACTGCAGAGACTCGGGCCACTGCTGTGGCCTAGGGTCAATCCATGACCAGAAAGTTTTATATGCCACGGGTACAGTAAAAAAAAAAACGGAAGTTACTAAATGGAGAACTAAATATTCAAATGATCTTGCAAAAAAAATTTTAAAGGGAATATTTTAGTCTAGGCATGAAATGCATTTATCCAAACATCTTTTCTCTTTCTTATTTTCCATGGCAGTCAAGAACAATGCTGCTAATATCAGCATGAAAAGATTTTGTTCTAATATATAAATAAATGCTTATAAGCAGCATTTTCTGGGAAGCCAAAGAATAAGAATCTATTACACGATTTCTAAGCATTCATTCTGAATTAAAATAATTCCCGTCTATGAAAACATTTTAAGGGGCTACTATATTTTTTGATATATAGACCAACAAAATTATTAGCTGTGTCTTGAGTTAGAGAATTTGCATATTCTTATTGATGTTTTTCCATAATCCCAGGCAGCCAAATACAGCTGGGCAGATGAAGTTAAATGACACTCTGAAGTCACTATTACAAGGAACAGTTCCTAAAAGATAGTGTAAGGATGACTTACTTTCACAGACGGTTCCTAATCATTTTAATCCTTTGTGAATGGTCTGATAGACCCTCTCTCCAGGAAAACTGCATTTGGAAACGATTTTGAATATATTTTCAGGAGAGGCACTTAATAAGCGGTCATTAGCGAATAGAATATATTTGAAGTAACACATTTGAAAAAGAGAACTTTCTTAGAAGTGATTAAAAGGCATCATCATCTTAAGTTTTCACAATAAATCCACATACAAAGCACTTTTACGCATGGAAGCTTATTACAGTCCGATCATAAACTGTGAGACAGTTAATGTTTTCCTCTTAATGTTTTAAGAGAAGACCATTTCTCCAAGTAACTGAAGCACCCAAACCTGTTTACTACCTTTAATGAGCATTCTTCTACGCAGTTTTATACATCTAAGCTTTCTTCTGAGTATAGGCTAAATGTAATATAATCTTTCCTTAATGAATCTGGGCCAACCACATATACATTTATTAGTGCATTATACTGTAATCAGCATTAAGTTACAACACCATGAGATCCTTGGACATATTATAATAAAAGAAATAGTATATTTAATGACCCTCCCATTGTGGTTTTGCACGGGTTTGTATTATTCCAGCTTCTACAGTTAGCAGTGTATTTCTTCTGCTGTCATCACTTTAGCCTCCACAAGCACCCCTCCTTTTCTACTAATTTCCTTCTTATGATTTACCATATAAATTGGAAAATCAAATAATTAATTTCATTAGAATTTAGAGTCCCTTTATTTAGTAAAGTTCATATATTCTTGTCTGTTCAGTGGTCTGTGTCTTTTCTTTCAATGATATTTGGTATCAAAATAACCAACCTTCAATTTACAGATATGGTACAAACTTTCATAAACTGTTTACTGAGAAGATTTGGCTTTTTTTCAAATAAAGTGATTTCTCTTAATAAAAGACTATCTTTGGTTGCCAACACAAAAATATTATAACATGATCCTATTTCATGCTTACCAAATAGTCACCCAAATATTACACTTAAAATAATTTTCTCAAAAAAAAAAGAGAGGTTAAGAAATTAAAAAAAAAACACAAAGAAAAATACAGTGAATATAATAAAACTTTCCATTCTGGTTGTTCAGTATAATCTGTTGCATCGTGCAGTAAATAAGTTTAAGTGACCCCAAAGAAAACAGGATACTTTTTGATTGTATTTAACTTAATCCGGACATTTTTATCCTTAAAATATTAGGCATAAGTTATTAAAGATACACTTCACAATTATAAAAGAAAATTAATTGCAAAACCAAGAGATCAACAGCAGAAAATGCCTGAGAAGGTAAGCAGCTCTTCCCAGAGTCATAACTACAGTGAGCCCATATACTAACAAGGATGCATGACTTTACGACGTATTAGATAATCTCCTATTTCTGAGTACTTTACTTTAGTACTTTGAAGTACATTTCCTAAGTTCCATCCTTCCATACAATCAACACCATTCAGCTTAAAGATCAGACAAAAAGAAATCAGAGAACTCATCAACACATCTAAATTCATTAGGATAAACTCTTATTTATAGTTTAAGTACAGGCATATGAATGGTCAACCAGTACCCTCTGTTGTGTTAAACCATTTCAGGAGTAGAGTATGTAAAGTACAATAGATAACCAAGAAAAATTTCTCCTAGACTGTCGAAAGGACTAACAATTAAGGCTAATACAGCAAATATTACAAAGTACTTGAGATTCTATATAATTTTTAAATAATGAAAACCAAAATATATCTCCTCTCACTACCTCTAATCTTCTGAAAAACCCACATAAGACTCTAACGAAATGCGATGAAAACAGCTAAATATAAATCAAATACATTTAAGCATTCTAATTTTGCTCTTATTTTTACTCTAAACACAATGAATCTCAAATAAAAGGAGCCCCAACAATTCCTCCCTTTGGCAAAAAATGTTTAACAGCCCACAGATGATTACATTTATTCTACCAAAACGCATGGAAAATTTTAGTTTATTATTTGTTTCTTATTAATAGTCAATGGCTTGTTTTTTAAAAATAAGAACACATCAAAAGAAAACAAAAGCTGTAATATGAAAAAATGAGGGCTCATATTAGTCAAAGATCTGCACTGAGAAGCAAATAAGACCTTCCATATAACTTTTCCTAAAAAGCAGAAAACTCCACATCCCCTATGAAAAAGAAATGACATTTTAAATACAAAGACATAAGATTTACTAAAATTCTAACACACATTTTGGTATTTAAATTTCAACATTATTTAGAACAGCAATATTTTTCTATCGTTGCAGGTTCACTCTTAAAATTTATTTGAATGACAACTTTAATAAAAATTAACCTATAATTTAAAACAATGGTTTCTTGTACATTGTGAATATATCTTATTCGATTTGTATGAGAAACCACTAAAAGCATTTCAGACCTTTTATTTAAAAACAAACAAACAAAAAAAACAAAGATATTCACATGAAAGACTCAAGGAAATTTAATTACTATATTATTACCAAGTGGTTATAATCACCTTAGATATAATTCTCAATATTTTAGGTTTGACAGACAGCATCTTAGGTACTAAAGATCACTTTTTTACATTTCCACTAAAAATTAATCTTTGTTAGATACTATACCAAAAGAAACAAGAGAATGTTCACATTATGGATTTTAAAAACACTGTGGGTGAAATAAGAATTCTTTGAGAGAAAAAGTATGTTCTTTGCTTAAGAATCTGCAAACAAAAACTTCTGCTTAACTTTTCTTAAAAGACTGAACATTACTAAACCAACAGACTATAAACTTTAAACCTAAAGATATAAGCTTTATTAAAGGATATGGGATGGAGGATAAAAAAGCCATGTGCTAATAACAGAAGACTTCAGTCTTCTAAATCTATTCAAGAACAAGATTCCATAACAACCAAAACAGAATAAGCCAACTATTTTGGGCAAGAGGAAATACCAAGAAACAACTGTGAAATAAACATTATGGCTGATATAAAATCACCTGTCCTATTTTGCTCAATTTCCCATAAACCTGAATAAGCTATTACTTTAACCAAAACACCATCACTGTTACCATACGAAGCATCATATATCCACAACGGATAATAAGTGCCAATATAAACTACAAGTGTCGATTTAATGAACTTCAATGTGACATTACAGAAAAAATAAAATAAAATGTTTTTAATGCCTGAAAATTGAGTAAGCAGGAAATAAAACCAAGAGACATGAAAAAGAGCTACAAGTTTTCAAAGTCATAGTCAGAGCTAAAGTAATATTTGGAAAAATCTTATATAACAGGTTGAGTGATCTAATTCTCAAAGTTCACTTGCACATACTGCATAAGAGATTGGTGTCCTATTAAAATTCTACATTTTGCTGTTCCTATGGTTGTGCAAAGGAGGAAGAGGACTAATTTTTTGTTATTCCCAGTAAAACATTAACAGGCAGCAAATGGCTTAGAAAAGATGAATGAAATCAAGAACAAACTGATACATTCCAATAATACACTGAAAAAACATTTTCTTGGTTTTTACACCAAAACCTTTTCTAAAATAAACTTTCTTCCGTGAGGAAGGAGATGTGTTAACAACACAGTGGAAAAGCGGATATAAACACAGAGTACACCTTAACAAGTATTCTAATCAATAGTACCCCAAAACTGCAGAAACTCGGAGAATTCTCTTTCTGGAATTTACTTACCTCCACTGACTGCATCTTGCTCTTCACCTTCAGGGAGCGCAACCTGGCTTGGCAAGCTATTCCTAGATCGGGTGACTGTCTCTAACTGGGAAGCCCGTCCCAATAAAGACAGCTCATCTAGCACCTCTCCCTCTTTGGCTTCAAGATCGGATTTTGAAGTGGTTAAGGGTTTTATACTTTCAGGTGCCATTAGCCTACTGGAGTCATTCAAACAGGCTACTGTGCCACTGTCCAGGCTCAACACTCGGGCCCGGGTCTTGGCACTATTGGGGCTGGAAGTCCGCCGTGCTGTCCGCTTTTTGCCAGTTCCTTCAGGACCCAGATGGGCTTTGTGTGCGTGCTCAGAGTCGGTGACCCTTTCTTTAGGGCCGTGTTTGGTCTTTAGGGCACTGTATCTGCCCTCAGAAGACTGACATGAATGAGAAGTGGTGCTGGAAGAGCTATCACTGCTGAACTGGTGAGCAGACTGAACACTTGATGTTCTGCTCAAGTCACTTTGGTCACTGGAGTCCTCATCATGACAGAATATAGCACTGTGTGGCTTGGTACCAGAAACACCTCGAAAGGACACATAGTCCCTATGCCGACTTGAATCAAAACTACTAGCCCGTTTTTTTCCTGTCCGTTTCCTGCCTGACTTATGGGCAGAGGCTGTCCGGTGGATTAAGCTAGAGGACTTAGGTCGGACATCTCCTTCCTTTTGCTTTCCACCAACATCTTTACCAGCTTTTGAATCCACTGAAAGAGCTGACTTATCACTCTCCTCCTCTTTGTTTTCAGCAGTTTTCCCAAGTGGTGTGTCCCCCTGTGACGTAAATTCATTGGCATGGGGATTTTTATTGGCTTCTTCTGATGCAGAGGCGCTGATACCTTTCTGATTGTGCGTATCATCAGAGGTATTAGAATCCTTGGCCTCTTGAGCCCCAATGTTGGTACTCACTTCCAAGGCGGTCTTTTCACTGCTAGTCCTTTTGTCACTAGCACAGCTACTCTTATCCTCTGGGTCAGCACAGCACTCTTTCTTCTGACCACTTTTCTTTCCTACTTTGGGAGACTCCTCATGCTCTGACAAGATGCTCTCTATGTGAGTGGAGCTGGTCTGTTCGCTTTTATAGCTGCTGACGGTGCTGTGAGTGTCACGGTCCGTCCCACTGCAGTAGCTCTCTGTCGAGCCACTACTTCGCGTGCTCAGGCTCCGCAAGCTGTCCATGCTTTTGTCTGCTTTCAAGGGTTTGCCCTTCCCACTCCTAGTAGTTGGCTGAGAGCTACTGTTTTTCAGCTCACCAACAAGCTGAAGGTCCCCAGGTAAACATGAATTTTCCACCAAGGATTCTTTGGATCCAGAATGAGGCTTGGAAGATTCTAACTCACTAACAGGATCTAACCCACGTCTTTGCTGATACAGAGGAAAGTCATTCAGTGAACTGTCTGGAAAAGCAACAGCAGAGCTAGAAGTCCGTGGTACACCTCGCGGCCGGTGCTCTTTCCTGTAAGAATGTGAATGCAAAGGGACAAGAGAAGCTACTTCTGTGTCACAGGCACTGGACAGAGACTGATCCACGTGGTGGTGGTGGCTCTGACTGGGCAGGCTGACTTTGTCAATGAAGTCCCTGGGTAAGTCCTGTCCACATGAGGATAAGGAAGGCTGAATGGAGACGAAGGAATCATTGGAGACCAGACGGAAGAGCTTCCGGTCAGCTGCCAAATCTGTTTCAAACATATATTTGGGAATGTTAACATAAATCTATGATCTGTTTTTCTGTTTAATAATGGAAAGAATTCACAGCACACAGTAAATCAAGCATAAATAATTTCTCAAGTAGCTCAGTGAATAGCAGTTGACCAGCCATTCCCAAGGGTTGCTTTCCACTTCACAGCTGTACAAAGAAAGCTTTCTATTAATGAAATGAAAGGAACTTTCCAATCTCCGACTAGCCTCAGAAAAAGTTCTACAGTCTATCAACAATAAACAAGAAGCAACAAAGCATTACATTTAAAACGGACCTGGGAGTTCCCGTCGTGGCGCAGTGGTTAACGAATCCGACTAGGAACCATGAGGTTGCAGGTTCGATCCCTGCCCTTGCTCAGTGGGTTAACGATCCGGCTTTGCCGTGAGCTGTGGTGTAGGTTGCAGATGCGGCTCGGATCCTGCGTTGCTGTGGCTGCGGCGCAGGCAGTGGCCACAGCTCCGATTAGACCCCTAGCCTGGGAACCTCCACATGCCGCGGGTGCGGCCATAAACCCGCGGCCATAAAATGACAAA
>PVHT021183631.1:4113064-4159147 GCA_004024745.2 Catagonus wagneri | reverse complement strand
TGCCGTGAGCTGTGGTGTAGGTTGCAGATGCGGCTCGGATCCTGCGTTGCTGTGGCTGCGGCGCAGGCAGTGGCCACAGCTCCGATTAGACCCCTAGCCTGGGAACCTCCACATGCCGCGGGTGCGGCCATAAACCCGCGGCCATAAAATGACAAAAGGCAAAAAAAAAAAAAAAAAAAAAAAAAAAAAAAAAAAAAAAAAAAAAAAAAAAAAAAAAAAAAAAAAACACGGACCTGGATTTCTATACGAATTCTGTCCCTAATTTACTGAGTAACCTTGGGTTACCTTTCTAAGCCTCTGTTTCTTCATCTGTGAAATGTGACCTCAATCTCACTTTAGTACCATAGGATAACTGAGTCAATGACATACATTGCTTAGCACAATGCCTGGCACCAATTAAAGCCAGCTGTCATTATTTTACCCAGCAAAATAACATATTTTTTGAAAAGCTAATGTTATTGCTTTATAAATCCACAAAAACCTGGAGTAATCAGAAACAAAAAAGTCAAAAGACTGACCAAAGCCCAAACAAGGTATGAAATAATGATATACCTTTCTATTCACAATGGTTGAAAAAATTAAAATAATAATTTCAAGGCAAGATAAATTTTATCTTTCACCACTAATTCAACAATTACAAAATGCTTCATGAAGAAAAATTTATCCTCACTATATCTGTAAGACTATTTAACCCTCCATTTAGGGCAATGATTAGTGACTTGAGTTACCATATATACTTTTATATATACATATTAAAATATGAACATATATAAGTATGGATATACATATAAATAATTTCAACTACCTACCTATCCTACATTGCAATTATTCTTGAAACATACCTTGACAAACAAACTGCACAACAGTTGACTTTTTAATATATCTTTTGATACACAAGGATGGCTGAATCTGCTATTAGTTCAATAAAAACAAATACTACTGTTGTATTTGCCATAACTGCATATGAAAAATATAATAATAGATTCTATATTAAGTCAGATTCTTCCCAGAAGAATTATCTTAAATAATAAAAGCATACATTCTCTTCTAAGATTAAAAAAAAAGAACAAACTAGAGTTCACGTCATGGCTCAGTGGTTAGTGAACCCGACTAGTATCCATGAGGACAAGGGTTCAATCCCTGGCCTTGCTCACTGGGTTGAGGATCCAGCATTGCCGTGAGCTGCGGTGTAGGTTGCTGCAGCTGTGATGTAGGCTGGCAGCTACAGCTTCAATTTGACCCCTAGCTTACAAACCTCCACACACCACCGGTGCGGCCCTAAAAAGACAAGAAAAAAGAGAAAAGAATAAACTACTAGAAAGATTTATGTACTTAAAAAAATCTAAATGTAGATTAGACCTAAACAATTAAAAACTTAGACATAGCCTCTAGAATGTACCATTTATAAATGACCCCTTAGGCTTTATCTTATGTTTTCAAGTCTTAGATAAGTGAAAACAATGTTCATTTGTCCAAAACTTTACCACTATACTTGGGTTCCTATAGTCTCTAAAAGCCCAAGGTTTAAAAATCAGCACTGTATTAACTTTTATTTAGTATTAATACTGTTATTTCTAAAAACTCTCATATACATATCCCTAATAAGCAATTATGGGATGGTGTAATATTAACATTTCAAGGACATGAATTTCATAAAACCAAAACTTAACTCTAAGCAAGTAGATGAAAATAATTCTAATACACAACAGAAGACAATAAAAAATACTAATTATCAAAACAAACTCCTTTCTGAAACATTAATAAAGTAAGAATTTAAGTTTTTCATTTTAAAAGACTACGCCAAACTTACTTTTTCCTTTTTCTTTTTTTTTGCTTTTCATGGCAGCAGCTGCAGCATATGGAAGTTCCCAGGCTAGGGGTCGAATCGAAGCTCCAGCTGCCGGCCTACGCCACAGCCACATGGAATCTGAGCCATGACCACAACCCACAGCTCACAGTAAAGCCAGAATCTTAACCCACTGGGCAAGGCCAGGGATCAAACCAGCATCCTTAGGGATACTAGTCGGGTTCATAACCTGCTGAGCCACAATGGGAACTCCAAACTTACTTGAATACACGAGATTTTTAAATGTTGCTAAATAAATACACCATAATTAGTTTGACTTTGTCAGGAAAACTTTAGGCAGTTTTAGGAAATTTTCAAGTAAATATGCTTACTGGGAGTAATATTGTCAAAGACAGGTTCAAATCAACCCAGATCGATACTATTTTTCATTCGAGTAAACCATTTTCCAATGACTGCTACTAGTGGTACTCAGGATACGAAAAGCAAACTGTTCATGGTGGTATAAACTTGTGTAACCAACCTCCTGCAAAGCTATCTAGCAATATGGGAGAAAGCCTTCAAAAAGTATACTTACCCTTTGATCAGTAATCTAGAAATTTCTGCTAAAGGATAAGATCAGATATGTGTATACGGTTTTAGAAAAAAGTTGTTCATCTCAGGTTGTTAAAAAACTCCTTAAAACACAAAACTATAAAAGTGTCCAATAAAAACAGGTTGAATAAATTATACTGTCTAGTAATAACACCATACAGGCACTAAAAATGTTTTAAAAGATTATACAATAATATGAGAAAATACTTAAATGAAAAAGATGGTACTACATAAAAAAAAAAAAATGATTCCAATCTGTAAGAATTAAGATTACTGGAGTTCCCGTCACGGTGCAGCGGAAACGAATCCAAATAGGAACCATGGGGTTGCAGGTTGGATCCCTAGCTTTGCTCAGTGGGTTAAGGATCCGGTGTTGCAATGAGCTGTGGTGTAGGTCGCAGACGCGGCTTGGATCTGGCATTGCTGCGGCTGTGGTGTAGGCTGGCAGCTGTAGCTCCAATTCAAGCTCTAGCCTGGGAACCTCCACATGCAGCAGGTGCGGCCCTAAAAAAGCAAAAAAAAAAAAAAGGAATTGAGGTTACTAAGGGTATATGTGTAGAAATATATTTGTAGAAATGTTTAAAGTAGCATAATACATTTAGCCATAAAAAGGAATAAAGTCCTGATACATGCTAAGTGAAAGTCAGACACAAAAAGCCACATATTATAAAATTCCATTTATATGAAATATCCAGGCACATGCATAGTGACAGAAAGTAGATTAGTGGTTGAAAGACAAAACGGGGGGTTATAATAATGGGTACGGTTTTCTTTTTGGGGTGATGAAACTAGATAGTGTTCATGGGTGCACAAACCTGTGAATATGCTAAAAACCACTGAATTATACACTTCAGAAGGTTAAATTTCACAGTATTTGAATTATATAACAATAAAAAATAAGTGATAAAAGTGAAACACCAAAAAATATTATCAAAGTTATCTTGGCAGCAGAAGTATAAATTACTTTCTCATACTTAACTGTATTTTCTAAAATTAATATATATTATTTTATAAACAAAAGTCATATCTCCTTCCTCTCTTCTAGATCATCCCAATCAATTATAAAAAACAAGCTGTTACTTCTCTCAAATATTCCTCCAAAATCCAAATCTCCTCCTTTACCCTCACTTCCGCTGCTATTACCTTATACCTCTGATCTCTTTTACGAAAATTCACCAGAAGAGTAGTCTATATTCACTGTTTATAATTCTTTCTCTCTGACAAGTACTCTATTCCCACTCTATTAAGAAGCTTATCAAGGTCACCAACACCCTACCTGTTAGGTCCAGCAGTCAAGTCTCAGTTTCACATAACTTAACCTATCAGCAAGATCCAATAAAGCGACAACTCCACTCTCCTTGAAATGTAGGGATGTAATACCTCAACATCACCAGTTGTTCCAACTCAATCTCGTCGACCTATCAGACTGGAGTGGCTCAGAGCTCAATAGCTGGAACTGTTCATTTTTCTATCTATACTCTCCCTTTCATCAGTCTCATCCAAATTTCTGGCTCCAAAGTAACTAAAATTCAGCAATATTTATAACTAGTCCTCCACCTTCTGCTTGACCTCAGTACTCCTATGGGGATGGACTAGAGCTCTGATCTTGGGTAGGGAAGACGTGAGTCAGGCTAAGGAGGGAAACTACAGGTAATCCCTTCTTAGAAGAGAAAAAGTAGAGGACACATCTATCTCCACATCCTGTTTTCTCCCAATCCCGAATCATGTTGATAAAATGAGCACCAACTAGTCAACTAACTGCTAACCAGCCAACTAAAGGTCACTCACTGTCCTATAAATCCAAACTAGCCAAAGAACCAGAAGAGCCCCAACTGATATTTAAGCCGAATGAACAACAGTCACTAGGTGGTGCCAAACCATAGCCAAGCCCTACACGCAGGCAGTCTAGCTCAGACTCCTGGCCAGCTCAGCATAGAGGCCTTCCCTGTTCCTGAACTTCATGTTAACTCAACCCCACACTTGACTGAATTTTTTTTTCAGTATTTACATACTGAAAACTCCTAAATTTAAAACCTCAACCCAATTTCTTACCTGAAATCCAGACCTATCAAATCATTTCCTAATTACTGCTGCTTAGAGGTCTAACACAACTCATACTTGATTAAGTCCAAACTGAACCCTCTCTTACGCTCTACCATGCTCTCCCTACCCCTAAATCTGTTCCTTCTCAGTCTTCTCCCTTTCAGTTAACAGACTCCATCCTCCCTATTATTTAACCCCAAATCTTAGAGTCAAATTTGACTACTCTTTCTCTCATACTGTACACCCAAATCCAACAATATATCCACTCATTAATATTTGCCACACATGGTCAGACCACTTCTCACTCCCTGACCTATGCCCTGATTACTGCAATAATCTGTTAACTGAGCTCCCAATATCAGTCTTTTGTCCCTTTTAATATAGTCTCAACACAGAAGCCAGAAAGAAATCTGTTAAAATGTAACACAGATGATGACACTTTTCTGCTCAAAACGCCCTAGCAGTTCATCTCACTGGAAATTAAAAGCACAATCTTTAAAATGGTTTCCAAGACTCTATAACTCAGCCCTTTACTTACTCTGGACCAATCACACTCTTTCTCAACCCCAATAGGCATGTTCCTGCTTTAGGTCTTTTGCCCATGCTATTACCTCTGCATGGAGGCAGCCTCCTTCCTCCCAAGTATCCTGACCGCTCACTCCTTCTCACCTCCTTCAGGCCTTCGCTCTCAGCGACATTTTCCCTCAACCACTCTATTTAAACTTACAATTCCCACAGCCCCACCACTCCCTATCTTCTGTCTCTCTACTACATATATATATTTGGCTATGGTAGTATGTTTCCATAGTATGGAATCCACAAGCGTAGAAATTTTTGTCTGCTCACCAATTTATTTCTAGTACTTAGAATGGTACCAGGCCCATGACGACTCAACAATAATGGTTAAATGTTAAATATGTAGGAAAAATGTTACACAATAAAAGCAAATTATAAGCATATGAAAGGAGTATAGCATAGTGATTAAAAGCAGGATTTGGAAGTAGATTTGAATGATAGGACAGACTGCCACTGGGTAATTTGGGCACATCTCTTATAACTTTGTTCTAAGCCACGATATGCTCATCTGCAAAGTAAGAATAATAATGGTATTAATGTCAAATGCTTTTCATGAAGGTTAACTGGATGAATGCATATACAGTGATTAGAAGAAGACCTAAACCAGGGTTTGATAAGGTAAGGCCGGTAGGGCCAAAGCAGCCCTGTACTTGTTTTTCTAAGCAAAGTTTTAGTGTAACACAGCCATTCCCACTCATTTATATGTTGTTTACGGCCCCCTTCACTCTACAATGGCAGAGCTGAGTAGCTACAAGAGATCATGGGGACAACAAAGCTATACAGAAGTGTGCTGACCCTTCCCAGGGCAACAGTATGCACTTCGTGAAAGTCAAACATCATTATCTTTGTCAGTATATATCTGCAAGGGTAGATCTATGTGAATATAATTCCCAACCTTCCATACTATAACACACTTCCTCCACAAGGTACTTGCTAGATGGAAATAAAGCCACATACGACCCCTAAGAGCAGTGGTACGAGCCCCTCTAAGATCATAAACCAGTTTTTGAGACACTCTGATGATTACATATTACAGAAAGGAATATTGTAATTCTCAGAGATTAATTCACCTTTCCTTTTTAAAAGAAAATAGCTTCCATAGCATATGTTTAAAAGTGTATTTTGAGGGAGGAGAAGTAGGTTGAGAGGCGTGGTCCACAAAAGCAAACAAACGATGAGGTGCAACAACTGCAAAAAAAAAGCAGTGAGTTATAGAGATAAACCTAAAATTCCAAGTACTAGTAACAAAATATACTTGTAAGAATTGTACCTAGGAAAAACACTAAATTAGCAGGAAAATGTCACAACTCAGTGATCTATTTGCAACTTCACTAAATAAGTTTTATAGTTAAGAACAGGAAATTTATCAACCTGCCTGCCTACCAAATATCACCTTAACAAAACAACATGCTGGAAATATGGAGCTAGGTTTAAAATCCAGTTCTGGCTCATTGATTATAAGCTCCACTTGAAATGTGTATAACATACCCACCCTATCATGTTTGATAATTAAAAAATCAAACTTGAAAATGTGGCATTTGTTTATAAAAAGAAAAGGAACTCTATAAAATCCAAAATACTCATTTATAACGGAGTCTGAATAAGGAGAAAAAGTATCACTTAAAACCAAAGTTTCATTAAAAATCTGCTACAGGAAGGCACTGTGTTAGAGGCAGAGAGTTTCTCCGTTAAGTTCAACAGCAAGTTATTTCTCTGTCAAAACACACTGTCATTTCTGCAGTTGAGCGACATATGCAGTAGTTGGCATTTAGAGCTCATACTGGATGGAAAAGAACAGTTTTACATCCTAGGTTATCACTAAGCTAGGAAAGATGCTCTGACCAACTAGAGAAACTGGATTTTTATCTCTGATCTCATGTTCATTCTGGGACATATGCTCATCAAGTTTCTCTGTTTACTTGGCCAAACATGTATAACTTAATTCCAGAAAGCTATAAATGCATATAACACTGTGTTACTGTTATGCTGGCAAATCATTTTAATGTTTCTTAAAAAATAACATATTAAATTATTATAATCTTCTGCCCAAATATGCACATTCCACAAACTCGCCCTAGTCACCATATAATATATAGTCATCATGAGGTTGAATGTTCTTACCTTGTTCTTCACTTCCTTCCTTACAAAGACTAGAACTCTGGCCCAGGCTTAAACTTATATCATCAGAAGTCTTAGCAGTGTCTGTATCTCCTACGAAGTTAAGGGAGACACATGATGACATTATATTAAAAGTTTAGGCTGTACAGTATGGCATAATAAGGAAAGACATGAAGGAGTATACTAGATATCTAGCATCTACAGCAGTTTTTGTATCAATATTTTACTAATTAATAAATTTTTAATACTAATATTTAAGGGCTACAATAATGGAAGATGCATTGAACTAACAGGAAGTAGTATCATGGACTCAGATCACACAATTATTCTCGCAGTGCTGCAAAGCAAGTCTGAAAAGCCTCATAATATTAGCCAATACAACTACTTCTTTCAAAAGAAGTTTTAAAAAGGAAAAGCAAATTATGTGTGTACTAACTTGAAACAACTTAAATCCCCTCCAAGGAAAAATTAGAGAGTTATAAAATTATAGGGCAAAAATAATAATGAGTTATCTGAAATAGATATATTGAATAAAAGGCATTTATAAGATGTATAGGAAAAACCTTTCCTTTTTTTAGTGTCTTATTTGTGCCCAATTTAAAAGTTTCATATTAAGTTACTTAGTTTTCCATGAACTTCACCCAAAACTCATAAAAGTATTTCCCCTCGAGGCAAGGAAGTTTCTTAAAGACCAAAATTTACAATTCATACAATGTAATGCAAATAGTGAAATACTTCTATGAAACTGGGACGATGAAAGGGGAATACCAATTTAAACCAAGTAATCTTTTTTTCTGGTTACGCCCCAAGCCATAGCAGTGACAAAGCTGGATCCTTAAACAACTAGGCCACCAAGGAACACCCTTAAATAATCTTTAAGACACATAATTTTATCTACAAAATAATTTCAAGACTGATTCTTCTCACATGTAATATATGATACACAGTTATTTAAAAAAGAAATGGAAAGTCAGAGGTAACTTTCAAGTCAGACGACGCTTACCTTTAATAGTTGCTGCTGTTCCAAGACGAGAGGAACCAGATCCAATCTAAAAACATGACAAAGTAAATAAAATGGTAGCTATGTCATCAGTATAGACTAGAGAGATCATCAAGTGAAATTATATTATCAAAACAAGTCATCAGTCACTTTTACTAATATTAAGACACCTGCTGGGCATGATGTGTCAGAGCCACACACCCTGTTTGCTGTGGCACATGCTGCATTTGTAAGAACAGATGTGCTGGGACACTGAAACCCTGTGCATGCTCAGGACCATGGAGCCCCCAGGGCAAGAGCCTCCAAACCAAGCAATCCAGGTCATACAATTATTACCATTTTTATGTTGCATCCTGACATGTCAAGCTATAAACAAAAGCAAAACTAGGTGTTAAGTCTATTTGAAATAGACTTGTCAGGGTGTATAAAGGGCAAGTTTGTAGAACAAAACACATTAACATACGCTACAAGGAGCACTTCAAATCTCATTTCTAATTCTTAGTGTACCAATATGTACTTTCCTGAGTTTCAGACAGAAAGTTAAGTACTTCTTGATAGACTACTATACCATATTTTTAAAAAATAAAAAAACCCAAGACATCCACAAAAAAGGAACTTTTAGCACAAACGTTAAACAGAAAACTGAAATCAAGATAGTATAACATTTCCCTAAAATTTCATAACCATCATTTATTACACTACCATACAAACAAATAGCACAAATTCCATGAACACATTAAGGAAACCAAGTGTAACAACGTAACAGTTATTAAATCAACAGGTCTGTGCAACTCCTTCTATACCCTGTTTTCAAGGAATTCAAAAAGAAAATAGTCAAGCAAATTTAACATCTCATAAAATCAAGAGCATTCATATACTTGTATTCTACCAAATCCTTTATCTTTCCTTTCATTGATTCAACTGAACAGGAATATACAATAAGAAATGTGATTAAAATATAGGTTAATATTGACTTTGAAGGGGCATGCGGGACTTTCTTTACCTGGATGGCAATTAAATGGGGTACACATATGTAAAAATCCACTGAGCTGTATACTTAACATGTGTACACTATGCTATATAAAGTTATATGTCAGGGGGAAAGTAACTAAAAATAAGCATAGACATACAGGTTAAAACTACTAATAAACTCTTGTTGTAGCCAATAAAAAAATGAGCTTTGCAGTATTTTTTGAACCGTTTATTAAGTTTGGTTCTCCTGACTTTTCCTAATTTCTGCTTTCAATTAGCCATAAAACACAATGCAACTAGACAGATCTAAGAAAAAGGCCAAAAAGTACTTTACTGAAAAAGAAAGTTTCATTCTTATTACACCTGCTGAATAAGTGATAAAGGTAACATGCTAATTTTCTACTAGAATAAACACATAAATTCCTAGACAGAAATTTAAAAATAAGTCAGCAAACAAAAAAAACCCACCACTTTATGCACACCCTTCTAGGAAATAAAAAAAAAATTTAAAGTTATCTGAATATGTGTGTGGGTGGTCATTTTTTCATAACCTCTAAGTGTTTCCTTTTTCTCTTCTTAACAAGTCTTCCATTTTGTTAAGATGCTGGGCATATATCTTTTGATCTACGAGGAGAGGGCCCAGACTCCAATCTAGATGCAGGCCCTGGTTCTGGTCAATGAACACATGGGCAAGTCTGCTGGAGGGCTTCCAGGAAAGCCCTTTTCATATCAGACAAGACGACAACCAAGGACAACTTCTCTGCCTGACACAGTCACCTGCTTCTTACTTTTCAACAGATCATAACTGAAGGTGCTGCGCTCATCCTGCAACACCAAAGGAAAGCCAAAACAACTACAGAAATTCCAACCAGAGCTCTAAAATTTTTGAGCTGCTGAACAAATGCTACACAGCCACCTCCAAACTTAGATGACAAACATAAACTCCTGTTTCTTTCAGTCAATTAGTGGAGTTCTATTAAGTGGTGACAAAAACAACTTTTTTTTTTTTTTTTTGCTTTTTAGGGCCACACCCACAGCATATTGAGGTTCCCAGGCTTGAGGTTGAATCAGAACTGCTGCTGCCAGCCTACACCACAGCCACGCAGGATTCAAGCCACGTCTGTGACCTACACCACAGCTCACAGCAATGCCAGATCCTTAACCCACTGAACGAGACTAGGGATCAAATCCGTATCCTTATGGAACCTAGTCGGGTTCATTAACCGCTGAGCCATGGAGGGAACTCCGACAAAAATAATTTTAAAAGATACAACGGGTGGTTATATTTTGCTCTTCATGTTTTTTCTGTATTATTTAAAGTTTATCCCCTGAAAATATAACGAAGTCGTGATTGTTCATGTGAGAAACAACAGAGGATTAAGAATATAAACCACAGTAAATACAAATAAAAGAAGGTAATGCAGTCTCCAAAATGTCACTGTAGATTTTCAACATTCATGATATATTCAGTAAAGAAAACCAAGATCCAAAGAACGAGCACACTAAAATCCCTTTGTGTTTAAAAAACTTTATTTGATTACGACACTGTGCATGATTTTTATTTTCTTCCTGCTGCTTTCCTTCATTTGCTAATCTAAAAACAAACACATTTAGAAGAAGAAAAAAATTAAGAAAAAAATGGTATCCACACACTTAAAGGTGAAGTTTTTATATGTGGTTTGTACAAACTAAAACAGCCCAGTATTTCTTCTCTTTGATAAGTGCCCTTCTTGAAAGGTTCAAAAAGGATTATGGATATCAGAGAAGAAAAATTACTTCTAAGAGCAGTCAGGCAAGGCCACTGCACTGTGAAGCCTTGTCCTCTCTCTAGCTGGAAATAAGTATTTTCTCCTCTGAAATCATTAGCTCCTTTTCTGTACCCTTCCTATAGCAACTATTACTTTGTATCTTGTATTTCTTTGGTAATCTCTATCATATTTATAACTTCAGTTAAGTATAGACATCTACCATGAAACTGCAAACTCTTTGAGGTTAATAAGACCAATGACACATCCCAGACAATCAAAATGCCTTAAATACCATCTGGCACTAAAATATTTAAAGGAATATAAATGAGAAAAGGAAAGAGAGGGAGGCAAGGACAGATTTTTTTAAAAAGGCGGAGGGGGTAGGGAGAAAGGGAAGGGAAATGCAGAATAAAAGATGGAAGGCAGAAGGGTAGCAGTGGCAACAATGACTATGATAGAGCCACTGTGTTCAAGGAGTTCACTATAAAGTACAGAAGACATTTAGAAACAACTATGACAATGTGTAATAAGAGCTATATTTAGAAAAAAAAAAAAAACCCGCGTAAAAGAAGCATGGGCATCTCTGTATGGGTAATATCTCTACAATATACAAAAAGTCCAACTTTACTTCCCCACTTCAGCTTCCCTACAGATAACAATGTCAATAATTTCTTGTTATAACCAGTACAAAACCGAAACACCAAAATCCAAGTAACACAAAAGCCTCTGATAACTGCCCATTTTTACTAGAGTTAATATTAAAAAAAAAAAATTAGATGTGCTGTGCATTCCGACACAGACGTGTTTTAATTACATTCAAGATGGGACTCCCTCCCTAAAACAAGCAGGGCAAGTTCCAATGGACACGATGCAGAGGGTAGAGTTACCAAAGGTGGCTGGCCACTGCCATGTCCTTTCATCTGGCCTACCAAAAGAAAAAGGAAAAACGTATGGCTCTCCAAAAGTCTGCTGGAAAAACACAGGCTTAACTCCAGGGTAATCTGACACTGTCAACACTTATCAGTAAGAAAGGCCAGGTTTAATTAAGAATACAAAATATGCAGCCATATTTAAGGACTAAGTCATTTCATTCTATAAAAAGAGACTGAGAAAAAACTGCACAAGGCCCACAAAAAAAGAGAAGAAAAGTTAGCAACATTTTTCTTCAAACTAGCATTGTAAAAACTGAAACTTAAAAAGCAGCAATTTAGTTAAAATCTCACAGCCCTTTTCCACAACGTTCTCTTTTTCTTTGTTTCTTTTCGTTTTTGTTTTTTAGGGCTGCACCCACAGCATATGGAAATTCCCAGGCCAGGGGTCAAATCAGAGCTGCAGCTGCTGACCTACTCCACAGCCACAGCAATGAGGGATCCGAGCAGCATCTGCGACCTACACCACAGCTCACGGCTCATGGCAACGCTGGATTCTTAACCAACTGAGTGTGGCCAGGGATTGAACCCACATCCTCATGGATACTAATTGGGTTCATTACCACTGAGCCATGACGGGAACTCCCTTTTTTCCTTTAAAAAAAAATTCAGATGTTTTCCACTCCATCAGCTTGTTAAGGAAAGAAGACACATTTAAGGACCTAAAACAGTTGTTTTACACTCACTCACAATTAAAACTGTTACCAAAATACATCAATCTATGTGAAGCATAAAATCAGAAATGCAATTCAAATAAAGGCAATTTTTTATCAGAATATATTAGGAAAAAAGGCCCTATTAAAAGATTTTAATTCACAGAATATGGCATTTTTCATAATTTCATTTTTAGATTCCATACAGCTAGTAATGTGGAATAGAAGAATATTGCAGGACAGTCAGGAGAACTTGGTCTGCTACCTATTCATTTGTTAAATGAGGAGTCAGGTCTATTCTACCACTAAATTGCTCTTACCTCTATGGATAAAAAGTATTTAGCAATGATAAACTGAAAGTCAACTCTGCAGAAGCAGTATATAGACAGTGGGAAAAAAGAGGGAAAGCTCCACTGTAGAGACTTATAAACCACCACATATCATCACACATCAAAAAATTAGTGCTGAGTAAATACCATAAATAAGGGCTCTGTCTTGCAAGAGAAAGGGGGCAACGCCACAAGGTCTTTGAAAATCTTGATGGTTTTAACAAGAATTAGGCCAGAAGATAAAGAGGGCTAAGTCTCTGGAACACAAAAGAGGAGGAAGGAAGATGGTTTCAGTCCATAAGCAGTGCAGTATAACAGCAGGAAGACTGGCACGAAAAGCAAGAAGTGAGGTCTAGCCTAGACTCTGATATAAATCAGCTGTTTCTTCTTCTAGATAATGAAAGTGCTCAGACAATGACCACCAAAACTCACAGTTAATCTCTAGTTCTAAAAAGCCATTAAGCACTTTAAAGTTCTCACTGAACTTACCATCTTATGTTTATAGACTTTTATTCTAGCCGGTATAGTCATTTGCTGAGAAGGCAAGAAGCAATAACTGGGACTTTTGATTAGTGTGGGAAATGCTTGGGATGAAAAAGAAAGGTATAACAGCAAACACCCAGCTGAGCTTAGACAGAATGAAAGTAAAGCCAGCTTCAGCGAAGTTCTGAGATACTTTCAAAATTACTATTTTAAATTAAAAGTAAAAGTTACAAACCAGAAAGACATTAAAATTGCCAAAAGCAGACTTGTATTCTACTTCCAGCTCAGGATGTTCCATTAACATCCTGAATGCTGTGAGATTTTGAGGATCCAATTTTTTGTTATCACTTTTAAACTAGGGGTAACTACTAACATCCTATACCTCTCTAATACAGACGCCGTGAAGCTAAGCACAAGCTGGAAGCTCATTCCTAAGGGCACTCACCACAACTGTCTTGATCAAAACTATCCCCAGGTAATGAGCACACAGAATGTGCCCAGCAACAAGGAACTTAACATGACATTTCTCTTTTAAAAATAATATTAATAAAAGATGACTGGTTAACAGTCAAAAAATCAGTAATCAGCAAGATAAACCCAAACACAACTGACAATACAGCGAATACGTGAGACCACCATCAGAAGCAGGGGAAAGAGGAAAATAAAACAGCACAGGTTCCTACCTGGTTGCTTGGATCTAGGCCAGCATAAGAATTTCTTGAACTGCAGCCAACTGGGGGTGTGGCCTCTCGAATGAACTCAGACATTTCAATCCCCCCACCAGGATCACTGTTGGAGAAAAATGAGAATAGAGTAACTTTCATTATTCTGACACCAATGGTTTTTCTGTTTAAGTTATTATACTTTTTTCTGTAAAATTAAGAGGTTTGGATATTTAATACAGCAAATAGAAAAAAAAAAAACTTCTTCAATAAGTCTGATAATTTGAACTATTTTATAACCATATCACTACTCCAAAACATTTAAAAATCTCTCCCTAACTGTCAACATCCAATCTAACATTGGAAACTGGCCTTGAATACAACTGTAGCATACTAAACAGAGCACGTGTTTTACGCTAGGTGCCATAAAGACCATTCTAGCACAGAAATAACTTGCCTTTTGTTTTCCAGTAGCAAAGAGAAGTCCATCACTTGTAGATCTCACATTACCTGATCACTCCAGGAGCACAGCCTGATTGCGCTGTGTGAATATGCTGAGAACTGCTCTTGTCAAGCTATTTGTACTTGCCTTTTTTAAGTTAACAGAATTTAACTGGGATACTAACTTGTTTTACAGAACCAGAAACCTAAGATTTTAAATTTGCACATGTTGAGTTAGAAATGATGCTACATAGCAACAACAGGTAGTAGAAAGGGAAAAGCACTAGGTTCAAAGAACAGAGGAAGCCCACATATAATACTTAAAGACAATGAGATCCCCCAACTGGGAAATAAGATCACCCCAAACTTCAAAAAACTTTTGACAATTTTATAATAAGGTTCCTAAAGAACACAACTTTTAAAACAATTCTGGCCTAAAAGTTAGCATAACTTTTTTTTTTTTTTGGACCACATCTCTGGCATATGCAAGTTTCCAGGCTAGGGGCAGAATTGGAGCTGCAGCTGCTGGCCTATCCCACAGCCACAGCAATGCCATAACCAAACCACATGGCAGCTTGTGGCAATGCGGGATCCTTAACCCACTGATCAAGGCCAGGGATTGAACCAGTCAGGACTGAGATAAGATTTGAATACCAGGTCTAACTCTAAAGCCCAGAGTCTAAGACACCATTAATGCCTTTTAACAAAGAGGCACTGAAGTTCTCTTTCCAGTTCAAAACCAAATGTAAACACCATTATTGAGAGCAAATTTCTTAACCTCAGCCCTACCGACACTTGGGGCTACATAACTATCGACTATAGGGGATCATCCTGTACACTGTAGGGTGCTTAGCAGCATCCCTGACCCCTACCCACCAGATGCCAGTAGCACTTCTCCTGGTTATGATAACCAGAACTGTTTCCAAATATTGCCAAATGTCCCCTGGGGGGCAAGGTCATCTCCAGTGGAGAAACAATAATCTGGATTAATGCTCAGTGCTCAACATTAAGGAAGCAAAAAAAAAAAGGAAGGAAAAAACAAACAGCTTCATTTATAGAAAATATAAATCTTCTTGCAAGGCTACTGTACCTTTCTCTTCTCTACAAATTCAAAAGTAGAACTTTTAGTGAGTTGCCAGTGTCCCAACATAATTTCTTTTTCTTCTTCTTTTTTTTTTTTTTTTTTTTAATTTTATGCCATACCCGCAGCATATGGAAGTTCCCAGGCCAGGGACTGAATCCAAGCCACAGCCATGACCTACACCACAGCTGTGGCAACACTGGATCCTTTAACCCACTGCACCTGGCAGGAGATCGAACCCACTCAGTCAGATTTTAATAAACTACGCCACAGTGGGAATTCCCCTAATATATAAATTAACTAAGAATTTTCTTTATTAGTAAGACTTGCACACTTTTGGTCACAGAGATTTCAGCATATACCTGGAAAGTATAGTAGTTTACAATTCTCACAGAAGTGATTTACTGCAGTAAGCAATACACCAAATTCAAGGACTTTCTATCTTTGTATCTTAATTTCCTCATCTGTTAAAAAGAAAATACCAGGAACAGGGAAAGGCAGAAAAGCAGAAAGGGTCTAATCTGAATTATAAGAGACTTCACAAATTAATTTAATTATTAGTATCATTAACTTCTCAGGCTTTAATTGGAACTTCACAGCACCATCACAGTACTAAACTTAAAAATCTAATCTAGACACAAGGATGTTCATAGAAGTATGAATGGATAAAAATAAAGTTCCTAAACAAAATAAATCTTCAGAATCTTTAAAATTAACCTGCCTATATTTTAAATGAATCCTTAAATTACAATAATGCAAGCATCACTGAAAAGAAAATATGATCTGTCTCCAAATATTTGTATTCAAATTCTAAAACTCAATGTGCTCAATTTCTTCTCCTAAAACATTAGGGATGTAATGTAAACATTAATGACTTTGATTCTTTCTCTAAGACAAAGATTTAATAAGCATTTCTGAACTTCTATACCACGGCCAAGGAAAACCAGAAGCAAAAGTAATATGAATCCTACTATACTCATTAATTCATGTAACAAATTGACAGCTGTAAGGTACCAACCATAGTATTTTCCTGTTCATTTCTATTCCTGAGAACAGAGATTTACAAGTGGGAGAGTGGAGGAAAGGAAATGTCAAAAGCAAAAATCTACAACAAAGATCTTATTCAAAAGTGAAACTTAAAAACAATCTCTTTAAGATGAGTAAAAGACAAGGATATATACCAACACTATTTCAATTGGCTATAGCTGTTAGAAGTTATAGCCAATGAAAAGTTAAACAAGAAGCATAGGGATTGAAAGGAAGAACTAAAACTGTCATCATTTACAGAAAATTTAAAAAACCTGCAAAATTTTACCATTAATAAGAGAGTTGAATAAGATTGCTGGATACAAAGTAGCTTGGTACATTTAAAGGGAGAAAAACAAAAAGTACAAAAAAATCATACAACAGCAGAAAAAAATTTAAAATAATTTGGCAAATTTAATAAAAGCTATGCCAGTCTTTTAATGGAGAAACGATAAATCTTCACTGAAAGACATTAAAAAGGACTAAATGATGACACTCAATATGGTAAAGATATCAATTCTCAGCAGAGGAATCTACATATCCAATGTAATTCCAATAAAAACCCTAAGTTCTTTTTTTCTTTTCTTTTTCTTTTTTTTTCTTTTTTTAGGGCCACACTGCAGTATATGGAAGTCCCCAGGCTAGGGTCAAATCGGAGCTATAGTTGCCACCTATGCCACAGCCACAGCAGTGTGGGATCCGAGCCACATCTGCAACCTACACCACCGCTCAAGGCAACACCGGATCCTTAACCCACTTAGCGAGGCCAGGAATTGAACCTCATCCTAATGGATACTGGTCCGGCTTGTTACCACTGAGCCATGACAGAAACTCCAAAACCCTAGGTTCTTACAGACTTTGCCCAGCAAACTGTATGTGTGTATATCAAAGATCAAGGAGCCAAGAATAGCAAGGTCAGTCTAAAAAAGAACAAGGTAGGAGGTTTGTCCCACCAGGTATCAAAAGTCATGCTATAAAGATAAGGCAATTAAGATAGTGTGGTAACTGCACAGGATAAACAACTTGATCAACAGAACAGACAAGAGCCAGAAACATACTCTTCTCATATGAAAACTTAATTTACAACAAAGTGAATACTGCAGATCACCAAGAAAAAGTCTGTTTAACAAATACTGTTTAAACTAATTATTTATATAAAAAAAAGTCCCAAATCCCTATTTGACAGCAGATCAAAATAATTTACAGTAAAACTTAAATGTGAAAACAAAAGAAAAATGAAACTTAAAAAGACAATACGGGAGTTCCCTAATGGCTCAGAGGGTTAAGGATCTGATGTTGTCACTGCTCTGGCTTGGGTTAGATACCTGCCCCAAAATTGCCACATGCCATTGGCACAGCCAAAAATAAAACCATAAAAAGAAAATACAGGGAAATACCTTTTTTATGGCTGTACCTGCTGTGTATGGAAGTTCCTGGGCTAAGGGTCAAATAGGAGCTGCGGCTGCCAGCCTACACCACAGCCACAGATTCAAGCCACATCTGCAACCTACATCATAGCTGTGACAACGCCAGTTCCCTAATCCACTGAGCAAGGCCAGTGATCAAACCCACATCCTCATGGACACTATGTTGGGTTCTTAACCCACTGAGCCACAATGGGAAATTCTCTTTCTGATTATCTTTGTGGGAAATAATTTCTTAAACAAGACAAAAATGTTAATTACAAAAAAAAAGGATAATTGTATATTAAAGAATGTATGATAATCATAAATTTTAAGAAAAGAAAAATGACAAGCTACAAACTGAGAAAAGATGTCTGAAATGTATATAACCAATAAAGGAGTAGTTAAATGAATATATTTTTTTCAAAATCCTTTTTCTTAATAAGAAAAAGAGAACTCCAAAGAAAAACGAAACAATAAATGAATGGGCACTGGATAGAGCAGAAAACTTCAAAGGACCATATATGCAGGATAAGATGCTCAACCTCATTAGTTATCAGAAAGGATAACTCAAAGTCAAAATAAGACACATCTAATAACACCTGTTAAAATGACAAAATGTTAAAACTTACCAGTATCAATTTTTTTTTTGCTTTTTTTAGGGCCACACCCACAGCATATGGAGGTTCTCAGGCTAGGGGTCAAATCGGAGCTGTAGCCGCCAGCCTACGCCACAGCCAACGCAATTCCAGACCCGAGCCGCGTCTGCAACCTACACCACAGCTCACGGCAATGCCGGATCATTAACCCACTGAGCAAGGCCAGGGATCAAACCCACAACCTCATGGTTCCTAGTCAGATTCGTTAACCGCTGCACCATGATGGGAACTCCCAATATCAAGTATTGATGAGGATATGAAATAATGACTTCTACACACTAACGGTGAGCGTATAAACTGGTACAATCATTTTGGCAAACCTCGGAATTACCTAATAAAACTGAATGTGAAAATACCCTGTGAACTAGCTTACATATACTAGATATACACATATGTACCAAGAGATGTGTACAATAATGTGTTATCAGAGCAAAAAACTGGAAATAATCTGAATGGCTAGCAACAGAAGAATGGATAAACTGTAGTCTATTCCTACAGCAGGAGACTATACAACAGCAAACATAAATGACAGCCACAAGTGTCAACATGGTAAGTCTATAAAATGCTATATTCTGCACACAAAAAACCTCTTCACAGAGAAATACATACAGTATGATTCTGTTTAGGATGTCATAAGGCAGACAATACTAAATAATATATGCTTAGGAATATCTACAAAGACTGTATCACAATAAAGTAAGGGATTCACTAACAGAAAATTCAAGATAATGGTCACTCCTAAAGAAAAAAAGAGTAGAATGAAATGGGAAAGGAATACATGAAGCCTTGTATGGTATTTGTATCATGCCCTATTACGTGGATAAATAAGTATTCACTTGATTATTACACTCTAAATTATACACATAATTCATACACTGTTATAGAAATATATATATTTCACAATAAAAATTTTTGAAAGCTAAAAGAGATTAGAAAAATTCAGTAACAGAAGCAACTAAAAATATACACAATTATCCAGAACTAACAAGAACTAACAACTACTGAGCGGTTACCATATATCAGAAATGGTTCTAAGTGCTTTACATATATGATCTCATTTATGCTGAAAGACAGATACCATATGATATCACTAATATCTGGAAGCTAATACACCGCACAAATAAACCTTTATGCAGAAAAGAAAATCAAGGACTTGGAGAACAGACTTGTGGTTGCCCAAAGGGTTGGGGAGGGAGTGGGATGGTAGGGGGGTCTGGGGTTAATAGTTGTAGACTGTTGCCTCTGGGCTGGAAAACCAAGGAGATCCTACTGTATAGCACAGGGAACTATGTCTATCCACTTGTGATGAATCCATATATGTATGTGTAACCCTGTCACCATGCTGTGCAGCTGGGTATAATGGAAAATAAACAAATAAATAAATAAAAATTTAGTCATTTAAAATTTAAACATCAGAGTGCTCTAATATTTAAGTTTGAAAATAACTGGTGGGAATGCAAATTGGTACAACCACTGTGGAAAACAGTATGGAGATTCCTTAGAAAACTAAAAATAGAATTACCATTTGATCCTGCAATCCCACTCCTGGGCATCTATCCAGAGAAAACCATGACTCGAAAAGACACATGTACTCCAGTGTTCATTGCAGCACTCTCTGCAATAGCCAGGTCATGGAAACACCTAAATGCCCATCGACAGAGGAATGGATAGGGAAGATTTGGTACATATACAAATGGAATATTACTCAGCCATTAAGAGGAATGAAATAACATTTATAGCAACGTGGATGGACCTAGAAATTATCATGTGCAGTGAAACCAGTCAGACAATGAGACACCAACATCAAATGCTACCACTTACATGTGGAAACTAAAAAAAGGACAATGAACTTCTTTGAAGAACAGACACTGACTCACAGACTTTGGAAAACTTATGGTTTCCAAATGAGACAAGTTGGGGGGTGGGGGGATGCACTGAGGGTTTGGGATGGAAATGCTATAAAATTTGGTTGTGAAGATTTTTGTACACCTATAATTGTAATAAAACACATTAAGTAATGGAAAAAAAAATAAAATGGGGTAATAAAAAAAAAAGAAATAACCTAAAAATGAGATAGCTAAATTATGGTATACCCACAAAATGGAATAGTGTGTAGTTATTTAAAAAATTATCACAGAAGAAATGTCTTCACTAGTTAAAAATATTTCCTGAGTACCTATCAGTCACAGAGCCTGTTATAGAACCTAGGAATGTAACAGTCCACAAGAAAAACAAAGCCCTGCCTTGGAGACGCTTATAATGTAAACAAATGATTAAGTAAGATACATTTCAGATAGTGAATAATAGTATTAACAAAACTATTACAAAGGTAAAATATCTGTTTAAAGAACAAATAGGGGAATCACATTAGGGACAAATAAAGGCTTTCAGTGCACTGGAGAATATAAAGAAACACTGCATATCTTAATAAATGAGTACCACTTTTAATGATATCATTGACATCCTGATACCTGAAATATTTCATATTATACTGAGTGGAAACATGGCATGGTGAAAAGCATGAACTCCAGAGCCTAACTGCCTAGATTATTTGATCTTTCTCATTTTACTTTCCACAGCTGTAAATCAGGGATAGTAACAGCACTCATCTCATAAAACTGTTTTGAGGACTGAATAATCTTAAAAATGTCAAGTGCTCAAACAGTAACTGTTTAAGAGTTACATTAGGGTACCTATTATTTCTATAAAGTCACAATAACTTTTTGGCTCTAATAAAGTGAATCCATCTGTCAGAATGAGAAAACGAGTGAGGCCAAGGCAATGGGATAGACTGTGACTGCGAGCAGCAGGGGGAATATTTTAGCTGGGACAAGTAATGAAGGCCTCCAGGAGTGTGACATCTACAAGGAGCTGTACCCTAGGAAGACAGCTGTGCTAAGATCTAGGGGAGGAACAGCTAAGTTTCTAAGGTGAGAATATAAAATTGAGAAAAATTTACAATAAGGTGAAAAAAGCAGGCTGTAAATGTCAGGTAAAACATTATCACAATTTGCTTTAATATATAGATATTTTATATGTATAAACCAAAAATAAATGCTTAAATTTATAAGCCACGTTTTATTATATCTTTTAAGTGGTTCCTTTGGTGTGAATAACTACTACAACTATTATGGTTGTAAAATGTTATTTATTAACAAGGCCAAGGATATTGATTTATCCCCAGACAGACAGTTAGTTTTGCTGAGGTATAACGTGACAATCACCTTTGTCACGATATCAGCAGAAGTAAGATCAACCATTGCCTCAAGACCACATAAACAGAACAGACACGACATGGAGTTCCCAACATGGCTCAGCAGAAACGAACTTGACTAGTATCCATGAGGATGTGGTTCGATCCCTGGCCTCGCTCAGTGGGTCAGGGGATCTGGTGCTGACGTGAGCTACGGTGTAGGCTGCAAACGCAGACTGGATCCCAAGCTGCTGTGACGCAGGCCGGCAGCTGCAGCTCCGATTCAACCCCCAGCCTGGGAACTTCCTGGGAACTATGCTGCATGTGCGGCCTTAAAATCTAAATAAATAAATAAATAGAACAGACATGACTAAAAATCATGTCATTGTACACATACACCATTATACATCATTACAAACTGAGCAACAGGAGTATCCTTACCTCGGGCCATTGCTGTCTTTCCTCCTTGTTGAACAGTTGCCTTGTTCAGCTCTGCCTCCCTGATCTGTGAACTCATGTGCATTCCTATCAACGATTTCTCCAGCATCAAGCGCTCTGTGGAGTCGATAGTTGACCATCTTCAGAACAATGAAAACAGCAGCTATCACAGGACAATAAACTGCTACTATAATCATGGAAGAAGGAAGGGCCTTTAAGAGAAAGAAAATGAAAACAGGCGTTTTAAAATAGTTTATATTTTATTTAACTAGAGAAACTTGTAACTAAAAGAATAATCACACACATTCTCACACAATGCAACAACTGTGTTCCTAGCACTAAGCTGTAAAAGTGTAAGACAGTACTATCCAATACAGTAGTCACTGGCTACATGTGCCAAATGAGCACCTGAAATGTGGTTAGCCCGAAATGAGGTGTGCACTAAGAATAAAACAGCACTGGATTTTGAAGATTCAGTATGGGGAAAAGATGGCAAAATATCTCAATTTTTATATGACATGCTGAAATATGTTTAGACTAGGCTAAAAAAATATGTTATTAAAGCTATTTTCACCTGCTTCTTTTAACTTTTTTAAATGTGGCTATTAGGAAATTATGAATTAGATATGTCTCACATTCCATTTTTATTGGACAGCACTGGTATGAATAAGGTCTATACCAAAAAGCTTATAATACAAGTAGAGAGTTAAGATATCACATCACAAAATATGTGAATAAGACAGGGTTGAGATCCAAATACATATGATCACTGTTTATGTACTCTCTGTAGCTTTAAGGATAGAAGCATTCCTGGTGTTTAAGAAAATCCCAAGTTAAAACTGTCGTGAGAGGAGTTCCCGTTGTGGCTCAGCAGAAATGAATCCGACTAGGAACCATGAGGTTGCAGGTTCGATCCCTGGCCTCGCTCAGAAGGTTAAGGATCTGGAGTTGCCGTGAGCTGTGGTGCAGGTCGCAGACACAGCTTGGATCTGGCGTTGCTATGGCTGTGATATAGGCCGGCAGCTGTAGCTCCAATTAGATCCCTAGCCTGGGAACCTCCACATGCTGCGAGTGCGGCCCTAGAACGACAAAAGACAAAAAAAAAAAAAAAAAAACTGTCATGAGAATTAGCCTTAGCACTGTGACTGGAAAGCCAGATAAGATATGTGAGATAAAATCCAAATATTTTCTTTTAAAATACTTAAATGCTTAAAATACTTAAAAATGGTAACCCGCCCATTAAAACGAATTTTAAAAAATAACAGAATAGAATCACCAACAGATTAACTGAAAGAAGTAAGTCATCCTGGAAGTGGGGACTACACACCCATCATACCTGAGGATCAGTGATGTGGACTTAAGTCCGGGGACAGCAGGCTGGAGACCATCCCACTGGGAAGGCACTGCCTCAGACTGAATGTTGGCAGACACTGTAAAACTAAGCCTAACTCACCCCCCTTTTCACGAGGGAAAAAAGGTCATTACAGGTGTTTGTAGCTATAGATTCCACATGTTTCCATAAGATTCCGCCTCAGTCATCTGAGAACATGGCTCTAAATTTACTTGGAAAGATATTCTCAAATTGCTTGAGAAGGTAAAAATGAAAAGGTTCTGGTGAACCAGGTAGGTTTACAATGCAGATATGTTAGTTTAAAAAATAAAGAGTTATTTGGGGGAGGGAGAGAGAAAGAGTACGGTTTAGAACAGGGAGAGAAGAAAGAAAGTAAATCAAGCTCAAAGTTTAAGACTTCTGGATTGAGTGCAGTCATAATAGGTAAATATTTGGTATTTTTAAATACTTAGATTAATAAACCCTTTATATTAGTTTATCTAAAAACTTAAACTGTTCTTTGAAAAGGTAAACAAAATTGACAAACTTCTGGTCAGACTCACCAAAAAAAGGACAGAAAAAACCCAAATAAACAAAATAAGAAATGCAAGAGGAGAAATCACAACAGATACTTCAGAAATACAAAAAACAATAAGAGAATACTATGAACAATTATAGGCCAACAAATTTGACAACCTAAAAGAAATGGAAAACTTTCTAGAGCCAAAACTGAATAAAGAAGAAACAGATCACTGAACAGAGCAATCACTGGAAGTGAAATTGAGTATGTAATAAAAACACTGTACAAACAAAAGTCCAGGACCAGACGGCTTCACAGGCGAATTCTACCAAGCACACAAAGAGGAACTTATAACCATCCTCCTTAAACTTTTCCAAAAGGCTGAAGAAGGAACACTCTCAAAGACATTCTATGAAGTCACCATCACCCTAGTACCAAAACCAGACAAAGATACCGCCAAAAAAGAAAATGATAGGCTAGTATCTTTGATGAATATAGACCGAAAATTCTCAACAAAATTTTTACCGAATCCAACAACATATATAAAAAAGATCATACACCACAACCAAGAAGAATTCATTCCAGGTTCACAAGGATGGTTCAAAGTATGCAAATCAGTCAACATCATACACCACACCAACAAAAGAAAAGTCAAAAACCACATGATCATCTCAACAGATGCAGTATGAACCAGATGATTAACACTTGTATTTTCTACCCAAACTACAAAAGTTACACATTATCTTACACTGTGTGGCTTAACTGCCTGAGCCCTCTCAGTGGTACTCCTGAGGTTTCCAGGCAACAGAGGACAGCTATGCTCTAATAGTTTCACTTTTCCACCGGGGGTAAAAGTGCACACACACTTGTTCTTTACTTGCATTACTTCACTGGACTCTCAGCTGTAACCAGCACCAATGACATTAGCATCAGATCTTAAATGGATCATAAACCCTCTCATGAAAAAACTTCAAACGGTTTCTGCCTTTTCATGGTTTCAGTGGTCCCCTACAATCAAACATCAAAAACCTAGAAATGGAGTTCCCCTTGTGGCTCAGCAGTAATGAACCCGATTAGTATCCATGAGGATGTGGGCTCGATCCCTGGCCTCACTCTGGGTTAAGGATCCAGCATTGCTGTGAGGTTAAGGATCCGGAATTGCTGTGAGGTACAGTGCAGATGACACATGTAGCTCAGATCTGGCGTTGCTGTGGTTGTGCTGTGGCTGGCAGCTGCAGCTCCAATTTCACCCCTAGCCTGTCTTCCATATGCCACAAGTGCAGCCCTAAAAAGACAAAACAAACCAAAACAAAAAAGTGAGAAATTAGTTAGGTCACCTATTCCTCAGTTTAATGGATTATATATCAAAAGGTATTAGTATTTGCTTTAATATTTTATTAAATTAAAAATATCAATACTGTGTTTTCAAACAAAGATTTTCAGAATCATTTAACAAGCAGTACTTAATGGGAAAGAAGGTTTTTTCTGAAGAAATGAACTTTTATAAGATAAAATTGATTATGTTTCTGTAAAAAATATAATTTTTGCACTCACGTAAAACACAATTCTAAAGTAAAATTTGAATTTTGGGGTCAAATACTTAATGACTTAAGGTTAACTATGTTCTATAACAATACCTCAAAAAGTACTAGTATTTCCAAAAGGACACATTTCACCTTCTTGATTATAACATCTTATTGTAGTTGTTATCTTCAAGTTATTGTTGATGCAACCAAAACATTAACTGCTCTCTGGGGTAAGGAAAGCAAATCTATTTTATCTTCATATAAATGTCTACCTATAGTTACAAATTGTTTATAGAGAAAGGCTAGTTTTACTTTTTCCTAGGCCACAAACAGTGGACAGCAGAGAATGAAGGTAGTGTAGCAGGTGGTATAATACCGATGGATAAACAAGGCCCTCATTAACTAGAAAGGTCACAGCACTGTAAGCTCAAGATAAAGGCCTGCAGAGTCATCACAGGCTTCAAGTACTCTTATACCTCCTTTAACAGCTATACATCTTCTATATCTAACATATCAAAAGCTTATAATATTAAAACAGACAAGCTGGGTGCTTTTCAGTTCTATTATGCTATGATTAGTTAACTCCATGATTTCTGAGATTTGCTTATTATGTAGTCATACTCAAGTATTCAGACCAGTCCAGTCAGAGATCAATGGTCTGTAACGTAAGGTTAACAGAACTGTCAGACATCACCCACACCTGAGGCCAAGGCTGGGGGAGGGGGAGGAGTTTAACAAACTCTCAAGATAGCCACGATTAATGTACGACACTTACAATCTTCTTCCCTTCCCCCAAACTAGTGCAACCACCTCATTTATTTAAGGCTATGTTTACCAAACTTCTGGCATCAGAGGCTGAGTGGTTATTCAAGCAAACATGTGAACTATGTATTTTAAGTAAAGATTCATCACATTTTAATTTCTCAAACTGAGAGATGGATTAAAGACTTTAATGTAAAAAGCAAAACTTCAAAACTTTTAGAAGAAATATAAGAGTTCTCATTGTGGCTCAGTGGTTAATGAATCCGACTAGGAACCATGAGGTTGCAGGTTTGATCCCTGGCCTCACTCAGTGGGTTAAGGATCCGGTGTTGCCGTGAGCTGTGGTGTAGGTTGCAGACATGGCTCAGATCCCGCATTACTGTGGCTGTGGTGCAGGCCGGCGACTACTGCTCTGATTAGACCCTTAGCCTGGGAACCTCCATATGCCATGGGTGTGGCCCTAGAAAAGACAAAAAAAAAAAAAAAAAGAAATGTAAAAGAATATCTTTACGACCTTAGGATATACGGAAGATTTCTTAAGCATGATTCTCAAAGCACACACTATAAAGGACTGATGAATTAAAATTTAGAACTTCTGTTTATTGAGACACACTACAAACTGAGTGAAAAGACAAGCCACAAACTAGAAAAACACATTAAAACATGTATCACTGTATATAGGCATATGTATATATGTATGTGTACATATATATCTTATATAAAGAATATTAGTAAAAAGAGGAAAACTGCTGAAAACAAAGAACAGACCTTACATAGAAAAAGAAATATAAACAGCCAATAAAAACATATGAAAACATGTTCAACTTCATCGGTAATGAGCAAAATACAATGTAAAACTTCAAAAATATGTAATTTAAGAAATCAGATGGGGGAGTTCCTGTCATGGCACAGAGGAAACAAATCCAACTAGGAACCATGAGATTGCAGGTTCGATCCCTGGCCTTGCTCAGTGGGTTAAGGATCCGGCATTGCCATGAGCTGTGGGGTAGGTTGCAGACATGGCTCAGATTCTGCATTGCTGTGGCTGTGGCGCAGGTTGGCAGCTAGAGCTCCAATTAGACCCGTAGCCTGGGAACCTCCATATGCCGTGGGTGCGGCCCTAGAAAAGGCAAAAAAAAACAAAAAATAAAATAAAATAAAATAAGAAATCAGACATAATTAAGTACAGAGAATCAGAACTCTTATAAAACTACCAGTAGAAATATAAATTGATAGAGACATCACCCAAGATCCAGCAATTTCTCTTATAAGCATAAAACTGAAAGAAACTCTTGCACTTGGAGCACAAAACTTTATCAAAAAATGGAGAGGACAAGAACTCAATTGAAAATCAAATGGAAAATGAAAAAGTGTAGACCAGTAACCAATGGAATATAAGTGAAAATTAGAGCAACATGCAGCAAGATTAACTGTATAAATACAGTAGGTATTGTACTCCAAATGCAACTTTATGCTTTACTGCATTTTCTTGATTTTTGGGGGAATAAGCATGTATTTTTTTCATAATTAGAAAAAAGAGCTAAATTTTATAATAGTAAAATGATTTTCCTACTAGAAAGAGTATGTTAGCTTTCATCTTCTACAAAGATATGATCTATAGTCTTCTCAATAAAAGATGACTTATTAACATGTAAATTTCCACATGAAGCTTCTCACTACACTCCTTATTTGCAAGAAGTTAAAAAAAGCTTGACTCTCAATTATACATCCCTGGGAATGACAGGAAGAGTTAACGGTTGTCAGTGAGCTCTAGATATGTAGATCAAATATAGCCTCCCAAATTATATATAGTAAGCCTCCTTACTGAGAACTGTGTCAGGTCCTTTTTTCTTAGGGCTGCACTCGTGGCATATGGAAGCTCCCAGGCTAAGGGTCAAATTGGAGCTACAGCTGCTGGCCACTGCCACAGCCACAGCCACTTGGGATCCGAGCTACGTCTGGAATCTACACCACAGCTTTTGGTAATGCCAGAACCCCGACCCACTGAGAGAGGCCAGGGATCGAACCCACATCCTCATGGATACTAGTCGGATTTGTTTCTGCTGCACCACAGAAGGAACTCCGGTCGGGAATTTTTTTTTTCCCAAGCCTTTTGGAATATTTTTTTCTTCAATTTAATTTTTATTTTATATTGGAGTATACTCAATTTACAATATCGTATTAGTCTCAGGTGTACAGCAAAGTGATTCAGTTATACATCTACATATATCCATTCTTTTTCAGATTCTTTTCCCACAGAGGTTATCACATAATACTGGGTAGAGTTTCCTGTGCTATTCAGGAGGTCCTTGTTGACTACCTATTTTATTGTGTTAGATATTTTTAATAAGACCATCCCTCTTAAAAGTTGGATAAACAGAAATGCAAATCAAAACTACAATGAAATATCACCACTCACCCACTAGAATGGTTACTGTTAATTAATAACAACAAAAAAAGGAAATACCAGAAAATAGTAAGTGTAGGCACAGGTATGGAAGAAACTGGAAACTTTTTACACTGTTAGTTAAAGTAAAATGGTACAGCCTCCCTGAAAACACTATGGCAGTTCCTCAAAAAAATTAAAACTAGAATTACCGTATGATCTAGCAATTCCACTGCTGGGTATTTATTCAAGAGAATAAACTGGATTTCAAATAAACTTCAGGGTCTCAAAAAGATATCTGCACACTTAAGTACACAGCAGCCTTATGCACAAAAGCCAAGAGCTGGAAGCAACACAAATGTCCACGAGTGGATGAATAAACAAAATGTGGTCTATATGTATATAGGGTTATTCCATGTTAAAAAGGAAGGAACTCCTTCCCATTGTGGCTCAGCAAATTAGGAAACCAACCAGTATCCATGAGGATGCAGGTTCAATCCCTGGCCTCGCTCAGTGGGTTGCATTGCCATGAGCTGTGCTGTAGGTCGCAGATTTGGCTGGAATCTGGCATTGCTGTAGCTGTTGAGTAGACCAGCAGCTATAGCTCTGATTCCACCCCTAGACTGGGAATTTCCATGTCTCAGTTACGGCCCTAAAAAAAAAAAGAAGAAGAAGGAACTCCTGTCACATACATGGATGACCCTTGAAAACATTATGCCAAGTGAAATAAGCTATTCACAAAAAGACAAATTACTGAACTATTCCACTTACATGAGGCACCTAAAGTAGTCAAATTCACAGAAATAGAAAGCAGAACGGTGGTTGCCATGGACTGGGGGGAGGGAGAAATGAGGAGTAGTTGTTAAATAAGTATAGTTTCAGATTTGCAGAATGAAAAGATCCTAGAGATCCACCGCACAATGTAAATATACTTAACACTATGGAAAAGTATACTTAAAAATGTGTTAAAATGGTAAGTTTTGTTATGTGTTTTTCCTGTAAGTTTTAAAAGTTAAATGGACGGGTATTTCACTTTGCCTTCTCTCTGGTGAGGGTAGAAAATCAAATATTGAGAAATAAGCTGGAAGACTGAGCCATCTGCACCGCTTCTTAAATTCTGACAGTTTACCCTGAACATTTAAAAAAAAAAAACTATTATTTCAGTAAGGAGTGACAGGTTCAACCTATTCAAGACACACAATATATCTGTGATAGTATTCTTGAGAAAGCCACTTGGAATCACAGAAATGCTCATATTAGAATTAACAGTGCCATGAAGCAACCTTATCTTACTTATTTCAAAACTCAAATGAGTAAGTCTTCCCTATGGCTAGCACACTGCATGTTAGAAAAGCAATCTTTTATTCAGTGCTCATTTCCTAGTGCAGCAATGTAAAGATGGTATGTTCACTATCTCTGCTTTGTGGTAAATTTTTAATTTTCTCTATTTTCTACACCACTGAGTCAAGATCTGAAGTATATTCTTAACAAATGGGAATACTTCCTTAATTGTAGCTGTTCTCAATTAGAACTGATTTCAATACATTTTTTCCAGTTCATGTTACAAACTATCAATAAAATTTAATAGTTAGTGCCAAGGAACATACTAAGATATCAACTAACTACTACTAACATACATCTAATACTTAGTGATTACCATGACCTAAGCACATTCCTAAGGGTCTTATGTATATTAACTCATTGAACCCTCACAATCACCTCAGGCAGTCAGCACTACTATTCTACCAATTTTACAAATGAAGGAACTGAGGCTTAAAGAGACAAATAGCTTGCTCAAGGTCTCAGAATGAGATATTAAGCAGCAGTTTCGCTCCAGAGTCCCTGCTCTTCATGATACCTAAATGCCACTATATCAGGTACTGGCAAACTTTTTAAAACAAAAAACATTTCACATTTGGCAGGTCATATGATCTGTCTTAACTACTGAACTCTGCTACTGTAGTGTGAAAGCAGCCAAAGGCAACATATATGAACATGATGTTTTCCAATAAAACGTTGCGGACGGACACTCTGTAGATAATAAAATCTGAATTTCATATAATTTTCACATAGCATTAAATATTACTTTAAAAAATTTTTTCCGGGGAGTTCCCTTCGTGGCTCAGTGGTTAACGAATCCGACTAAGAACCATGAGGTTGCGGGTTCGATCCCTGGCCTTGCTTAGTGGGTTAAAGATCCGGCGTTGCCGTGAGCTGTGGTAAAGGTTGCAGACACGGCTCGGATCCTGCGTTGCTGTGGCTGTTGCGTAGGCCGGCAGCTACAGCTCCTGTTAGACCCCTAGCATGGGAACCTCCATATGCCGCGGGTGCGGCTCTACATAAAAGGCAAAAAAAAAAGACAAAAAAAAAATTTTTTCCCAACCACTAAAAATTGTATAAACCATTCTTAACTCAAGGGCCATACAGAAACTACACAAATAGTAGTTTACTGGTTTCTGCTCTAAATGAACATTTACTTTTTCTCTATTAAGACATCATCAAATAAAGTATCATCAAGCACTTTCCCCTCATATATGCCAATTATAATCTATAATCTCCAACATCCCCAGTTTCATCCAACTACAAAGCAAAGCAGTTGCTAGCAAACACTGGTCAGTAAATGCTCTTCCCCCTCAGTGAGAAAGTCTATCAATTTGCAGCAACAGCGATGGAATTAGAGGCTCTCATACTGAGTGAAGTAGGTCAGAAAGATAAAGACAGACACCATATGGAATCACTTATATGTGGCGTCTAAAATATGGCACAAACGATTTATCTACAAAACAGAAAAGATCATGGACATGTAGGACAGGCTCGTGTTTGCCAGAGGGGAGAAGGAGGGAGTGGCATGGATTGGGAGTCTGGGGTTAGCAGATGAAAATTGCTGCATTTGGAGAGGACGGGCAATGAGATCCTGCTGTATAGCACAGGGAACTGTATATCTAATCGTTTGTGATGGAACAAGATGGAGAATAACGTGAGAAAAAGAATGTGTATATATATATATGTGTATGACTGAATCACTCTGCTGTACAGCAGAAATTGACAGAACATTGTAAATCAATCATAATAAAAAAATTTACACTCGAATGCACTGGTTTGAGGTTATTGTGGAAAAATTCCATTGGTTCCACATAAGTCACTAGAAAAGTGATAAAAAACCTTAATGACTTTATGTAATTACCCAACAAAGTTTCATGACAAAAAACTAAGTAGGGACTAGGGGAAGAGGGCCTGTCTGTACCACAAAGGAAAATTTTTAAATAGGTACAAACATGAAGACTGAACCTCACTCTCTCTCTAAAAAAGTAAATATAAGAGAATCATAAAAGTGAAAAATATATATATAGGTCAGCCTTTTAAAACAAACAGATAACCAGAAGGTCACATTTCTATATATCTCTTTAATCAGATATTTTTCCTCAAATGCTTAGCTATAAATTTATAATAAATACAACTATCATTCACGAGGACTTTTTTTGCTGCCTATGATAACCCAGTTTCTTGCAGTTTTCAGCTACAAGAAAAAAATGCGTAACAACTTTGTTTATAAGTTCAAAACATTAACTTCATTCAGATTTTTTTTTTTTTTTGCTTTTTAGGCCACGTCTGCATATGTTCCCAGGCTAGGGGTCAAATCAGAGCTACCACTGCCGGCCTATACCACAGCCACAGCAACACAGGGTCTGAGTCGCATCGCCAGCCTACACCAGAGCTCATGGCCATGCCAGATCCCCAACCCACTGAGCAAGGCCAGGGATCGAATCCACATCCTCAGGGACACTAGTCGGATTCATTTCCACTGTGCCACAATGGGAACGCCCAGATTATTCTTTTTAAGGCTGAGGTTCTCTCCTTGTGGGGTGGGGTCTTTGAATGCTGCCAACTACCAAAGTAGTTGGTGCTTCTATTGAACATACACAATCACTGAGATATTCAGAAAGAAAACTGAACTTAAATTTTTCCTGGCTTTAAAGTTGTCTGTTCTAGACTTGTGGTTGCCAAGGGGGTGGGGGAGGGGGTGGGAGGGAATGGGGACAACTAGTGCTTTAATTATGGAAAAGCAAGGAGATCCAACTGTATAGCATGGGGAACTATGTCTAATCACATGTGACAAATTCATATGTGTACATGTAACCAGGTCACCAGGCGGTGCGGTTGGAAAATCTGACAGAAATCTGTAAACCAGCTATAATGCAAAAAAATACAAAATAAATTAAAAATAAAATAAAGTTGTCTGTTCTATCTGTAATAGAAAAAGGAGTAAAAATGAAAAGATAGCAGCTGAAAAAAAAAAAACCTTGTAAATGAAAACAAAAATTAGCAGAATTTGAAAGCAATATTCCTTATTATGCCCTGGGGATGGTGTGGGGAACCACAGATACTAATCCTGTCCTAAATGATAAATTCCATCCATTAATAACATCTGGAATAACTTTTCTTAACACTTTTTCAGCAGACGACCACAATAAAGCAAGTTGCGTGAATTATTTTGGTTCCCTAGTGCATGTAAAAGTTATATTCACACCATTAAGTGTACAAATATATTCTAAAAACTGTACATACCCTAAAAGATACTTTATTGTTAAAAAAAAATGCTATATCATCTGAACCTTCAGTGAATCAGATCTTGCTGGTCTTTTCCTTCATGTTTAAGGCTGCTGACTGATCGGGATGGTGGTTGCTGAAGGCTGGGGTAGGCTGTGGTCATTTCTTAAAATAAGACAAGGAACTCTTCCTTTCATGAATGATTTCTCTGTAGCATATCCAATAATTACTGTCACTCCCCAACCCTTTATTGCCACTCCCCATCCCCCACTGATAACCACTGGTTTATTCTCTGTATCTGTCAGTACAACCCTTTTTTGTTATATTCACTAGTTGTTACATTTTTTTAGAGTCTACATATAAGTGATATCATACAGTATTTGTCTTTCTCCATCTGGCTTCTGATAATGCCCTCCAAGTCCATCCATGTTGCTACAAATGGCAAAATTTGCTGCAAATGGCAAAATTTCATACTTTCATAGGGCCAAGTAGTATTCCATTGTGCATACACACCACAGCTTCTTTATCCATTCATCTGTTGATAGACACTTAGGTTGCTTCCATATCTTGGCAACTATAAATAATGCTGCTGTGAACACTGGGGTGCATGTATCTTTTCAGATTAGTGTTTTTGTTTTCTTCAGATATATACCCAGGAGTGGAACTGCTGGGTCATATGACAGTCCTACTTTTAGTTTTTTGAGATATCTCCATACTGCTTTCCACAGTGGCTATAGCAATTTACATTTCCACCAACAGTGTATGAGGGTTCCCTTTTCTCAACATCCTCATCAACATTTGTGATTCGTGTTCTTTTCGATGACAGCCACCCTAACAGGTATGAGGTGACATCTCACTATGGTTTTGATTTGTGTCTCCCTGATAATTAGCAATGTTAAGCAACTTTTCAAGTGCCTGTTAGAAATCTGCATTTCCTCTAGAAAAAATGTCAATTTAGTTCTGTCCATTTTTTAATTGGGTTTGTGGGGGTTTTTTTGACATTGAGTTGTATGAGCTGACTGTACATATTGGATATTAATCCTTTATTGGTCACACTACTTGCAAATATTTTCTTCTATTCAGTAGGTTGGTTGTCTTTTCGTTTGGTCAGTGGTTTCCTTTGCTGTGTAAAATCTTTTAAGTTTGATTAGGTTCCATTTGTTTATTTTTGCTTTTTTTTCCTTTACTTTAGGAGATGGAACCCCCCCCAAAATTGCTGCAATTTATGTCAAAGAGTGTTCTCCCTATGTTTTCCTCTGGTTTTATAGCATCTGGTCTTATGTATAGGTCTTTAATCCACTTTGAGCTTATTTTTGTATATGGTATTAGTGTTCTAAATTTTACACGTAGCTGTCCAATTTTTCCCAACAACATTTATGGAAGAGACTGTCTTTTCTCCACTGTATATTCTTGTGCCTCCTTTGTCATAGATTAATCGACCATAAGTGTGTGGGTTTATTTCTGGGCTCTCTATCCTGTTTGACTGATCTGTGTGTCTGTTTTTGGAGAGGCACCACTGTTTTGATTTACACATGTTTTTCTGAGTAAACCTAACCATCCTAGAAAGAGCAGGATATCCTATATTAAGACTTATCTTAATTCATATCTCCATTTTAAATTAGTAACTTGACATTTTGTTGTATGAATCACTCTTTTACTAGTTTGATCAGCCTAAGTAAATCCCTGAGTAAACTGATAAAAACAATTCATCTAAATGGTAAATATGAGGACCAGAAAGCTACTCATAAAATCCAATTCAAACTGCTTAACCTATCTCTTTAATTTGTTTGTTTCTGATATATTCTATTGGAACAATTTTTCAGAATTTATAGTAAGACAAAATAAATCTGTCAATAAGACTTTACAGTTCTGAAGAACAGAAGCTAGGTTATATTTTTACTACACCTCACAAAACGATAGTTCAGGATATATTCAGTGACATTATCTTAGAGGCAAATACATATAAAATAATGGGATTCTTCTTGTGCTTATTAGCTATACTCCTATAAAAGTAGTGTACTATACACAAGCAAAAAGTAAGAACAGCTAAAATTTAGGGCTTAAAAATCAAAAGAATTTAATTCAATAACAAAAGCATTAAGCCAAAATAAAACCATAAGGATCAAGTAAAAATAAATTTTAAAATATGAATAGACAAAAAATTAGGTTATCGAACATTATTACATGATTGTGTATTCTTTTGTTTCACTAAAATTTAATGGAATAAGTTGAGCTCCTAACATAAGAATGTAAGCCAGTAAGGTTCACAAATTAAATTAAAAGAAGTACTAGTATACTAGCTCTCTTAAAAGTATTAACAAAATCCACATATTATTTTTGCCCTGAGCTCACTCAAATGGCTTGAAACAAACTGATGATATTGCACGTTGCATAATCCACTTCTACCTTTAAAAGTAAATGCTAAAATAGGCAATGTATCACACACTAGACTTAAGGTGAGGTAAACATGAAAGCTGCCTAACAGAAAAAAAGAATGAAGGAGAGTAAAGGTTATCTTACCACCACCATTTCCTCAGTTTCCATAAAGGCATCTCCGATACATTTAACTCAGTGAATAAGAGTTTTATTCATTCATTCAACTTATTTACTCAATACCTATTAAGCCCCAGACATTTTTCTATGAATGAAAGCACTGAAATAAATAAAATCTTTTTTCTCCTTGAGGTTCTTAAGAGAACGACTGTTGTTCCACCAAGTGCAAGGTGCTTTAAATGGATTATCTCAGAACAAACCTTTGAACAAAGTACCATTCTCATCTCCACTTTATAATTAAGACAACCTAGGCTATGAACTCATTGCCTGCAGCCCCTAAGGAGCAAAAACAGGATTTATATCCAGTCTAACTCCAGTGGTTCAGAACCTGAGTTTTTAACCACTTCACTAGATAGTCTCACTCCAAGGCAATGTTTCTCAATTTTTTTTCATTATCACCCTCCTAAGGAGTCATCTTAGACATTTTTTTTTCCCCTAATCACTCCCTGTGAAATAATAGAAAATACATACATGGGTCTCTGCCCCGGTTCCTGACAAAGAACTCCTAAAACCTTTGGGATTTCCTAAGTGACAAGAGCATTAGGAGCATTTTCTGTTCTAAGATTTGGTCCTTGACTTTGGTTCCTGACAATCCTTTGGAATGTCCTGGGTGACAGGAATATCTTTTGTTCTAATGAGATGACTCTGGGTGGGCTCCTGGTTAGGAGCTGGTCCCCAGAAAGACCACGGCATGATTAGAAGCTTGGGATTTTCAGTCTCAACCCTCATGCTCCAGAGGGGAGAGGGGCTGGAAATGGAGTTAGTAATTAATCATGCCTATGTGATGAAACCTCCATAAGATCCCAATAGTAGGAGGTTCAGAGAGCTCCAGGTTGATGAACACAGGGAGGTGCTGGAGGGAAGCACACCCAGAAAGGGCATGAAAACTCTACACTCTTACTCACATATCTTGCCCTATGCATCACTTCCAGCTGGATGTTTGCCTGTAGCCTTTATACACCTTTTATAATAAACTGGTAAACAGCGGTAAACTGTTTTCCCGAGTTCTGTGAGCCACTCAAGCAAATCAAACCAACCTCAGAATGGGGTGAGGGGTACGTCCAATTTATAGTCAATCAGTCTGAAGCACAAGTAATAACCCGGACTTTGGACTGGCATCTTAATTGTGGGGAAGAGGAGCAGTCCTGAAGGACTGACACCTTAGCTTGTGGAATTTGATGCTATCTCCAGGTAAACAGCATCAGAATTGAATTAAACTGCAGGACACCCAGCCAATGTCTCAGAGAATTGCTTGATGTGGGAAAAACCCCACACATCTGGTGTCAGAAGTGCTGTGACATGCAGTGATGGGAGAGGAAAAAAGAAACATACAGAAGTTCAAGTTTTCTAAACACTACCCACCTCATGAAATTTACCACCACAGGAACACTATTTACCTGCATGTACATATGCATACCTGTACTCTGTACATAAAAATATTTTATACCACCACCCCCAAACCTAAGAACTAATTTTTGCCCTCTTGACGCCAACATGTCCACTGAAAATGAATGCTCTAGAGCAAAGTTTCTCAGCCTCAGCACTGTTGGCATTAACAATCTTAGGTTGCTACAGGTCCTACCATGCAAAATAGGATGTTTAGCACCGTCCTAGGCCTTCACCCACTAGAAACCAACAGCGCCACTGTGCCAAAGTTAGGTTAAAATTTCCTGAAAAGTTTCCAGCTCTTGAAGCAATTGCTTCTCTTGCTTCTATTTACATATTCATAAGGACTACAGTTCCATATTTTGTTCATAAGAAACTGGAAATGGACTGGTATATAGCAGCAGCAATGGAAAGAAGAAACAGGATTTTACATAAACAGAGCAGGGGAAGAAGCCCACATAAAAGCAGTAAGTGAAAGGATATTAAATTTTAATAAAATCCATTTATCATACAGCACACCTGAGAGAGACTGCAGATTTGGCTCCAGACCACTACAGTAAAGTAAGTATCACAAGAGTTCCCATCATGGTTCAGTGGAAACAAATCTGACTAGGAACCGTGACATTGCGGGTTTGATTCCTGGCCTCGCTCAGTGGATTAAGGATCCAGTATTGCCCTGAGCTGTGGTGTAGGTTGCATACGCGGCTCGGATCTGGCGTTGCTGTGGCTGTGGCGTAGGCCGGCAGGTGTAGCTCTGATTAGATCCCTAGCCTGGGAACTTCCACATGCTGTGGTGAGGCCCTAAAAAAAATAAATAAAGTATCACAATAAAGCAAGTCACATGAATTTTTTGGTTTTCCAGTACACACACTTTACTGCTAAAAAATGCTAACCATCATCTAAGCCTTCAGCGAGTTGTAATTTTCTTGCAACGGCAACTTCAAAGATCACTGATCACCATAACAATTTTGATAATAACGAAAATTTCAAAATATCACGAAAATTGCCAAAACATGACACAGAGACACAAAACAATGCTGTTGGAAAAATGGTGCCAACAGACTTACTCAATGCTGGGTTGCCACAAATCTTCAATATATTAAATGTGTAATATCTGAGAAGCGTAATATAGCAAAGCACAATAAAATGAGGGATGACTATACATGCTACAGAACAAGGCTAACTAACGCCTCCCTCCAAAATGATGAGTGAGACAAATTATCTCACTTTAACAATATGTGAGAACCATAACTAAATCCCTGGGAGATTTATAATGGGCTTCTACTGTATTCACATAATATGCCAGTCAAGAAGGGCAGCCAAGATTAAAGATATAATTAGATGGTGATTTCAAGGACAACTCTGATCATTCTAGAGTCAAAATAGTTATTGAAAAAGATGAGGGAACACTTAGTTCATCCCAATCAATCATAAGAAGGCTTTCAGGAACAGATTGATCAGAAAAGCATCTTAAAAGACTGTAAAGGAGGAGATGGAGGGTGACTGTGATGGTGGTCCTGAAGTCAAAGGGAAGAAATGGCAAAAGCAATCTGCATAACCCTAAACCAATGGTTTAACTTCTAAGAGCCTCTGTTTCTTCATCAGAAAAACAGGGATGATAAGAGTTATCGTCATTTCACAGGGCTACAATGAGTATTACGTGAGAAACCGTAAAAGGAAATAATGCATGGACCTATAATAACACAGTAACAATTTGATGTTGTTAATCTTTGAGCAATGTAGTGACAAAACTATCAAAAACAAACAAAAAGGCCTCTGAGCAGAAATAGTTCAGAGGAGTCAAAGATGAAGAGAAGGTACAGTAGGTTAAGACCTGTGAGACCTCAGAATCCATGGAGGTAAATATTAGTCTGATAGTAAATGACCAGAAGTCACTGGAAATGGAGAAATATTTCCATAATATAGTAAAGAAGAAAGATAATCTATATTTCAACCAAAAACTTAGTATGCTCAATGGTAAAACACTAGAATTCCCCTTATAGAAGGGAACAAGGAAAGGCTATCCACATTTTCAGCATTATTTAATACAGATATGTAATGTACCATGCCAAGCAATTACACAAGAGGAAAAACCATAAATATTGGGAATAAGTTAAAACTACTTACAAATATAACTGTATATGTGAAAATCCTTTTAAAATGAACAGAAAAATGATTAGAAAGAATACCTAATTCCAAGAAGTGTCTGGTTACAAAATTAATAAACTGAAATTAATAGTTTTGGATGGGGTTCTAGAACAGAAAAAGGACATAAGGTAAAAATTAAAGAAATGTGAACAAAGTACAGATTATAAGTTAATAATAATATATTAATAATGATGTATTACTATTGGTTCACTGGTTGTGAAAAAGGTGCCATAATAACCTAAGAGGTTAACAATAGGAGAAAGTGCATGCAAGATATATGGGATCTCTCTGCACTATCTCTGCAAATGTTCTATAAATCTACAACTATTCTAAAAGAAAGTTTCTTAATCATTATTTTCTTTATATACAAGCAAGAATCATTTAGAAACATAGTGAAAGAAAGGACTGCATTTACACTAATGTTAGAAACTAAAATCTAAGGGTAATAATCCTAAGGGAAAATGTGCAAGGTTAGCAGAGAGAAAACTTTTTAAACAAAATCTACTGAGGGATACAAAAGAAATACTTAAATATATTAATATGTCAAACTTCCCTTCCTATAGTAATCCAAAATTCAATGCTTTTCAATAAAAAATTCAATAACATCCCTGGGAAATTTAACAAAATGCAAGAATAGCCAAGGAATTAGCAATAAGATGAAATACTAAGGTAAGACTACTACCATGAAAGAAAAATACATAAAACTAGAATTACTTTAAAAATACGATATTCATTAAAGAACAGACATATTAGTAAGACAGAAAACACAAATACCCAAGTGGAAGCTTAGTTTATGAAAATGATGGCATTTAAAACTGAGAAAAAGATAGGACTGTTTAATTAACTAGGCTGATTGGAACAACTGCCTATTAAAAAAAAGGTTTAACTAGATACACACTGCTCAGAGCAAGATAAATTCCAAATGGGCTGGACTACGAAACTATTAGATATTTGCAATTAGATCACAAAGGACTAACCTCTTTAATATATAAAAACTCTGAACTATCAGTAAGAAACAACCTAGTAGAAAATGATTAAAGCATCTGAACTATTCACAGAAAAAAGAAAATGCCCCTTGAGCTCATGAAAAGTGGCTCAATCCCAAAGTAGGAGAAATGCCACTTAAACCCACTCTAAGATACTATTTCTTACCAGTACAGCAAAATTATGTGACACTGTGGCACACAGGAGTAAAAACAGGTACTCTAATACACTGCTTGCAGGCAGTGTGCTATAACACCTCTGGAGGACAATTTGGCACTATCTTCCAAAACTACAGAAGCATTTACCCTTTGAGCAAGCAATCTCATTTCTCGATGTCATCACATGTGACGTGACATTTGTACAAATTATTTTTTCTTTTTTTACGGTCCTACCTGCATCATATGGACACCCCTGGGCTAGAGGTCAAATTGGAGCTCGCAGCTGCAGACCTACACCTCAGCCACAGGAACACCAGATCCAAGCCACATCTGCAACCTACACAACAGCTTGCGGCAATGAAGATTAAACCCACATCCTCACAGAGACTATGTTGGGTCCTTAATCCACTGAGCCATAATGGAACTCCTGTACAAATTATTTACTTAAAGATGGTTTGTGGTAATAAAAGGCTGCAGACAAATCTCTATCAGCAGGGATCAACATAAATAATATATCCACACAATGGAACTAATAATAAAACGAACCCAACATAAGTCCAGGACTAGACGGCTTCACAGGTAAACTCTAGCAAACATTTAAAAAATTAATACTGATCCTTCTCAAACTCTTCCAAAGCACACAAAACAAAGGAACACTTCCACACTCACTTTATGAGACCAGAATTACCCTGATACCAAAACCAGGTAAGGACACTACAAGAAAATTATAGGCCAATAACCCTGATGATCATATATGCAAATACATCTACAACAAAATATTAGCAAACCAAATTCAATCAGACATTAAAAGGTTCATACATCATGACTAACTGGGATTTATTTCAGGGATGCAAGAATGGATCAATATCTGCAAATCAGTTAAGGTGACACACCGCATTAACAAAATGAAGGCTAAAAATAATATAATCATCTCAACAGATGCAAAAATAGCATTTACCTAAACTCAATGTCCATTTATGATAAAAAAAAAAACTCTCAACAAAGTGGGTAGAGAGAGAATGCACCTCAACATAATAAAGGCTATATATGATAAACCCACAGCTAACATCATAATCAATGATGAAAAGCTAAAAGCTTTCCACTAAGATCAAGAACAAGACAAGAATGCCCATGCTCCCACTTTTATTCAACAGAGTATTAGAAGTCCTAGCCAGAGCAATTAGGCAAGAAAAAAGAAACAATGGGCATTTATTTTGGAAAGGAAGATATAAAACTGTCACTGTCTGTGGATGATGTGATATTACATGCAGAAAACCCCAAAGACTCCACCAACAATCTGTTAGAATAAACTGAATTCAGGAAAGTTGCAGGATACAAAACTAATACACAAAAATCTATCAAAACATTTTTTTCTTTGGGGGATCAGATAGGAGCCACAGTTGTAACCCACACTGCAGCTAAGGCAACACTGGATTCATAACCCACTGTGTCAGGCCAGGGATCAAGTCTGCATCTTGGCACTGCAGAGGTGCCACCTGATCCCACTGTGCCACAGTGGGAACTCTTGTTTTCTTTTCGAAATTTTTTTCATCGAAGTATAGTCGATTTACAATATTCTGATAATTTCTGTACAGCAAAGTGATTCAGATATATATATGTACATATATATATAGTTTTTAATATTATTTTCCATTATCTCAGGATACTGATTATAGACCCCTGTACTATACAGTAGGGCTATTTTTAATCCATTCTATATGCAATAGTTTGCACCTGCTAACCCCAAACTCCCAGTATATCCCTTCCCTAACCCACACCACTTTAGCACCTGCAAGTCTGTTTTCTATGTCTGTGTGTCTGCTTCTATTTCTGTTTCACAGATAGGTTCATTTGTATCTTATTTTATATTCCACATAAGTGAGATCATATAATGTTTGTTTTCCACTGTCTAACTTCACTTAGTATGATAATCTCTAGGTCCCTCCATGTTACTGCAAACAGAATTATTTCATTCTTTTTTAAGGCTGAGTTGTATTCCATTGTATATATGTACCACCTCTTCTTTATCCATTTATCTGTCAAGGGACATTTAGGTTGTTTCCAAGCATCTGCTACTGTGAATAGTGCTACTATGAACTAGTGCATATATCTTTTCAAATTAGAATCTGGATATATGACCAAGAGTGGGATTACTGGATCATACAGTAAATGCATTTTTTTTTTTTGAGGAATCTCCATACTGTTTTCCATACTGCTTGGACCAACTTACATTTCTACCAACAGTGTAGGAGAGTTCCCTTTTTTCCACACCCTCTCCAGCATTTATTTGTAGACTTTTTAATGGTGGCCGCTCTCACGGGTGTGAAGCAATAACTCATTGTAATTTTCAAACATCTATTACATTTCTATATATTAATCAGAATCTACTAATCAGATACACTATCAGAATAAACAACCCCATTTACAATTGCATGAACAGAATAAATAACCAGGAATAAATTTAACCAGGGGAAAAAAATCTGTACACTGAATACTATAAGACACAGATAAAAGAAATGAGATGAGGAGTTCCAGTCGTGGCTCAGTGGTTAACGAATCTGTCTAGGAACCATGAGATTGCGGGTTTGATCCCTGGCCTTGCTCAGTGCATTAAGGACCTGGCGTTGCCATGAGCTGTGGTGTAGGTTGCAGACGTTGCTCAGATCCCGCATTGCTGTGGCTGTGGTGTAGGCCGGCAGCTACAGCTCTGATTAGACCCCTAGCCTGGGAACCTATACATGCTGCGAGTGAGGCCCTAGAAAAGGCAAAAAGAAAAAAAAAAAAAGAAAGAAAGAAATGAGATGAGATGAAATAAATGAAAAGCTATTCTATGCTCACAGATGAGAAGAATTGATATTGTTAAAATGTCCATACTACCCAAAGCAATCTGAAGACTCCATGAAATCCCCATCAAAATTCCAATGGCATTTTTTCACAAAAACAGATCAACCTAAAGTTTATATGGAATCACAAAAGACTCCAAATAGTCAAAGAAATTTTGAGGAAGAACAAATCTGGAGGCATCACAATGGAAGCAAAGCTTGCTTTTAAACTATATTTCGAATTATAGTAATCAAAATGGTAAGGTATTGGTATAAAAATAGGCACACTGGTCAATGGAACAGAATAGAAAGCCTAGAAATAAGCCCACACTTTTACGGACAATCAATTTAAAACGAACACGCCAAAAAAGACAGTGAGGAAGAAATAATCTCTTTAATAAATGGTGTTGGGAAACTGGCAAGCCACATGCAAAAGAATGAAACTGAACCACTATCTTACACCATGCACAAAAACTAACTCACAGTGGAATAAAGACTTGCACTTAGACCCATTACCATAAAACTCCCAGAAAAAAAACAAAGGAGATAAGCTCCTTGGCATAGGTCTTAGCAGTGTTATTTTGAGTTTAACAGCAAGAGCAAAGGCAATTAAAGCAAAAATAAACAAGCGGGACTACATCTAACTAAAAACCTGCACAGCGGAAACCAATAAAATGAAGACTATCCACTGAATTGAAAGAAAATATCTGCAAACCATGTTTGATAAGGGATTAACATCCAAAATATACAAGGAACTCATATGATAGCAAAAAAAAAATTCTATTAAAAATTCAATTGAAAAAAGATACTTTAAAAAAAAACATATGGGTGGCCAACAAGTACTCAAAAAGGTGCTCACCATCATTAATTATCAGGGAAATGCAAATCAAAACCACAATGAAATATCACCTCACACCTGTAAAAATGGCTATTATCAAAAAGATAGGAAGCAACAAGTGTTAACAAGAAGGTGGAGAAAAGGGAACACTTGCACTATACTGGTAGAAACAAACTGGTACAGACACTATGGAAAACAGTACAGAGGTACCTCAAAAATTAAAAAAACAGAACTACCATATGATCCAGCAACTCTACTTCTGGGTATTTACCTGAAGGAAATGAAAATACTAACTCAAAAAGATATATGCATTCCCATGTTTACTGCAGCATAATTTGCAATAACCAAAATATGGAAGGAAATAATGTCAATCAATGGATGAATGGATAAAGAAAATGTGGTATATGTATACAATGGAAAACTAGTGAGCCATAAAAAAGAAAATCTTGCCATTTTCAACATCATAGACAGACTTTGATGGCATTACGTATGCTAAGTGCAGTACGTCAGAAGACAAATACTGTATGATTTCATATGTGGGATCTAAAAACAAAGCAAGGGGGGATTAAGATGGCGGAACAGAAGGACTGGAGCTCAACTTCTCTCCCGAAAAACAGCAAAACTACAACCAAATGCCGAGCAGCCTTCAACCAACTGGACTGTAACTTCCAAAAAAGATATTCTACTGCAGAAGACAAAGAGGAGACCACATCAGGAGGTAGGAGGGGCGATTACGCGATAGAAGCAACCCCATACCTCCTGGGTGGGAAGCCCCACAGACTGGAAACTAACTGCAGCACAGAGACTTAGCTACAGGACTGAGAGTTCTGAGCCCCATGTCAAAACCCAACGCCTGGGAATCGGGCACAGGGAGAAAGAGCCACCCGGAGCATCTGGCATTGAAGGCCAGTGGGGCTTGTGTGCAGGAGCTCCACAGGACTGGGGGAAACAGAGACCCCATCCTTGAAAGGCACACACAGACTTTCACGTGCACTGGGTCCCATGGCAAAGCAGTCTCCATAGGAATCCGCGTGGAACCTTACTGCAATTCTTGGAGGATCTCCTGGGAAAATAGGGGTGACTGTGGCTTGTTGTGGGGGAAGGACATTGGAGGCGAAGCTCTCGGGAACATTCATTAGCCTGCATTTCTCTGGAGGGTACCATTTCTGGGAAAATCTGGTCCCTCCCATCAGCGCTGAGAAGCCCCAGGCCAAACAATAATCCAGGTGGGATCACAGCCCCACCCATCACTAAACAGGCTGCCTAAAGACCCCTCAGGCACACAGCCAGCCTCTAATCTCATCCAGAGACAAAACCCCACCCATCAGAGGGATAGGAATCAACCCCACCTACCAAAGGGCAGGAATCAGTCCCTCCCATCAGGAAGCCTACAGCAAGCCCCGCCATACCAGCTTTAGTCACAGGGGAGGCAAAAGCCAGAACTAAGAGAGGCTACCACTCTATTGTTGGCAAAAAGGTCACCACACCAAAAACCTGTAAAAATGAAAAGACAGAAAACTCTAACCCAGATAAGGGAGAAAGAGAAAAGCCCAGAAAAACAGCTCATTGATGAGGATATTACCAACCTCTCGAAAGAGACTTTAGACTGTTGATGCTGAAGATGATGCAAGGCATTGGAAATAAACTGGAGGCAAAGATTGATCATTTACAGGAAACACTGAGCAGAGAAATACAAGCTATAAAAATTAAACAAGCAAGAGATGCAAAATACAATAACTGAAATAAAAAATTCATTAGAAACAGCCAACAGTAGAATACAGGAGGCAGAAGAACGAATCAGCGAGGTGGAGGACAGATTAGTGGAAATCACTAATGCGGAAGAGAAAAGAGATGAAAGATTGAAAGGAAATGAGCTGAGTCTCAGAGAACTCTGGGATACTGTTAAACACACCAATATCCGTATTATAGGGGTGCCAGAGGGAGAAGAGAGAGAGAAGGGGACAGAAAAA
>PVHT021183631.1:4056281-4112064 GCA_004024745.2 Catagonus wagneri | reverse complement strand
GTGGGTTTGGGACACAAAATCTATCGTATTGACTTATGATATTTGTACACCTATAACTGAAATAAAATTCATTGTTAATATAAAAAAAAAAGAATGTAGTCATACGAAGGCAGAGATTTTAGTTGGATGTTTTTGCTATTGTGCAACATTTCCTGGCATACAAAAGGTATGTAATAAAACCTGATGAATGAAAAAAAAAAAAAGCAAGGGAGTTTCTGTCATGGCTCAGTGGTAACAAACCTAACTAGTATCTGCGAGGACATGGGTTCAATCCTTAATCCTCACTGAGTGGGCTAAGGATCACTGTGTTGCCATGAGCTACAGTGTAGGTTGCAGATGTGGCTCAGATCTGGCGTTGTAACTGTGGTTAGGCCAGCAGCTGCAGCTTTGATTCAATCCCTAGCCTGGGAACTTCCATATGCCACAGTTGCAACCTAAAAAGATAAATAAATACATCAATAAATAAATAAAATGAAAACAAAGCAAAACAAAAACAGAGGTCATAGATGTAGTGAATGGACTGATGGTTGCCAGATGAAGGGGGCCAAAAGATATAAACTTCCAGTTATAAAATAATGTCATGAGGATATAATGTACAGGTGATTACAGTTAATAATACTGTATTGCACATTTGAAAGTTGTCAAGAAGGTAAATCTTAAAACTTCTCATCACTAGAAAAAAATTTTCTAACTATATATGGTAAGAGATATTAACAAGACTTACTGTGGTGGTGATCATTTCACAAAATATACAAATATCCAAACATTATATTGAATACCTGAAATTAATACAATGCTAAATTTCAAGTACATCTCAATTTAAATAAATCACCGAAGAAACTCAGTACTGATGCACAGGTGTTTAGGAGATGTTAAGTGAGGGGGAAAAACAATACACAGAATGGAAAAAACAATATACAGAATATATAGAATGGGGGGAGACAGTTGAATTCGCACTTGCCTCATAAATTTAGGTGTGCCTATGTTGAGTGCACATACATTTATAATTGTTATATCCTCTTGAATTTATCCCTTCATCACCATGTAGTGTACCTCTTTTGTCTCTTGTAACAGTACTTTAAAGTCTATTTTGTCTGATATGTGTATTGCTATTCCAGCTTTCTTTTGACTTCCATTTGCATGGAATACCTTTTCTCATCACCTCGGTTTCAGTTAATATGTGTCCCTAGATCTGAAGTGGGTCTTCTACAGACGATATATATATATATATATATATATATATATATATATATATATATATATATGTATGTATGTATTGCTTTTGTATCCATTCAGCCAGTCTACTTTTGGTTGGAGCACTTAATCCATTTACATTTAAGGTAGTTATTGATATGTATGTTCTTACTGCCATCTTATTTGTTTTGGATTTGTTTCTATAGATCTTTTTTCTTCTCTTCCTCTCTTGTTCTGTTGTGACTTGACCATCTTTACTGTTGTGTCTGGACTGCTTTTTCTTATTTGTGTGTGTATCTACTGTAGTTTTTTGGTTTGCAGTTCCCACAAGGTTTTCATAAAGCAGTATACACACACACACACACACACACACACACACGATTGTTTTAAGTTGCTGGTCTCAATTTCAAATGCCTTTCCAATATTCTGCATTTGTATTCTGTTCTTGCAACTACTAGATTTGATATCACACTTGGGTGAAGATGATTTCCTACCTTTACTATATGTTTGCCTTCACCAGTGAGCTTTCCCATTCATAACTGTTTCTAGCTGTGGCCTTCTCTTTTTTGCCTAGAGAAGTTCCTTTAGCATTTGTTGTAAAGCTGGTTTAGTGGTACTAAATTCTCTTCACTTTTGCTTGTGTGTAAAGCTTTTGATTTCTCCAAATCTGAACAAGAGGCTTGCTGGGTAGAATACTCTTGGTTGCAGGCTTTTCCCTTTCATCACTTTAAATGTCTTGCCAGCCTCTTCTGGCCTTCAGAGTTTCTACTGAAAAACCAGCTGATAACCTTAAGGTGATTCCCTTGTATGTTATTTCTTTTCCCTTGTTGTTTTTAATATTTTGTCTTTAATTTCTCTTAGTTTAATGTGGGTCTTGGCGTAGTCCTCCTTGGGTTTATCCTGTATGGGATTCTCTGCACTTCCTGGAATTGAATGTTTCCTCTCCTATTTTAGGGAAGTTTTCGGCTATGACCTCTTCAAATATTTTCTCAGGCCCTTCCTTACTCTCTCTATTCTTCTTCTGGGACCCTACAATGCAAATGCTGGTGCATTTAATGTTGTCCCAGAGGTTTCTGAGACTGTCTTCATTTCTATTCATACTTCTTTTCTTTATTCTGTTCCACAGCAGTGATTTCCACTGTCTTCCAGCACACTTATTAATTCTTCTGCTTCATTTATTCTGCTATTGATTCCACCTAGTATATTCTTCATTTCAGTCACTGTATTGTTCATCCATTTGTTCTTTAAATCTTCTAGCTCTTTGTTAAACAATGCTTGTACCTTCTCAATCTGTACCTCCATACTTTTCCCCAAGACCTCGGATCATCCTTACTATTATTACTCTGAATTCTTTTTCAGGTAGATTGCCCATCTGCACGTCACTTAAGTGTTTTTCTGGGTTTTTATCTTGTTCCTTTCTCTGGAACATATTTCTCTCTCATCTCATTTTGTCCAACTTTCTGTGTTTGTGGTCTCCTTTCCACAGGCTGCAGGATCATAGTTATTCTCACTTCTGGGGTCTGTTCACTGGTGGGTGACTTTGGTTCAGGGGCTTGTTTAGGCTTCCTGGTGGGAGGAACTGTTGCCTGTCACTAGTGAGTGGAGCTGGGTCGTGTCCCTCTGGTGCACAGAGCCATGTCAAGGACTGTGTTTAGAGATGGCTGTAAGCTCAGTACATCGTTAGACAGTCTGCCTGCTGATGAGTAGGGCTGTGCTACTACCTTACTTGTTTAGCCTGAGGTGTTCCAGCACTGGAGTCTGCAGGCTACTGGATGGGCCAGGTCTTGGTTCCTAAATGGCATTCTCCAGGAGATCTTATACCAATCAATATTCCCTGGGGCCTTTGCCGTAAGTGTCCTTGTTCCCAAACTGAGCCACAACCAGTCCTCACCTCCTCAGGAGACCCTCCAAGACCCACAGGTAGGTCTGGTCAAGACTCCTATGGAGTCTCTGATTTGTGCTGGCTGTTGTGCACCCTTCAAGAGTGCAGTCTCTGTTTCTCCCAGCCTTGTGGAGCTCCTGCACTCAAGCCGCACTGGCCTTAAAAGTCAAATCTCTTACATCTCCTCCTTCTGATACCAGATCCTCAGGCCGGGGAGCCTGGCGTGGAGCTCAGAACTCTGACTCCCATGGGAGAAACTTTGCAACATAATTATTTTCCAGTTTGTGGGTCACCCACCTAGCAGGCATGGGGTTTGACTATATTGTGAAAGCACTCATCCTACCCTTCTTGTTATGGCTTCTTCTTTGTCTTTGGATGTAAAATATCTTTTTTGTTCGGTTCTAGTCTTTTTTGTTGATGGCTGTTCAGCAGTTACTTGTGATTTTGGTGTTTTCATGAGAGGAGGTGAGCTCAAGTCCTTCTATTCTGCCACCTTGTCTGGAATCGAGCTGGGGAATTTTTAATACACGATAAAGAGCTACTTCTTATGCATACAAAGAGCTCTTAAAAATCACTTAGTAAGAACATGACTTTCAAAAAGGGATAAAAGATACAACAGGCAATTAAAAGAAAAAAGATATAAATGTCTATTAAGCCTATGAAAAGATATTCAAAGAACCTATAGTTAAGGAAACACAAATTAAAACAAGATGCCATTTTACACTAACACATCAATAAAGACTCATAATACCCACTTTTGCTGAGAACAAAAGCAAACGGGTCTCCTTTCAGACACCAGTGAAAATATACACTGATATAACATTTTCTGAGGTGTAATTTGACAACATCTAGTTTAATTTTTAAATGTGCATACTCTGACCCAGCAATCTTCCTAGAAAGTTATGCTATAAACTTCCACCAATAAAACCTTATATACAGAAACGTGTCCCATGGTATTGCTACAGCACTCTTTGCTTTTATTTTGGGACTTTAACTTTGGACCACATATACTTTCATTTTGGACTTATATACTTGGATACCACCTGGAACAGGTTCTACAGCTAGTATTATTTTCATAATAAAAACTTAACAATGATTTTTATCATGACAGCGAAATGTCTAAGAATTATACTGCACTGGATAAAGAGCACTATATAAGCATTAAAATTATCAGTACCATAAAAGCCTCTATTACAGCCAGAATCAAGCTTATTCAGTAATGAAGTTCCCGTCGTGGCTTAGTGGTAAACGAATCCGACTAGGAACCATGAGATTGTGGGGTTCAATCCCTGGCCTTGCTCAGTGGGTTAAGGATCCGGCGTTGCCATGAGCTGTGGTGTAGGTCGCAGATGTGGCTCAGATCCCGCGTTGCTATGGCTGTGGCGTAGGCCAGCGGCTACAACTCTGATTAGACCCCTAACCTGGGAACCTCCAGATGCCGCGGTATGACCCTGGAAAAGACCGAAAAAAAAAAAAAAAAAGTTATTCAGTAATGTATTCACTGCTGAAAAAAGGAGATGAGTTAAACCAGTAACCTAAACAGTAAACAGTAAGGTAATTTCAGACAGTCACAAATCATAGACCAAGACCTCCCAGATAGGGATTGTTAGCATGAGGTGTTCACCAGCAATCACCTACGGACTTTCTGTTGGTATATCAAGGAGGAGTAGATTTTCAAAACACACATGCCCAGAATCTCCCCTAGATACTGATTTACTGAAATAAAGCAAAATAGGACCTCAGGCAAATTAATTCCTAATTGTCAGTGGGTTTTTTTTTTTGTTGTTGTTCTTTTTTTTAAGAAGAAAGGTAACGGCAGCTGTCCCTACATTATCATTTATGTAGAAGCCATTTCATATGGAAGGCCAGCAATTCTCAAGTGCAGTATCACAACAGACACTAGCAAGGAATATGAAAAGAACTAACAATCTTCAAAAGCTGAATAACTTCCCTTAAAAAAAATTTTTTTTTTTAAAGAGGAAGACTAAGGATTATCACCACATCAGCCTCACTCCAGCCTGTGTTGTGATATGCATTTTGCTACAGGAGAAAGAAAGATGAGCAGTTACTTAGAATCGGGGAGGGGGGGGGTTGACAACTTAAAACCATCTCATGGAAAATTCTAATTTTCTTCATCCCTACTAGTTCGCAAAAATATATAGTTATAATTAGCTGAAAGCCACCTGACAGAGCCTAGAACAGTGTGAAGAGCTATGCGGTACACTGATTTTTAGTTACTTTGCCTTTCTATATTTTACCTACAGATACTCTTTAATAAGGAAGAAAGGCAAAAAGATATATAGCAAAAGTTTGAGTAACAATGATACCGCATAATAATGTGAACAAAAATGATGTTATAAACACTTGTCAGTGACTGTGTAAGATTAACAAATCAAAGGCAGAGAAACAGTGAAAGGGTAATTTTCAACAAAACACTAATCATGTTAGATACTATGTTAAATTTCATAAATTCTAGGAACTATAACTTTGAACAATTAAATAAGGCTTAAGAAAGAACATGCTGGATATATTACAATAAAATATCTGGTAGCAAAACAATCCATTATACCCAAGAACAAATATTCTTTCAGTAAACAATCTTTTCTATAGAACAGATTCACTTGCCCTATGGCAAGATATTGGGAAATGATGTTCCAGCACAGATTCCAACCTTATAAAGGTCTCTCACCATAAGGCCTGCGGTAATGCCCAGCAGACAGTAAAAGTTGTGAATGTATGAATTATCCTCCACATAAAGCCTTCTGGGAAATAACTGTGTCCTCCCGCCAATTCCTGAACACTTTATGACACATAAGGGAATTAGTGAGATTCTACCCTGTAATATGGTTGTGCATTTATCTCACTGCTTCTAATTTAAAAATTAGGCAAACAGCATTATAAGAGGAAGCTAAGACACTGGTGTCCATTTTGTGTGAATGAGGTCTAAAGTCTTTCATGTTTAGAATGATTTCATGTCATATAATTCTTCGTCAGTAAAATATATCAATTTAAAAATAGCCTCATATCGGGGCCCATCGTGGCTCAGTGGTAATGAACCCAAGTAGTACCATGAGGATGCAGGTTCAATCCCTGGCCTCGCTCGGTGGGTTAAGGATCTGGCAGTGCCGTGAGCTATAGTGTAAGCCAGTGGCTACAGCTCCTATTAGACCCCTAGCCTAGGAACTTCCATATGCCACAGGTGCAGTCCTAAAAAAAGGCTAAATAAACAAATAAATAAAGCCTCACACAGGTTAATGGGCAATGCATGATTTAAAAAGCACTTAGAATACTCTCCTCTTTGTCCAAGACGTGTCTATCTCATACATTAAAAACTTTTATTAATTTTTCTTATGAAATTTGATTGTTATAAATTGTAAAAGTCCTTAAAGAATAGAATCCCAGCACAGCAAGGGAAAACACAAAGTCACACTAAAGATCATGATACTAAATGCAATATAGTATCCTACATTGGATCCTAAAACAAATGGAAAAATTGGCGAGATTCAAATAACGTCTATAATTCATTAATAGTACTATACCAATGTTAATTTCTTCATTTTGACAAATACACCATAGTTATCTAAGATTTTAATATGAGAGGAAGCTGAGCAAAGGGTATACAAGAACTCTGTACACTATTTTGACACCTTTTCTGAAAACCTAAAATTATTTCAAAGTACAAAGTTTTAAAGATAGCTATGATGCTTGGATCTGTTTAGTTTATGTCTAGACAATATTCAGGGAGTGAGGAGGATTAGGAAAGAGAGATACATGATTCAAACTTCTCAAATTTGTGACTAATATTCCTGTCTATTCTCGGGGCAGCTGGCACTCAGGGTTCTATTTGGTTTGTGCAAAGGCCTATCATAAAATAGGACATTTTTCTTTCCCTGAAAACCTCCAAAGGAAATGGCTTGATTTCCCCTACATTTTCTTTTCTTTCTTATCATTAATACAAAGCAACAGAGACTAGCACCAATGCTGCAAATTATAAAACATGCAACCCCTCAGGCTTTAATGATAATGGAAGAAAAGAAAGTGTGGGTTGTTTTACAATTCCATCAAAGAAAGCATTTAGTCAACTTTTAGCCGGACTGGCAGAGGAACCAGAGGAATCAGAATCAGTAGCTATTTATTTCACTGCGGTTTGGTAAAATTCAAATAAAGAAGTCAACAGCTATGCTAAAATCTCCAAAATATTTGCTGTAATCCCTTTTCCATACCATTAGTCTACGCTATTCTAGTGTTACTACCCTGCTGCCCTGGGTGTCCTAGCCCACCTACAAAATAATCCTCTATCCTCCCCAGCTACATACAGAGGCACAGGAAAACCGTTAGACTTAACTCAGATAAAATAACAGAAGGGAACAATCCCTCTCAAACATTTCTGCTTGTTTACCAATTACCTACTCAGAAAATAATCTGAGTACAGAGAAGAGGAAAAACCAGATAAAAGTTGTTCTGTGATATATGTTAGTGCAGTAAACATCCTTAGTTTGGACTAAGAAAAGTTTGAATTAAAAAGTACTTTAAGGAGTTCCCTTCGTGGCTCAGTGGTTAAAGAATCCAACTAAGAACCATGAGGTTGCGGGTTCGATCCCTGGTCTTGCTCAGTGGGTTAAGGATCCGGCGTTGCCGTGAGCTGTGGTGAAGGTTGCAGACGCGGCTCGGATCCCACGTTGTTGTGGCTGTGGCGAAGGCCGGCAGCTACAGCTCCTGTTAGACCCCTAGCCTGGGAACCTCCATATGCCGCAGGTGCGGCTCTATATAAAGGCAAAAACACAAACAAAAAAAAAAGTACTTTAAGAGAAATTACCAAAAAAACATAAGATTACTGAAATGATTCATTCCACTGAATAAGAAATTTACAACAATAACAATCTTTTTTTGCAAAGTGTCGAGCAGAGGTGGGAAAACAAGTAATCTCAGTACTGCTGATGAAAATTTAAATTAGTACGACCTTTCAGGAGAGCAATTTGGCATTTCTGACCATTTTCTTCTTTTCAAACTCTTTTTCCTTGGCTTCTGTAATGCATTCCTCTCTTCATTTTCCTGTTACCGCTCTTGTCTCCTCTGCTGATTTTTAACTGCTGTTAGGCTCTGGTGCTTTGTCTTTTTAATGAATTATACTTTCTCCCCAGATCTTCTACACCGTGGCTTGGATTATCCTCTGTAATGCTGATAATTTCCAAGTAAATTTTACACCCAAATTTACATTTATCTTCAACACTCTGAACTCATGTTCTCCAACCTCAGAGGAATTTTCAAAACTGCCCAGCAATACCATCTCTGCTCATCACTCTCGCCCGACACCCCGCCCCGAAAATTAGGACAGCATTTCACCTGGAAGTCCTTCTCAATGCTTGAATACCCTCCTCCTCTCCCTTTCACCCTCAACAGAAAATGCTCACTCTGTACTTTAAGATTACATAAGTCATAAAAGAACTACCTCAACTACCACCACTAAGTGTTTATCCCTTCTTCCATCAGCAGTCATCCTTACTTCCTTCCTCGTTTCTGTCCTTCCTGAGGATGATGCTTTACTACTTGTGCTCCCGGGACCACAAGCCTATTTGGCCTTCTCAAGGACCTTGCAATATTATTTCAATTTCTCATTCTCCCATCCATATTATTTTTTCATTAAAAAGTCACCAAATTAAAATGATTATTTATCAAAGAAAAAATATGCATGTACTTTAATATAAGAAGTCTACTTCCAGAAATTTACACAAAAGACTAGTATAAAGATTTAACTCTAAGAATATTTACCCTAGTGTTTTCTAAATAGCTAAAAACTACAACCTACATAACCAATAATAGGAAAATTATTACATATACTATAGTTTACTACAAAGCTATTAAAATTGCTTCTTTTCCCCACATGGAAACAAGGCTTCAGAACCATAGTAATTTTATGAGCCCTTTTTTGTAAGGAAGAAGCACAGTACATATTTGCAAGTTCCAAACACATTTTGCTTACTAAAATAAACGTTCGAAAGACTAGGTAAATGGGATTATAGACGGTCTTTATTTTCTTTTTACTTATCTATAATTTCTCATTTAGCATATATATACATTTACATTCACTGACAAAATAAAAATCTAAATATTTAGCAAATAAAAGTACAGTATTAAAGAGCACTAAAAGTGAAATGACAGGATGAAGTATGCAATTATCCTTAAATTATTTTAAATAAAACTTAGTCTTATTTGGGAAGAGAAAGCATTTTTGATATTCAATAAAGTTTTCCAATTTCTTTGTTGTTGTTGTTGTTGTTGTTTTTGTCTTTTTAGGGCCGCACCCATGGCATACAGAGGTTCCCAGGATAGGGGTCAAATTGAAGCTGTAGCTGCTGGCCTAAACCACAGCCTTAGCGATGCCAGATCTGAGCTGCATCTGAGACCTACACCACACAGCTCATGGCAATGCTGGATCCTTAACCCACTGACTGGATCCTTAACCCACTGTGCGAGGCCAGGGATTGAACCTGTGCCCTCATGGATACTAGTCAGATTCGTTTCCACTGAGCCACGATGGGAACTCTAAATTTCTTTCAGTTCTGATAAAACCCTCCCTCGGGTTGGAGTGACACCTTTTATGTAATAGCCAAAAAACTGGAAAGAGGTCCTCCTGATCTCCAGGAGACTGGAGAAAAATGAAGAAACTGGAGTGTATTAACACAAAAGAATACTGCTCACCAGTAAAGGAACAAGCTACTGATATATACAACAACCTAAATGGCGCTCTACAACCTTATGCTGAGTGAAAAAGACTTAACATGAGTACATGCTACGTGATTCCATTTGTATGAAGTTCTAAAATAGGATAAACTCGGAGTTCCCCTCGTGGCTCAGTGGTTAACGAACCCGACTAAGAACCATGAGGTTGCGGGTTTGATCCCTGGCCTTGCTCAGTGGGTTAAGGATCCGGCATTGCCGTGACCTGTGGTGTAGGTCGCAGACGCGGCTCGGATCCCGCGTTGCTGTGGCTGTGGTGAAGGCCGGCAGCTACAGCTCCTGTTAGACCCCTAGCCTGGGAACCTCCATATGCCGCGGGTGCGGCTCTACATAAAAGGCAAAAAGACAAAAAAAAAAATAATAGGATAAACTCATCTATGATAGAAAAAAATTAGAACAAGGGTGTGAGCGGTATCAAGATGGCAGAAGAGTAAGACATGGCGCTCACCTTCTCCCACAAACACGTTAAAAAAAAAACACCATCTACATGTAGAACAATTCACACAGAACATGTACTTAAACCTCCAAAAACGGCAAGAAACCCTCCACAACAGAACAAAATGGGGGAAAAAAAGAACAAGGGTGAGAGAACTGACTGGCAAGGGCAAGTGGGAACTTGCTGGGCTGATGCGCACATTCTACGACACAATGGGTTTGCACTACAGGGTTGTATGCATTTACCCATTCAACGGTTCACTTTTAGAACTCTGGGTGATGATATGCCAGGGTGTCTGGAGGTGATCTGTACTGATGTCTCTGACTTAGTTCACATGCATCCCCCTTTGGAAAAAAAAAAAAAAAGGTCTCGATTGGTAGAGGAATGCAGAGTATGAAATTAAAAAAAAAAAAAAAACTTAGAATCCAATCCAAGTGGTGAGTACACTTCTTTCAACTTTTCTACATGTCTCAAAATCCTCAAAATAAAATGTTGGAAAAACTTATGGAAAGTAAAGTCAAACACAGAAAGCAACCTCCCTGGTTAAATCTATATATTCAAAGGCTGAGAAAAAAATGGAAATGTCCCTAATTTTTTTTAACGGCCAAATGATTTTACAAGTTGAAGAAACTTCTCAAATGGCAGAAAATATTCCATCTTTAACAAAAGACACAATCATTTTAGGAATTAATTACTGTTTTTATGAATTAGAAGCTCTTCTACAAGTGGACAAAGTGGTTGCTTTATGGAAACTTCATTTGTAAACCATCTTTGGACAATGTATCTTTCATTTATTTAGGAGACATAACAGAGATATAAGAGCTATATCTGTGCATAGCCAATTAGAGAAACAATTACATTTACCTTGATAGCAAATACAGAAAATACTGGTAAGAAAAGACAGGATATAGGTCAAGTCAGATCACCCACTATTCATTCAACTTTTCATAAAGGACACACACAAAAAATACTAAATAATCATGTTTAATCGCCAATATATAATATGGCAACTTTTCTAACTTAAGGAAAACATTTTAGGAAATAAAAAATTATAAAATACGAAAATTTGAGTTTTAGTCATAACTAAATCTTCTTTACGCTGATCTTTAAAATATTTTTAAATCTTTAGGAAAGAATGACTTGAGGGCCTCAGAGAAATACTAATAAGGGATTTTTTATTATGTAACTGATAAAGATCAGTTACAGACAGAAAACAAGATAACCAAGAAGAGAAAGATGAAATATTCATATATTTTATATGAAAGGTTTAGTTTCTGAATATAATCTCTCCAGAGATTTATATAATATATATTACTGTATATATCATTGTATTTTTGTATCTGTATGCAGAACTGCACAGAACTATAAACACAAAAGACAATATACACTGTACTTAGAGTGACTTAAGGGTTTCTCAAGAGTCATTTTGTATTTGACTTTTTCAATAATTCTGTATTTTATTTTTGTCATGCACATTGATATTGAACCTAACCTCCAGATAAAATGGGACTCCATCACATAATACAGCCTACCACTGTAATCCCCACACATTCAACTATTCTACATCAGTTAAGGTGTTAAGTCTAAAGAAGCTTCACATATATAATTAAACATTTCATTTGGCAAATATTTATCCAGAACCTAGTATAAGCCAAACACAAGAGCAGGCACCGGATATACACTGCCAAATAAATCAGATATGGTCTCTGCCCTTAGAGGACTTACAAGACATTGGGAGGGAGAGCATGTCAGAGACAGCAACCAAGCAAGCAAAGATCTAAGTATCTGTTTGTGATAAGCACCACAGAAGAAAGTTACGGAATGAAACGATGGAAAAGAGAATAAACCTCCTTATGGTTGTCAACTCATGACTTTTAAGCCCAGCCCTAAAGACCCAGGAAGCAGCCTGCCAAGAGCTGGGCAGGGAGGACAGGACATATCCCTTCAGAAGACACAGCAAGTGCAAAGGCCCCACAGGAGGAGCAAGCTCAGGAGGTTGAAGTAACAGAAAGGAGGCCAGTGTGACCACAGCACAGTGGAAAAACTGCACCAACTACAGACAAAGGTGATACTGGCTTTGAGGAGGCCTCAGTAAGGATAATGGATTTTATTCTAAGTGCAAAAAAAAAAAAATTGCAAGATATGACATGAACTGATGTCTCTTACTTTGTGGAGAAAGAGCTGCGTAGAAGGGCAAGAATAGAAGCTAAGATAGTAGTGCGGACAAAAAACAGCATCAACTAGGAAGTGGAAAGGAAGGTTTGAGATATTCCATCAGAAGAATTGGTAAGATTTGCTCATAGGCGAAAAAGAGGGGGATGGTATGAGCAACTAGATACAAGATGGTGCCAGTACCTGGGAAGAAAGACAAGTAGTTTTGTAAGAGAGTAGGGGGCTTAGCAGGGAATCAGGAATGTTTTAGACATGCCTGTGAGACAGCCGAGAGACTGTTAGGTAAGCAGCTGAATATAAGTCAGGGACTGGGAGTCAGGGGCATATTGATAAAGTTCTTTAACCTGACCTAGAGTGGTTTATAAAATACAGCAGGTCACACTCCAGATCATCTGCATCAGAATGAATGTGCACATTTTTAACATGTCCAAGTGATTCTGATGTCAACTGCAGTCTTAAGGTTCATCACCTATGGGTATAATTCTTTACAAAAGAAAACATTACGTTGAGCATTAATATGTGAAGACAATGGTCTGACTTACTATCTAATCTCCTCTAGTCATATGTTATAGAGGAAATATTGTTTTAATTAGCTCTTGCAAACGACATTTAGTGATGGCCGCTCCGAAGGTGAATAATTTCTTCCATTTCACAAATACAATTTTACAAAATACCTCACAAGTCAAAGTTCAAAAGGTGCAGAGTCTTGCCCAAAGGGCACCCAATCAATAAAGCGCCAAGACTCAAAAATCAAGATAACTCCAACTCCAGTCTGCTTTCCATCGCATGAAAAGGCTACAAAACTCACCATCCGTGACATGTACACACATAATTATGACAAGATAAAATAGGGTGATGTCTTAAGGAAAATAGAAGGACAATGAAAGTAAGGGAGAATTACTTCTTGATTTTCATTACCTAAAAGTTGTATAATTGCAGAAACTATAAAATCCACCTTTCAAAGTAGCCACAAAAGCTACTAATAGCCAAAGTGTTTGAATCAAAAAGTGTTTGACACAAAAAGCCCTAAGACTCTAACTCAACATACTTCTTCAGAGAGCTTAAAAAAAAAGGCAGGGGCAGGGAGGGGTACCTGTACAATGGCTTTAAAAGCCCTGTATAATGAGTCGCTAAGGGTTAAACCTCAGGTGTCCTCATTAGTAAAATGAGGACACAGCGTTTGAGATATACACATACTTAACAGTCATTATCATTTATAATTATTATTGGAAGTGCATACAAATAATCTCTAGCTGTCTGACCCTTTATTTTAACATGGAATGCTGGATTCTGGTTCAAATGTATACTTCAGAATATCTACCTCAATACTCTAGTCCTAGAATGCTTCCTAAAACACTAACCAATCTTCTTTGCTGACTGCCCCTAGGCTAGGTTCAATCCCCTGACTAAAAGCTCAGGGTCTTTACGCATTTACCTTTTCACAACAGTTCTAATGCTTATAACTGTTCATTATCCCAAGCTAGACTTGAAATTCCTTGAAGGCAAAAGCTATATCTTGTTCATTTTCAAACATCATTCAAATCTGAGCACTTACTATGTGCTTGCCACTGACGTAGGTCTTGACAATATCACAGTAATACCCTCTTAGAGTTTATATTATAGTGGGATACAAGAAACATTAAGTATAAATATATCAATTTGTAGTAAGTGTTATTAAATAAAGGTAGAGGGGCTGAGAAGTATCTCAGGAGCTAGGAAGTTGCTATTTTACATAAGTTAGGAAGGAAAGCCTCACACATAACTGAAACCTGATAAAAACAGATATCTGGAGGGGAAAAGTCATCCAGACAGAGGGAGAAGAGCAAGTGCAAAGGCCCTGAGGCAGGAAGTTATAGTGTGGAGAAAACTGTAAGAAGGCAAATGGCAGGGGGAGAGACATACGGGAGGGCCAGCTCTGAGAGCAGAATGCCATGATCTGACTAATGTTTTAAAGAATCACTCAGGCATTTTTATTAAGAATAGAGAATAAAGAATGGAAGCAGTGACCTTCATTAGAACTCGCAATATCCCAGGAGAGACATAATGATGGCCTGAACCAAGGGAGTGGTGATGATGATTAGCTGGATTCCAGTTAGGTTTTGAAGAGAGACCCACAGAATTTATTGATAAACTGGACGTGAAAGAGACAGGAAGAAAAAAATCAGAGCTTTTTAAAGTTTTTAGGAAGAGTTGCCATACACTTAAACAAGAAAGTTAGAGAAATAATTTATATTTTCCCAAAACCCAGAAAACTGCCCAGCACATAGCAGATACTCAAATATTTGTGAATTAAACTTAACTGAATAAACTCCCAAATGGAGTAAACTCAATGTATCGATTTACATTTGCCCTAAATTTCCTTTAGTGATGTTTGTTAATTACCCCAAGAGTCTTAGCCACTAATACAGGTCTCAACATGGAAACTTTACACTGGAATATAGCAACTAATCCTGACATCTCAAGAACCAGCTTCAGTTTTAAATGTACAATTCTCCTGGATACAAAAGAAATCTGCTACGATAAGCTTTGTGACAGCCTGAGGATTCTTACACCCAAAGTAATTAACCTGTTCATTAATGATGTCATACTCCTGGAAGACAGAGAAGTGCAAAAAGGACTAACTCCCTAGGCCAGAATTAATTGAAAATTAAAACACTTCGTGATAAATTTTCAGGAAGGGACAAGACTGAACAAGTCCCCTAAAAAAATAATCTATCAGTCATCAGCAATTTTTTACATGCTTTTTTTTACCTCAAGCAGCATGTCCCTCCCAAACAATTTCAATGAAAAATTAAATCTGCTTGCGAACGTGAAACTTCTTCCTCCACTTGTTCTGCCAATTAGTGAAAATGGGCTTCACTTTGGAAAGAACTGGGTATCCTCACCTTTAATACTGATGTAGTCATATTCCCAGGTTTTCTAATCCAGCATCCTTACTACAGCTCCACGAAGAACCATAAAGTCAACACAAATATATTCAAAGGCATTCTCCTAAAATAAAAAGCTACAAACCTTACCTCCCTTCCGGTCACTTTAAAATTTTAACTGACGCTTAAGTATCACCTCTCTTCCATATTAGTCTCCCTAACGCCCCACCCTAACCTGCTGTGTTTTAAAAAAGAAAATGCGCTTACAACTTTCAACAAAGATATAGCTTAAAACGCTAGATCATTCGGAGAAGCTGATCGTACCGAGTTCAGCAACAGGCAGTACTTTCTCCTTCCGATCAGTAAAAGGCCTTGAACCAACCCAAACAAATCTGCTGAAATGCTAGCCAGATTTCCCCGTATCTCCCCCGCTCCCTCCCCCCAAAGCTGGCCTGGAAATATCAGTCACTAACCACGGAACTGAACAGAACAGAACCAGTGGTAAGCAAAAACAGGATTTTGAGAGGCAGAAGAGTAAGAGCCAGATTTTCAACCACGTCTAAGAGAGTTAAGAGCCCGGATGCCCCACAAATACATGCCAAACCGAGCGGCACACACACTGCCCCCGCTCCACAGGCACCGCACGCGGCTTAGACGGGAGGTGGAGGGAGAGTACTCCCCGGGGAGGCGGAGCGAGAACCGCCTCGGGGGAAGGGAGTGCCCAAGGGGTGCCCGGCGCCCGAGGAACGGAGTGCAAATAACCACGCGTGCCAGGGATGGAGGCGGCGGCCCCTTGGGAGCAGCTCGGCGCCCACCCCCAAACGCCGAGGCAGGGATCACCCCGCCGGCTTTACCCACCCGGGGAGAAAAGCCGGAGGGAGCAGGATCAGGACCCTCGAAGAAGGGGCCTAGGAAGCAACTCTTTCCCCGTAAACGGGCTGGGCGCCCCCACCCCGGGGTGGGGCGCGGTGGGAGGCGGAGGCTGCTGCTGCTGATCGGCTTCTCCCGTCATCCCTGAAATAAGGGAAGCCCTCCAGGGAGAGAAGAGTGGGGAGTACGCGTGGGGGAGGGGAGCACTAGAGCCAGGGGGCCACCGGACGATGGGGGCGCGTACCGGGAAGGGGAAGAGGGCGCACTCCCGACCCGGAGCCAGGGAGGCGCGACCGCCCACCGGACTCGGGGAACCCCGCCAGCCAGAAGGGGGTTAGCAGCCACCCTTCTCCCCGCCCCCACACTCACCATGTAGAGGGTGAAGGGCAGGCCGAGCAGAAAGAGCCACAGGTAGAGGTGCAGCGCGTTCACGAAGGTGGCCTGGTGCGGGTCGTAGTACCAGCCCCCGCTGAGAGCGGCCCACACCCCCTGCCGGAGGATCTGCAGCGTCTGCGACCCCATCCCCACCCGGCGCCGCCGCCGCCGCCGCCGCCGCCGCCGCGGTCCCCGCCCCGGCCCCAGCTCTGCCTCGGTCACCGGAGCCCGCAACTGCCCCGTCTATCCGCCTCCGGAGCTCCGGGAAAGCGGACCGGCGCTTCGGCGGTCACTGGGGCTGCTGCAAGAGGAGGAGGAGGAGGCAGCGAACGAGGAGGAGGAGACCGGGGAGGAGGCGGCGAGCGGCGGGGCGGAGGAGAGCGGAGAAGAGAGGACCGGCCTCCACAGCGCCGCCGCCATCTTGTCTCCTAACACCCGGAGCCGGAGCCAGAGCCGGGCCCCCGCCGCCCGCGGGCCGCCAGCGCCGCCGCCGCTGCCGCGACCCCCGCCGGCCGCCAGCCCCGGGCCAGGCGGAGGAGGAGGCCCGGCACCCGGGAGCGAGCGGGAGTAAGCCGCGCCCCCTCCAGCTCCTCCTCTCCTCTCCCTCCGCCTCCTGGGCCGACTCCCCGCGGGTGCGTACAGCCCCTCGGACACTGCGGCCGCCCCCTGCCGGCGCCCGGGAGAAGCGCTCGAGGGCCCGGGCCTGGGGGCGGGGCTGCCGAGGTTCCGGGGACCTGGAGTCCGGGCTGTGGGAGATCCCTCTGTGCTCCCCCTTCACGAACCTGGCAAGTTCCGTGACCAGCCCAGAAACCGGGTCTTCCGCTCTAGAAAACCTTGGCTTTGGAAGCTTCTCAGCATCCTGGCTGACATTTTATATTTATTAAAGACCTAGGAACAGTGAGGCTAATATCAAAGATACTCACTGAAGACCCGAAAGAATTAGGTACAGCTGATGACAGTTGAAAAATCACAAACGCACCCAAATCGAGCAAGCACTGTGTTGGCCCGTGGAACGCGATGGAGGCTCTTGATTGAGAAAAATAACCACAGCCAGAACTGGACAGATTTACTACTTCCACAGACAGATAAATTAATAGAAGTTGTAAGAGATGTAAAAGTGTGGGGTGGACAGTTTGATCATTGTACATGGTGATTTTATTTTTTAATGTGCTGTAACTTGTAGCCATTTTTATTAATGGGCCAATCTAAACAAGGTTGAAAGATTAACTGCGGCTCCACCCCAATTCACAGTAGGGTCTTGTACTTACTTTTCTTTTTATAGCTGTAAAGACTGGAAATCATTCCTGGCTCTGCGTAATGTTTATAAGGCACGTCTGATTTCATTGAATGAAATTTTTTAAAAAAGAGTTTGAAGTTTGAGTTTATTATAGCAATAGAAGTACTCTGTATTCTTGGATTAAGGTTGCTATAATTAATGAGAAAAGAGAGCCAAAAGAAACCAGTGGTGACGTTTTAAGAAGAGTATTGAAAACCTATTGCAATACCTCCCAGAGTCACTTTACAGTTCAGACATTTCCACATCGATTTCATTTGATCTTCACAATACTCCTGTAAGAGCAGCCTAGAGGCTATCTTTATTTTATGGATTAGGAAACCAAAGTTCAAAGAAATTAAGTGATTGCCCAAGTTCTCTCAAGTAATAATAAGTGGTTGAGAAGACCTCTGCAACCAGCAGTCATCTTAAATGCATGAACTGAACCTTAAAGTTTATTTCTCAGCACTTTCCATCTTATCTGTTCAGATAAGAGTTTGAACTGGTGGATAACTGCTCAGCTTCTGGTCACCTGTGGCCAGCTTAAACGAATGACCAGTTGTTCTCAAAGTGTAAGCCCAAGACCAGCTGTGTCAACATTACTGAGAATTTGTTAGAAATGCAAATTCTCAGGCATTACTCCAGAGAAACTCTGGGTGTGAGACCTAGAAATATGCTTTAACAAACCCTCCAGAAGATTCTAATCTACCTTAAAATCTGAAACTACCATGTAGAACACCACCCCAGCCTTGATTTGTTCATTTCCTTATAGGTACAAAGTCACTGAATTCCAATAACATACCTTGAAATTGAGAGATGCTGGCCAAAATATACTTTAAAATATATTAGTATGTCTAAGAGCAAAATTGAGGTTAAGTATGCAATTTTACAGTTAAAAGTTTGGCCTTGAGTCTTGGTCACAGACACAAGGTATTGTCAGTGTTCATTTGTTTCTCCTAAAGGAGACTAGAAAGTTCTCTGAGTAGGTTTTGGAAGTGATCCCAAGCTTTTCCAACACAAAGAAAGATGTAAACAAGGATAAAATTCCAGTACCACATTGGTTTCCACACCAGCAAATAACTGCTGTAGTTTAATGTAAAGTGATTAACTGTAATAGGGGTGAGGTGGACTGGAAGAAATGGAGACCAGGACCAGATACAGCCATGGAACTAGAGGCAGACCCAGCTGGCATGATGAGCGTGCAGCCAGAAGGGAGTATTTGGAGAGTATGTAACCAGCAGCAGCCAGGAAGGCAGCCAGGATCAGGCTGGTTCAACACAGAGAATGTGAGTGTGGTAAACCAATGGGCAGCTGGGACACAGCCTTGGAAAATCCAGGAGCAGAGAAAAATTGGAAATCATGGTAAGCGTTAAGAAAATGTTGCTTATAGCAAGGCCCCAGCCTCAGTGCTGTCTTCCAGGTGTGCATTCCGCTCCCTTTGGGGAAATGATGAAAACAAATAGAATTCAGGTCCTTGAGAAGATGCACTGGGCAAGTCTGGAGGACAAAGACTTGGGTCCGGGGGAAGACAAGTATCCAAAGGCCAGATCTGGCAGACAGAAGGAGCCTTAAAAACAAAGGAGGAGCTGAATACCTAGAACAGAGACTGCATTTCACACTGGTCAGGGTTGCCTTATGTTGAGGTCTCAGAATGTTAATATGGAACTCTAATTCCCCTCCAGTGTTACTGGGATTGATCCAAGAGCCTAGAAATGGGAGTAACGTGGCACCAGCCACGAGTGAAAAGGGGTCAGCAAGTCACGAGTGAAAACTGCTCAGCGAGGATAAGCAATCTCAGGCACATAGACTACGTCTTTCAGCTCTGGACTGGTAAAGCATTTTAGAAAAAAAAAATGCTAATTAACTAACTTAGGGATTTAGCCATTGAAAGAATTCAGTGAAATGGATGACCTTTTGCAGAGACTGACTCAGTCTTTGGGGTGAAAGTGGGAGGGGAGAGAATCCGCCAGTGCTTTTTATCTGTAGCTTTCAAATGTTTATGAGTGTTGTCACAACAAGCTTCCTATTTTATAAACAGGAAGCCAAGGCACAGAGAGGTAACATACTCTCTCATACTCATAAAACTATAAGAGCAGGACAAAAACTAAAGAATCTAATTTGCCTAAGTGTTAACCCTCTTAGCCATGGATAAAAGCCATTGATAATGTGACACTTAGAATGTCAAAGTTAGCATCAATGACATACTACCAAACCACCGCCTGACCTTTGTTCATCTTTCAGCTCATTCTATTAAAATGATACTTCCTGACCCCTGAGGACTGGGAATGCTCTGACAGCAGATGCTCTCTCCTGCCTGAAAGGGACAAAGATGAGTGAGCGAAACCTTCTAATAACTCCCAGCTGAACCCACCTTGGAGCAGAGGTGGACAGACTGCAGTTCTGGTCAGTTTACCTGGCAGTGGTGATCTACTTAGATATCATAGCCAAATGTCCTGCCAACAATCTAAGTGTGGCAGGTATCCATGGCTTTCCCCACAGACATGCCCCCCCAAGACCAGCCCTCTTATTTACTTGTGTCCGTGAAATCAGCCTTTTCCCATTCACTCAGGCTTAGAGTCTCATTTACCTTCCCCCATGTCTAGTTTCTTACAGACAATTCAATCCTTTCCTTTTTCTGCTAAATCCTTCCTTTACATCCCAGATCAATCCATCTGATGATTACTCTCCTAAACTCAGGCCCCCTGGCCTCCTATTGCCTCCAATCTCTCTTTAAAACCATTTTGCATCCCACTAACAGATTAATCTCCATAATGCACTTTCCCATACCCCTCCTCCTCTCAGTAGCTCTCAGTTCCCTTCTGGAGCCCATGGTACTAAAGGCATACTCCTTGGCCAGGCATTCAAGCTCCCCCACAACCTGAATCACTATTTTCTCTAACTTAGTTTCTGTTATTCCCCACATGAAATCTTTTAATGTGACTATCAGCATGCCTATTTATTTATTTTTATTTATCAGCCCATCGATTTATCACTTTCTGCCTCAACGCTCTTACTGATGCCATTTGCCTTACCTAGCAACTCTTATTCTTCCATCTCCCTATTAAAATTCATTATGACTATTTCAGACCCATTCATCTATACTTTTGGCTGCACCTACGGCATGTGAAAGTTCCCGAGCCAGGAATCAAGCCTGTACCGCAGCAGTGACCTGAGCTGCAGCAGTGACAATGCCAGATCCTTAACCCACTGAGTCACTAAGGAACTCATATTCATCTATTTTTTGAATAGCCTAGAGTACTCATATGTTCCATTCACTTAGCACATAAATGTGTACTACTTTATATCCCTCCAACTAAATTGTACCTTCTTTGAGGGCAAGGCACTGAGCCTATCACTCAATGCCTGGGTAGCAAGCTGTTAAGATCAATTGACAGTTAGTGTAAGCTGAGTAAATAAAGTAACACAGAAAACAATGACTTTTCAGTTAAAGATTTAAATCTGTTTTAGCTTTCAGTTGGTAACCCTTCAACAGTCAAAGGCATTTCACCAGCTTAGAGGAAATATGCAATAAAGGTAGAGATAATTTGGAAGAGAAGGGAGGTGCCTTAGAATTCCTCCCTGACTCTCTTTTTAGTCGTTTGCTATATACTTTAGGGCATATTAAGAAAATGAAAGTCAAAGGGCAGCCAGGGCGGGGTGAGGAACTTCCTAAGTCTTACATAATATAAAATACCAATATGTGGATATGCAGCTAAATACATAAAATAAAAGCAGCTCATCCTTCTTGGAAATCTCAATCTATTGTTTTTTTTATGTCAATTCCATATGATATGAGTACTTTAGAACATGTTTTAATTGACACTAACTAGTTCAGTAATTCTCACTAAAATTTTGTGTCATCCTAAGACTATCTTCTGTTGTATATTTAAAAACCCAATTCACCTTTCTAAAACTCACACAAACTTTTGGGGCAGGGCAATGAAAGGACAGGGGAATTTATAGGATATTGCAAAACTCCCCAAATGTTGGGAATTCCTGAATTATAAACAATATACACATACATTATTTCTCACCTTTTTACAATAAAGGATTCTTCTATACCAGAGGTCTGATGTGTTTAGTTATGTCATATTAAGGAGTTTATTTACCGTTCAGATTCAGCCAGCTCTAAATAATTCCTGCAGGACCTTTGGATCAACTGATGCAGCTGGGTGATTCTCTGAAAAGCTCACCTGATTAGCAGTTACCAGTGTAATCTAGAGCATCTGCTTGTAGTTATGCTGAAATGAGAGAGGTGTCACCGCTGGGGGCTGGATGCCTGGCTCCCCTGGAAAGAAGCATCAAGAACACTCCTTGTTAGGAAGTGGTGTTTGGTAGTAGAAAGATCATAGGGTTTGGAATCAGATAAGCCTGTGTTTCAATCCAGAGTCTGCTACTTTCTAAATTCGTCCTAACCCCAAGTCAAGAAATCCAAGCAGAATTCAAGAATCCTGGGGAATTAAATGTTGTGGATTCAGCACATTTAGTTTTGAGTGCTGCAGCTCTTCTTTCTAATGGCAGAAAAGGACATCCCAATGATGTAATAAAAAGATCTTTCCCCTGGAGATTTTTCACATCTTTCTGTATTCTCATCTTCTGTCAAGGTTTCCATACTCACTAGTTTTGTTTGTTCATTTGGTTTGGTTTGGGTTTGGGTTCTGTTCTTCATTTTTTGCTTTGCTTATTCTCCCTGGGATTCTGCAGCTGTTAATATACACAACCATTTTCTAATTATGCACAGAGTATATTTTGTGTATATACTCAGGGGAGTCATATAGTCAGGATAAAAATCTCTCAAATAAATCAGTAGAAATCATGATGCGATGTAAAAACCTCCCTGTTTTTCTAGTTTTCTCACTCTCTTTCTCTAAGTATTTCCATCTTTTAAACTCATTATGCTCAAGTCCTGTGACAAGTGTTTTTTAATGTGTAGTCCATGAACCACCCAAATCACAATCTTCTTTTAAAAACAAAGACTTCCAAGTTATGACATTTCCTTACATAGGGTATTGAAAAAATCCTCAACGTTGGGAATTCCTAAATTAGAGGGTTAATATAAACATCCATTGTTTTCCAGCTTTGATATTATAAAAATAGAATTCCAAGCAGCCAATAGAATATTGAAGTAGCTTTTAGTGAACTGATAGGGATTATCTTTAAGTTACATGGTTAAGTGCAACTAAGAAGTGCAGAACAGGAGTTTCCGTTGTGGCTAAGTGTAAACAAATCTCACTAGCATCCATGAGGATGGAGGTTTGATCCCTGGCCTTGCTCAGTGGGTTAAGGATCTGGTGTTGCCATGAGCTGTGGTGTAGGCCTCAGATGAAGCTCGGATCTGGCGCTGCTGTGGCTGTGGTGTAGGCCTATGGCTACGGCTCCGATTCAACCCCTAGCCTGGGAACCTCTATATGTTGTGGGTGCGGCCCTAAAAAGAAAAATAAGTGTAGAATAGCATGTATAACATATTATTATATACTGTAATTAATATATTATTATTATAACTGATATAATTATTATATATTATATATATAATAGGATTATGTATTGAATGTCCCTAAGGGGACATCTGAGAAAATGACAGAAGTTACCACAGGAGTGAGGGAAAGGCTTACTTTTCTTTTTCCTTTTTCTTTTTTGGGCCACACCTGCGGCATATGGAAGTTCCCAGGTTAGGTGTCAAATTGGAGTTGCAGGTGCCAGCCTACACCACAGACACAACCACAGCCACACAGGATTTAAGCTGCATCTGCAAACCTACACCACGGCTCACAGCAATGCCAGATCTTTAACCCACTGAGCAAGGCCAGGGGTCAAACCCCATGTCCCTGCTGTTGCCAAGATACTGTCGATCCCATTGCCCCACAACAGGAATTCCTACTAGGAATTCTTAAACTTCCTAGTCTCTAATTTATGAAGAGCTTTTTATAAGCATTTATTTATTTATTTATTAGCCTTCAGGCTTGTATTTTGAAAACCTGACATTAACCTAATGGGGGTTTGCTTGGCCCAGCCTCTCTACCACTCTGCTTCCAAGTGGCCTTTTGAGGAATTACCTAGTGATTCAGTGAGTTGGAATTCAGTGTTGTCACTGCAGTGGTTCCGGTCACTGCTGTGATGTGGGTTGGATCCCTGGCCTGGGAACTTCTGAATGCCACGGGCACAGCCAACCCCCCCCAAAAAAAAACAATACTAGCCCATATACTTTTGGGCTAGTATATACATTTTCATCATAAAGTAATATATTCACATTTTTAAATCTAAGAAACACAGAAGGGGAGATAAAACTTACCCAGTAGACCCCCTACCTGATCACAACCATTGTAAATCTTTGGTATCTTTCTGCTTGGTGTCTTCACCCTTCTCCCTAAATGTAATTCTGTACCATATTCTAATTGGAGCTCAGAGCCTGATTTGGAAAGTTTTTATATCAACACATGCCATGTGCCTTGGCAGTTTGCTAAGTCTGAGAAACTTCAGAAGGCGTTTTTTTCCTTCTGATTTACCATGTGTTTCACTTTGATTCTTGGAAACATAAAAAAAAAAACATAAAAATTTCAATTCAAACTCACATAAACAATAAGGAGAAGTATTGCTTTACACAATTGCAAGTCTGAGGGAAAGGCAGGCTTCGGGGGCAGCTTAATGGCTCTGGATCTGTTTTTCTGCAGTACCCTGAGATGACCTCTTCTATGTGCTGACTTTGACCTTGGGCTGCTTCCTTCACAGATGCAAAATGGATGTAGCAGATACTGGTTTCACATAGAAACACCATCAACATAAGAGTGAGGAAACCTCTTTCCCAGGAGCCTCTAGCATTCTCAGTTCAACCCTGTTCTCAGGGCAATGCCACACACTGATGTTGGCCATAGTTCCTGAACCAATTACTGGCCATAGGAATGGAGTTACCCTCAGAGAAGGACTGAGACTCAGGTGGCATGCTGGAAGGGGCAGATGCCTAAATAAAACTGAATTGTGTTAAGGATCAACGAGGAGGAACAGAGACTGAATAGACAGACAACATACGTGGGTTTAGAAACTTGGCCATTAAATTAATATGTGTATTAATAAAATTGATTTTATGTAATGTATTTATTAATTTTAATTTATTTACTATTTTGCCTTATTTATTTCATTTAATTTTTTTAAATTTTTATTTCATTAAAGTTTTAATAGAGGATACTTTTTTTTTCCAGGGGGCAACAAAATATACATCAATTTGCAAAACTGGAACAGTCATTTACTGGACAATGGTTAGAAACCACTAGAAATAAAGTGACATAATATTAATCAGGAATGACTTGAAGTTCCGATCACGGTGCAGCAGTAACGAATCCAACTAGGTAACGAGGTTTAGCGTTCGATCCCTGGCCTTGCTCAGTAGGGTTAAGAATCTGGCTTTGCCGTAAGCCATGGTGCAGGTCACAGACACAGCTCAGATCTGGTGTTGCCGTGGCTGTGGCTGGCAGCTATAGCTCCAATTCAACCCCTAGCCTAGGAACCTCCATGTGCCATGGATGTGGCCCTAAAAAAAAAAAGGGAATGACTTGTTACACAAAGGAAGAATAAATATACAGTAAATAAGAGGTTTATATGTAGCCCCAGCAGAGCTGTAGAGATACCGTCATATGGCTGAATATCAAAAACAAAAACAAAACAAAACAAAACAAAAACCCAAAGCATATACAGTGAAGCACCCTTTCCATGGCTGACCCCAGCTATACAAAGATATTTTATGTATATACAAGGAAAAAAATATATAGATATACATATATACTCTCTCTCTTTGTACAGAAAGTAAAGCATGTTATACACACACTTCTGCACCTAGCTTTCTTTGCCTAACAATATACATCAGAGATTATTATAGCACATAAAAACTTCATTATTCTTTCCTTTTTTTTTTTGTCTTTGTCTTTTTAGGGCTGCGCCCGCGGCACATGGAGGTTCCCGGGCTAGGGATCTAATCAGAGCTATAGCTGCCAGCCTACACCAAAAGTTAAGCAACGCCAGACCCGAGCTGCATCTGCAACCTACACCACAGCTCACAGCAATGTCGGAACCTTAACCCACTGAGCAAGGCGAGGGATCGAACCTTCAACCTCATGGTTCCTAGTCGGATTCGTTTCCACTGCGCCACTATGGGAACTCCATGTTTATGATTTTTCTATGCAGAAAATGTTACGAGATTGAATATATAATCTTTTACGGTCTGAATTTAATGTTACAATTAGAAAGGCCTTCCCCACTTTAAGGTGACTAACTCTCTTCTAGCTTCTTCCAAAAGAGAAGATGGTTTCATTTTAGACCTTTAAATATCATATCTACTTAGAATTTATCCTGGTCAGGTGTGAGGAATCAATCCAACTTTGATTTTTTTTTCCCCTTTTGAGCGAATTTAATTTAATGCTATTTAATAACAATGCTCCTTCTTATTGTGTGACACTCAGGCACTGCCAGCATTCTCTATAAAATTTAAAAAATCTAAGTTTTCATTGATTTTAATTAGCAAAGCAATAGCTCTCAGTTTCTATAAGTCCCCTAGGCCATGGTATATTCTGGAGGTTGGGGAGATCATGGGATGAGAGAAGGTCTTGAAATCATACAAAGAATGATGCTTGTTAGAGATTCCACTGTGGCGCAATGGGATCAGCAGCATCTGGAGCACTGGGACACAGGTTGGATCCCTGGCTCGGCACAATGGGTTAAGAATCCGGCATTGCCTCAGCTGCTGCACAGGTTACAAGTGTGGCTTGGATCTGATCCCTGGCCTGGGAACTCCATATGCCACGGGGTGGCCAAAAAAAAAAAAAAGATGCTTGTTACATTTCTACCATCATTGCTATTTGGAAATATGCTTACTCAGGACATGTACTCACAATATAAACAATTAAAAACAATAAAGTATGACTTAAGTGACTTAAGTCACTTAAAACTGACACGTTTAATGTTCTACTTAAAAATTTAGGCTCTTTTCAGACACGGCACGATTAATCTCCTTGAGGATCAGGGCAGGTAGCTGGCTCCTGCATGCATCCTAAGATGCAGCTGAGGCCCCAGAGTCTTCATTAAGAGACAGGGCCCCAGGAGTGTGAAGCCCCCTCCAGGGCTACCCATGGACACGGGAGCCCGGCAGCAAAGACACATCTTGATTCCTTAAGCTGTGGGGTTTGGCAGGAGGGCCAGCCAAATTCAGACACCCAGGGACACTCGACCTAACTCCCTTTCCTTGCAAGGAGAGTGAAATATGCACTGTGATTTTTCTAGCGGGATAGAAACTAACATCTGTCCACAGCAACAGTGTCATGGTCACTGCTGAGTAAAAATCATCTGACAAGTAGAAACAGACTTCTGCTGTGGTGCTGTCACATCACATTAGAGTTGTTTGTTTACAGCTCCATCTTTCCCAGGAGACTGGGCATTCTCTAAGGGCAGAAGCCCTTTGTCTTCTTTGAGACCCTATAGCTTAGTACACTCATCCATCTCTATAGGAATGTGCTTATTGCATGCTTTCCCTCTAATGTGGGCAGTATGCTTAGAGACTCACTCTTCAATATTCACCATATGTTTTTTAAATTTTATTGAGGTATAGTTGATTTACTATGTTGTATCAGTTTCAGGTGTATAGCAAAGTGATTCAGTCATATATATAAATGTATACATCCTCTTTTTTTTCCCAGATAGGTTATTATAAGGTACTGAATAGATTTCCCTGTGCTAAACAGTAGAATCTCATTAATCTTCTATTTTATATAGTAGCCTGTATATGTTATTCCCACCCTCCCCCCAACAGCTTAACCTATGGTAACCATAAGATTGGTTTTGATCTAACACTCACCATTTGTTGAGTAACTTGTGTCAACCACTGAACTAAAGCACTTTGTGGGCATTACCTTTTTAATTCTCACAGCTCTCTGAGGTTGGTACTATTATTTCCCCCATTGTAACAGTGAGGAAACTAAGGGACAGAGAAGTTAAGTAACTTGCCTAAGGTCACGCAGACAAAAATGATGGATTCAAGATTCAAATCCCTAATGGTCTAAGTCCAGTGATCGCTCACCTTAACAGCTACATCAGGTTGTTTCCCCTGAGTCTTTGGGGGGGAAAATTCTATTCAAAACAGTACTGAGGAGTTCCCATTGTGGCTCAGACATAACAAACCCAACTAGTATCCATGAGGACTCAGGTCAATCCCTGGACTTGCTCAGTGGGTTAAGGATCCAGTGTTGCCATAAGCTGTGATGTAGGTCACAGATGTGGCTTGGATCCCTCATTGCTGTGACTGTGGTGTAGGCTGGCAGCTGCAGCTCTGATTTGATCCCTAGCCTTGGAATTTCCAAATGCTGGGGTGCGGGCCTAAAAAGATAGATAGATGATAAATAGGTAGATAGATAGATAGATAGATAGATAGATAGATAGATAGATAGGTAGATACAGATGATGATAGATAGATAGATAGATAGGTAGATAGTGCTGAAACTTTTGCCTTCAGAACGGTATCATAATTCAGCCCACGGGATATAGATTTTTTGTGATTGCTATTATTTGTCTAGGAATACACTCTGACATTCCTTTTTGAGTAATTCCATTCCCACCCCACCCAGAGCAAGGGAAGAAGAGAGTGAAACAAAGAAGGCCAGAATGCTTTAAGAAATAGGAATCGGTGAGCTTTTAGCTGGCTGCTCAAGAGACAGTGTTAAGACACCTGAAAAAGGTAAGTGAGATGTGAGAGAGTGACAAATGAATGGGCAAGCTAAACCTTATGTAAGATCATGGCCAGTGGGAAATTTGCTGTGCAAGGAAGATTTGGGCAGTGTACAAGTAACCCTGAACCATTAGTAATAGTTTGCAACCTACAACAAGCACATTTAAGAGTTGTTTTGCCAGGAATTGCAGAGGGAGAAAAAGCAATGGCCCTGGGAGGGGAGCAGAAGATGCAGGAGTTGAAAGCAACAATTTGGAACAGGCAGTAGCAGTGAAAAAAGCAAACAGTATCAACAGCCCACTGCTACAACAAAAGCCACCCAGAAACCTACAGGAAATATTGGGAGTGACTTTCCACCCCTAATCTGGAAGTCTGAGCAAAACTGAATCCCAAGAGCTGAAGGACATAGGGATGGCTGAGTTCTAGTAACACACTCCTTTATTCCCTCCTAGGATTGAACCCGTTTGCATTTTGCTCAGCTGCATCAGCTAAAAACAACCACACTCACGCTTAACCTTTCAGTGTCAGTGTAGATCAGAGTTTCAGCCTCAGTCCTGTTGATATTTGGGGACGAATAATTTTTTTATTGTGGAGGAAGGCTGTCTTGTAAGAAGTTTAGCAGCATCTCTAGATGTCAGTAGTAGTGGCAAACCAGCCCCCAATCATGACAATAGAAAAAAAAAAAAAAATGTCTCCAGACATTACAAGTGTCCCCAGGGGTGAGGAGGGGGGCATAAATCAATACAGCATTATTTTGTGTAAAAATGGCTCCCAAGGAGTTCCCTGGTGGCTCAGAAGGTTAAGGATCCAATGTCATCACTGTAGTGGCTGTGGTTACTGCTGTGGCATGGGTTTGGTTCCTGGCCAGGGAATTTCTGCTTGCTGTGGGTGAGGCCAAAAAAATAAATAAATAAAAGCAGAAATGGCTCCCAAACATATTTTGAGTGTTTCTATTAAGTCACACTAAGTGGTATAGCTCCTGAACTTCTGCATAGTGGCCAGGAGTGATGCTGCAGCAAGTTCCTAGGTTTTCAAGGATATTTATATTGTATTTGTATAATAACAATGTTTACATTTTCTATAGCCTGTATTACAAAGAGATAATATCGCCATTAATAGGACATTATGTACAAGTAAAAATTAAGAGTTGGTTATACGTTTCTGCTATAAGCAGAAGACCATTACATTAGTATGCATCAGAGATGGTACCCAGCTTTGGTACAGGGCAGTGACTCAAGGAACTGAACTGTGTGCTGCCAGAGTCAGATCTGTTGGGAAGGCTGCATGATGAGTTTCGGTGATTCTCTGCCTGTATATTTTCTGGAGATACTCAAGGTGGATGACATTCACACAAGCAATACACTCTCGTGGGAGAACCCAGATTCAAACTCTGGTGAAAACCAGTATTTTTCAGGGAAGTGAAGCAGGGCAATAATTTATAATCCTGCCAATTATTATGTCTCTACCAGCCATGGTCTTTCAATGCTATTGCACAGATAAAACTGCCGTGTGTGTGTGTGTGTGTGTGTGTGTGTGTGTGTGTTTCCCCAAGAAACTTACTGCAATTTGACCCACTCCCTTGCTCGAAAAACACATTTCAGTATGAGAAAGTTAGAGAGAAAACTCACCCCAATGCAGAGAAATTACTGTGATGTATGATTCTAAAATATATCACCATTATACCTGAAACAAATCTTATATACCAATTTTACCTTCACAAAAATAAAAAATTATTAACTAAAAATAGAGCTACCATATGACCTAAAAATTCCACTCCTGGGTATATATCTGGAAAAAAAAACAGTAATTCGAAAAGATACATGCACCCCAATGTTCATAGCAGCATTACTTACAATGACCAAGATGTGGAAACAACCTATGTGTCCATCAGCAGATGAACAGATAAGGAAGATGTGGTGTACGTATAATCAAATACCACTCGGCTATTCAAAAAAAGAACTAAATTTTGCCATTTGCAACAACACGGATGGACTTGGAGGGCCTTATGCTAGGTGAAATAAGTCAGACAGAGAAAGAGAAATAGTGTGTGATATCGCTTCTATGTGGAATCTAAAAATACAACAAACTAATGAATATAACTAAAAGAAACAGGATCACAGGCATAGAGAACAAACCAGTGGTTACCAGTGGGGTGGGTGCAATATACGGGAGGGGAAGTGGGAGGTACAAATTACTGGGTGTAAGATAGGCTCAAGGATGTATTATACAACATAGGGACTGTAATCAATATTTTCTAAGAGTTGCAAACTGAAAGTAGCCTTTAAAATTGTATAAAAATTAACAATGTTATACAATGTCAAAAATAAAATAAATCACCATCAAATCTAATTTTTTGTTAGTGATAAATTACTGTGGGTCACATCTCACTGACTGCCAACAGTGGACTAGAAACTGGTTGATGGGGAAGCATGTGGCATTGACATTCAGAGAGACTGGGTTCATTTCTGTGACAACAGACTGACTGTTGCATAAGAAAGGGAGTCTCAGAGATCCCATTGTGGCTCAGTGGGTTAAGAACCTATGTACTATCCATGAAGGTGCGGGTTCTATCCCTGGCCTCACTCAGTGGGTTAAGGATCTGGCATTGCTACAAGCTGCAGCGTAGGTTGCAGGTCCAGCTTGGGTCTGGTTTTGCCATGGCTGGGGTAGGCCTTCAGCTGCAGTTCCTTTTTTTTTGCCTTTTTTTTAATGCTGCACCCGGGGCATATGGAGGTTCCCAGGCTAGGGGTCAAATTGGAGCTGTATCTGCTGGCCTACACACACCACAGCCACGGCAACGCCAGATCCAAGCCACATCTGTGACCTACACCACAGCTCATGGCAAGATCCTTAACCCACTGAGCGAGGCCAGGGATCGAACCTGCGTCCTCATGGGTGCTAGTCAGGTTTGTTTCCGCTGCGCCACGACGGGAACTCCTCCTCAGCTGCAGTTCTGATTCAGCCCCTAGCCTGGGAACCACCATATGACAGGTGCAGCCATTTAAAAAAAAAAGGGGGGGGGAGTCTTTTTGCTCTTCTGTAGAGGGCATAATAAAATAACCTCTTTCAGGATTGTTGAGAGGATTAAATGAAGTTTAAAACATCTACTGTAAATTGCTGAATGAGTGTCAGTCACTGTCATTACCTTCCACCACCACCAGCTCCTGGTACCCATCACCCAGTCTAGTCCTGTGGGGTGTCCGGCTATTTGCCAGTACAAGCCCAAGGGAAAAGCCTCCTTGGTGGTGTGGTACATCCGTTACTTAAGTGAAAAGGTAATTTCTCTACACTGGGGTGAGTTGAAATACTGATCCAACCCAAATGTCAGGTCTGCTTAAGCAGCAGCTAATGGAAAGGAGTTATCCCAGTTCCTATTTCTTGCTGCTCCTGCAGCATCAAACAGCAGCTGAGGAGCTAAGATTCTCTGCCACTAGTTCCTTTCTCAGCACTACAAGCTAGGCCAATATCCTGGGCTCTGACATTAACAATTAGGAATTTCTTAAGCAGCAGCAGACTGGGAAAGGCAACTGTCAGTGCTAAAGAAATATGTTAAACCTCATTTGCTTTACAGTAAAAGTCACGAAGACAGAGAAATATGCTGAGTCGACTCAACCCCTCCACATAGAGCAGTCATCCTGACAGTGACACTCATCCTGACAACGCTAAACAGGTGACCTATTCTGTCAGTAATGGGATCCAGAGCTTTGGGAACACAATGTATCTCATTATGTCATCTAGTGGGGGTTGCAGGGGGGTGGGGGGGGACGTTGACTAAGCCTCTAAGATCCCAAGGGTTTTAATTAATAGGAAAATTTGATTCAATCATAGTCATTAAACAAATGGAAAGGAAACAAAGAATCCAAGAGATAAGGGTGGGGAAATGCCCTGCAGGCTGGCGATGGGCACGGTTGCAAGTCAAGGCTGGATTAGCTAAGAGGCTGAAACAAACCCTTAGCCACAGATACAGAGCCTGGGAGCCACCTCCACTGTCTGTCATTCTCATCATGTTCTTCTCTTATCAAGCATACTCCACTTCCTTTCTTTATCTTCCACTTCCCAGGAGCTCATCAGCTGTTCCACTAGTGGCTGCCCTTTTAGGAATGAGAGGCTCAACTATTCTTACCAGGTGAGAACAGGATGAAGAAGATATCTCAGGATATTTCTTACCCTCCTCTCTCTGCCCCCGTGAACATTTCCCATTCCCAATGCCCAAAATCTGCTCCTCTTTGCTTAAAAAAAATCAAACCATTCCCCAAAGCTCACCAATTCTATGAAAACCTCCTTGACCTCTCTGGCAAGTACTAATTTTTTCTTCTTTTGAAATCTTTGCAACTTGTATGTAACAGTTAATGGACACCCAGACATATTTTTCTCTGTCTCATATGTTCTGACTTTTTCTTCCCAAATAGATTATAAATCTCTGAGGACAGGAATCACATCTTTTTTTTTTTAAATAGATTTACAGTGTTGTGTTAGCTTATGGTATGTAGCAAAGTGATTCAGATATATATATATTTTTTTTCTTTTTCATATTATTTTCCATTATGGTTTGTTACAAGATATTGAATATAGTTCCCTGTGCTATACAGTAGGACTTGTTGTTTATTAATTCTGTATATGCTAGTTTGCATCTGCAAACCCCAGACTCCCACTCCATCCCTCCCCCTTGGCAACTATAGGTCTGTTCTCTATGCCTGTGAGTCTGTTTCTATTTCACAGATAAATCCATTCGGGTTTTTTTTTCTTTCTTTCTTTTTAGGGCTGCACCTGCGGCATATGGAAGTTCCCAGGCTAAGGGTCTAATCAGAGCTGCAGCTGCCGGCCTGCAGTCACGGCAACAGTCTTCTACGTCATAGTCCCAGCAACTCGGGATCCGAGCTGTGTCCTCGACCTACACAGCTCACAGCAACACCGGATCCTTAACCTACTGAGCAAGGCCAGGGAATCAAACCCACATCCTTGTGGATACTAGTCAGATTTGTTACCGCTGAGCCACAATGGAATTTCACATAAAAGTGATATCATATAGGACTTGCCTTTCTTTTTTGGACTTATTTCACTTAGTATGATAATGTCTAAGTCCATCCATGTTACTGCAAATGGCATTATTTCATTCTTTTTATAGCTGAGTAATAGTCCATTGTATATATGCACCACATCTTCTTTATCCACTCCTCTGTCAGTGGACATTTACATTGCTTCCATGTCTTTGGTGCCGTGCACAGTGCTGCAATGAACACTGGGTGCATGTATCTTTTCGAATCAGAGCTTTATCTGAGAGGGATTGCTGGATCATATGGCAACTCTATTTTCAGTTTCTGGAGGAACTTCCATACTGTTTTCCACAGTGGCTGCTCTAATTTATATTCCCACCAACAGTGTGAGAGGGAGGAACCACGTCTTAAACTCCTTGAAATTGTATGCCAAATTATATGGCTTGGCAATTAGCCCAGCTGAAGTGCTAGAGTATCTCTGTGGTCTAGTAGAATTTAAGGAGCCCTAAGCTGGTTTCTCAAAAGAATAGCATCCAATCAGCCTTACTATTGGGCCTCCATAAACCTTCCCTCTAATTTTTGTCTCATGCCGAGGGATTGAGTTCCTAACGGCCTGAAACTGGGCCTCTTTTCAGGCACCCTTGTTACAATCTGTTCTGGATTGGGTGCTGGGCTCTTGCTCCTGTCAGTTCTACCTAGGACCCAAATCCCACCTCTGAACTACACTCTCCAAGATGCGCCTCCTGTGACCCTCTAGCCACAGGGGCTAATTCTGGATTCCAGGCTGCCCAGACCTTGCTACCATGGAGGTTGGGCTCCACTCACATGTAGTTCATCTCTTTCCTGGCACCAATGGCTTCTCAGTCTGCTTCTTTCTGCCAAGACCTTCTGGGAATGCCTGACTTGCTCCAGGGTTTCTGGCTAGTCTCTGAGTGCTTTCCACTCTGCCATCAACTATGGCATCATTCCCAGATTAAAAAAGAAAAATTCACCTCAAAGTTGAAGACAAGCATGTGTGTGCACACAAAGACACACACACACACACACACACACACACACACACTCTCTCTCTCATTTATCAATTGAAACAATTTCTGCTACCTTCCTAAATTTATACCCCTTTTCAGGCATTTATCATCATTTTTAAGTCTGCACTGGTCCAGCCTGGAATTGTCTTTAAATCAAAGGGGCCCTTAGAGATTCATTTACTCCAGCTCTCTCACTTTAGTCCTAGTCTCTATTTTACTACCCCACGTTTAAGCTTCTATTTAGAACCTATAGCATAGGACTCTGCTGATGATAACTTTAGCAAGAAATTCTCCTTGTCTGTTAGCAAATTGCTATGGTTCTAGAAGACTTCATAGAACATCTCAACTTGGTAATCAGTTATCATCAAAATGGGTTTATCCGTTGCTGAGATGAGATCATTTCCTTAGCTCCAGAAAGGAGACAAATACACACTGTCAAAGTACACACACAATGTGATCAGCCATCTTTCCGTCTGGAACAACCAAAATCCCTCCCAGCTGGAATGACAGCATCATTTTATTGACAGTGAAACAGGAGCGTGATAAAGCAAGTCTCAGCAGGCACAGCAGAAATGCACTGCCTTTATGATTCATATTTCAAAATTGATGACATGAGACCAAAAAATGCAAAGCAGAGCTTGTTACATGTTGGCAAAAATGCAGTTAAGGGTAGGAAGTTCCTCTGTGGCATAGGGAGTAAAGGATTCAGTGTTGTGCTACAGCTGTGCCTTAGGTCACAACCGCAGTGCTGGTTCAATTCCCTGGCCCAGGAACTTCCACATGTCACGGGTGTGGCCAAAAAAAAAAATGTAGTCAAGGGCAATCACCTCAGTGGTGCCTTTTAAGTTCTGAAGGAAGAAACACTACTGCAGTTTCCCCCTCACCCTGAGGTTGCCATGGACACTGGGATTTTCCTGCAGCTACTCCCTCCCTGTGCTCTCTGCTGTGGGCGGGCTAAGGAAACTGCAGTACTTCCTACCTGCTACTCTTGCTCTAGTTTTGTAGGTACAAAGGAGAACTGTGCTGGAAGCATCACCAGGATCACCTCCTGCCTAGCCCCACCTCTTGATTCTGGGGGCTATCTTTGGCCACACTCTCCAAACCTAGAATCCACAGGGTGTGCGTGTTCTCACTTCTGCTCTGCTCGAAGAGGGAATTCTCCCCACTACAGAAAACCCTAGGAATGCCCTCCCCATGAAGGTTTTTAGCAGCTCATTTCCCACTTCTTACTTTGACTTGTCTTCTCTGAGACCCAAGTAAGGAAAACAAGCCTGGGTTAACATTTTATAAGCTGTGCCGCTGGGAGGAAAACAGGTTAGAACTCAGAAAAGAAGGGCTTGAATCTTCGGACTTCAGTTAGGTCTTTGATGTCAGGGTATTGCAAACCGCGCTTCTTAAAATGCAGGCACTAATGTTTAATGAGTTTATGTCATCTGTGAAGCACTCAGAGTTCCTTGAGTAGAAGTTGCAGCCTTCTGTAAACATCACTCTGCCTGGGGACATTGGTTATGAGTCAGTGAAAACCCCCAATGATCTACCCATCAGTTGCTATTTTACATTTTTAGTTTATACAACAAACGAGAAAAAGGGCTTACCTCAATTTGCTGGAATCTCCTCTAAGACAGCTCATTTCCATTTTGAAACCATTGTTGGTAAATTTTAATAGTAGAGACTTATGACAATTGAGAGGAAATGAAAGCAGAATTGAGGAAGTTTACATGGGCTCCATTTCCATGACTCTAAAACCATTGATCAATTAACACACAGCTCAACTAGAAAAGCCCTTTGTTATAGGCAGATTCTAAGGTCTCCCAAGACTTCTGGCCCCTGCTATATTCAAGCCTTCTCCAAGTTGCTCAAGCACTAACCTAGGTGATGCTGTGAGGCATTTTGTGGGTGTAATTAAAGTCCTAGGTCAGCTGACCTTAAAATAGGTAGATTGTCTCGGTGGTCTTGACCTAATCACATAGCCCTTTAAATGTGCAACTAGAGGTCAGAGGCAGAAAAAGCCCAAGAGGTGGGAAGTATGAGAAAGATTCAACAGTATAAAATAAGCTACAATGATATATTGTACAACACAGGGAATATAGCCAATATTTTATAATAACTATAAATGGAGTATAACTTAAAAATTATGCATCACTGAATTGTATACATATAACTTATTTCATATTGTACATCAGCTATACTTCAGTAAAAAAATTAAGTAATTTTTTAAAAGTATATCTTAGGGGGTTCCCATCTTGGCTCAGCGATTAACAAACCCGACTAGTATCCATTAGGATGTGGGTTTGATCCCTGGCCTCGCTCAGTGGGTTAAGGATCTGGCAGTGCCATGAGCTGTGGTGTAGGTCGCAGATGTGGTTCAGATCCTGTGTTGCATGGCTGTGGTGTAGGCCAGCGGCTACAGCTCCGATTGGACCTCTAACCTGGGAACCTCCATATGCTACGGGTGCAGCCCCAAAAAGATAAAAAAAAAGTATATCTTAGGTGTTCCCAGTGTGGCACAGTTGGTTAAGGATCCAGCATTGTTGCAGCTGTGGTATTTAGTTCACAGCTCTGGCTTGGATTCAGTCCCTGGTCCAGGAACTTCCCCATGCCATGAGTGCAACTGAAAAGGGGAAAAAAAGCATATTTTAAATATATTCAACAAAAGAGAGATTCTCCATTGCTAGCTTTAAGATGGCAGGACCTGGTGACAAGAAATACAGCAGTCTCCAGGATGGCTGAGAGCGGCCGCTGGTTGACAGCCAACCAGGGGACAGAGATTGCACTCCTCCAGCTATAAGACACTAAATTCTGTGACAACCTGAATGATCTTGTACAACCCTGAGCTCCAGCCAAGAACACAGCCGGATAACACCTTGATTCAACCTCGTGACAATCTGAGCCAAGAGTCATGCTCTTCCCGATGCCCAATACACAAAAACTGTGAGATAATATATGCGTGTTGTTTTAAGGTGCTAAATCTGAGGCAGTTTGTTACTCAGCATAGAAAATGAAAACATAGTCCACAACAATTGAAAAGCTTCTTATCCAAGACCAAAATCCAAACTCCCCACCAGTGAAACCTACAACCAGACCTATCAGGCAAGCCCCTTGCTGCTCAAAGTCTGATCCATGGACCAAGAGCAGACACATAGCCTGGGAGCTACTTAGAAATCTAGCCTCTCAACCCCCTTCAGATCTACTGAGTCAAAAATCTTCATTTTTACAAATCCCCTGTGACTTATATGGATATTAAAATATGGGAGGCACTGATTAACATTCTAATTCAGAGCTGGGGGTCTGAAATCAGCAAAATCTGAATTCCCAACCCAGCTCACTGTTTTACTAGTTGTGTGGCCTTGGACAAGTTGATAAACCTCTCTGAGCCTCTATTAATATACCAAATAGAGTAAACAATAATATCAGTTCACATGGCTGTGGTGAGGCTTAAATGGAACAGTTTGTAAAATGTGTTAGCCCAGTGTCTGGACTGCTGTAAGGGCTTAATAAATGTTGGTTCCTACTGGATTGAGCACTAAGAGCTGGGTGAGTTCAGTGTAAAGGCGGCAGGGGGGTGGGGGGTGGACCATATCAGCTGTAAACAAAGCAGGAGCACTGGGGTGAACGGCCTCCTCTGATGAAATACGCTGTCAGACACCTCAGAGGCTGCAGTAGGTTGTGACCTTGGCTTTCTACCCCCGGAACATCCCCTGACACCAGGCTGGGTCAGTCACGCCCTTCCATCTCAAAAACCATCTCTTGTAACCACCTGTATCTCCCCTCCCCCCTCCTCCCCTGTCCCCCCTGCCAGCATTAACCTATTAACCTTTCTGGGCTTCACCTCACTTAGCTAATGAGATCTGGCCAGAAACCATAGAGACGGTTGTCAGAACCCCCGAGCAAGTGGTATCCCAGGATATCAGTGACAGCTCAGCCCACAGAAAAGATGAATGGATATGCTGGCCACAGAGCACTAGCCATGAGGCTGGTTTAACAGAAATATAGGGTTCCTCTTATTTCTGCTGGAGGGAATGATGACCGCGGTGACAATGGGGATACCAGCACAGAATATAAGAACACACGAGCTTGACAGCAATTACAAATGGCCAGAACCTAAGTGAGAGAAGTCATCTGGGATCAGTTCTGGAGAGGCCCGGCTCCCTCTCCTGGCTTCTCTGTTCTTGGCAAAGGCTTCTCTCCCTTGCTTTATCTTCTCAGCTTGCACCCAAGAAATCACTGGGGTTCTGTGTAAATAATGAGGATGGTACTGATAATAATAATAGCTCTCATTTATTGAGTGCTCCAAGTGTCAAGCACTTTCCATGAATTATTTATACTCCTTATAACAACTCGGTGAGGTAGACATTTTTACTTTCCTTTTTAGTCAAGGAAATGGAGGCTCAAAGAGGCAAAGTGGCTTGCCCAAGTTAATACAGCAAATAAATAGTTGCCTGTGTCCTGCTCAACTCTGAAGTCTGTGCTCTCTTCACTTTGTCTCTACAACATAGCATTTGTCCTCAACTCCTTGGCCAAGCTCTTGACTCTCTGCCTGGACCCTACACTTGAGCCTTTGGTGCCACTGCCAGTGTCAGCTTTTTTCTGAAGTATAGTTGATTTATAACATAGTGTTAGTTTTAGTGACACAGCGAAGTGATTTGGATATTTTATATATATATATATATATATATATATATATATATATATACACACACACACACACACAACACACACATATATATATTCATTTTTCAATTTTACCATTATAGTTTATTACAAGATATTGAATATAGTTACCTGTGCTATACAGTAAATCCTTGTTGTTTATCTATTTTCTATATGATACTGTGCATCTATCAGTCTCATACTTCCAACCAGTCAGCTTCTAAATTGCCTTTCTTCTGTCCTTCCCAGATGTATACCACTTTCAGATCTTGTCTTCTGTCCTCAAATGCTCACCTGTCTGGCCCCTGACCCAGCCAGCACTCACCTATTTCCTGTTGGTAAACACGGTTCTGATCTAGGATTTCCTTATCGCACTGCTCCTAAGTGTGCTGGCTGGGCCTGATCAACAAGAGGCTGGCGTGATACCCCAAGGCCCTGGATAATTGTCCCTTTCCCTAGACACCCCCTCACAAGTAGGGTCTCCTATATCCTCCAGCCTGGCTCTTGATTATAGAAGAGAGTTTTCTGGATGTTTTGGTGTTAAAGTAATTAAACAAAGAGGCCATTAGACTGAGGTGGCTCTAATGCCTTGGCAGCCTACACAAAAAAACCAAAACCTAAGCCAGAGTCACCACACTCACATCCTAGAAAATGCAATTTAAGAACAATCCCAAACAGCCACCTCAGCTTTCCCAAATAAGGTAACTGCTTAAGCTATGGCCAAGCAAATCATTTCCTCGCTATGCTTCCATGTTCTCTCTACAAAAATCTCTCCCCTTCCTCCTGTCAACCAAGTGTCCCTAACCACCTTTCATTTGGGGCTCCGTGATTCAAATCATTACATGCTCAGATAGACTCTGAAAACATTTAACCTGCTTCAGTTTGCCTTTACACGGAGAAACCACTCCACTGAGGTTCTGCTCTTTTCTCCTGCTCTGCCTCGTCTTGAATATTCTCCCTTTCTTTCAAAACCACGTTCTACTACCCAGGTCATACCTGATCCAAATCCACCCTCCTGCTTACAGAATAATACATTGACCTGGAATCACAGCCCTTCACCATCTGGCCTCAATGACGCTTCCAAGTTCCAACCCTACTTCCCAGCCAACGCTTCCCTACCCATTCTCTGCGATTGTCTGCTGGATCCTTGCTCCTGTTCCACTCTGCCAGGAATGCTTATTTTCTTTGCACTATTTCTGTATCATCCAAGATCTAACTCAAAATCCGTCTTCTCCACAAAAATGGCCCTAATCTCTGCCAAGGGAAAACAATCTTTTCCTTTTGTTGATCAGTTGTGGCACGCTATCTGCCCTTCTCTAGTGATAGTTCACAATTTTATGCATTTTGCCGAAGTTAATTATACATATAATTTCCCTCCCCTTTTACACTGAAAGCAGGGAGCACTTGATTTTTTTTTTTTTTTTTTTTGTCTTTTGGTAGCCTAACAGTACCTAGCAAAATACTTTGATAAATGCTTGCTATAAATCTATTGATTCATCAGCTGGATGGCAGACGAATGGATAGCTGGGAGGGTGGGAGAAAGATTACAGGCATTGAGACTCCAGCTGGGATTTTCCAGCCAGGCTGCCATGACAGGAGAAAGGCTGCACCTGTCAGGTGAGCAGGCTCTCATAACTGTGGAAAATGAAGAATAGCTTGAGCAAATGAACTATGCTTGGGGTGAAATCAGGCCATGCAGACATATATGTTCACTGTTTATGTTTACTAGGCTATATCAATAGGGTAATTTAAAATATGAGTAACATGAAATTAGAAATTATCATACTAAGAAAGAGAAAGACAAATACCATATGATATCACTCACATGTGATATTTTACAATATGGCACAAATGAACCTATCTACAAACAGAAACAGATTCACAGACATACAAAAGAGAGTTGTGGTTGTCAAGGGGGAGAGGGGAGGGAGTGGGATGAACTGGGAGTTTGGGGTTAGTAGATGCAAACTATTACATTTAGAATGGATAAGGAGTTTCCATCGTGGCTCAGCGGTTAATGGACCTGACTACTATACATGAGGATGCGGGTTCGATCCCTGGCCTTGCTCAGTGGGTTAAGGATCCGGTGTTGCTGTGAGCTGTGGTGTAGGTTGCAGACATGGCTTGGAACTGGCGTTGCTGTGGCTGTAAGTGTAGGCAGGCAGCTTCAGCTCGGATAGGACCCCTAGCCTGGGAACCTCTGTACATACGCCACAGGTGTAGCCCTAAAAAGACAAAAAAAAAAAAGGAATAATGGATAAGCAATGAGGTCCTACTGTACACCACAAGGAGCTATAACCAATCTCTTGGAATAAACCATATGGAAGATAATATAATAAAAGGAATATATATATGTATGAGTGGGTCACTTTGCTGTACAGCAGAAGTTGACACAACATTGTAAATCAACTATACTTTGTTTTTAAAATATAATAAATAAAATACGAATAACAGAAAATCCAACTCAACTTCAATTTAGCTTCCATGGTAAAGTCACTTATTGGCATGAAGACAGGAAATCGGAGGGTTCAGGACTGTTTGGTCCAGTGGCTCTTTCCATTTCTCTCCTCTCCTATCCCCAGTGCTAACTTCATCCTAAAGTAAATTTCCCAGTTTTTGGAAAGCTTCTAGTAATTATTGGGCTAATTGCCATCTTTCTCAAACATTCTTCTAACTTCCATGGCTCTTGCATTTTCCTTTTTTTTTTTTCATTCTTTCTTTATTTAAAAAAAATTGTTTTACATTGAAGTATAGCTGATCTACAAATGTTTTGCCAATGTCTGCTATACAGCAAAGTGACTCAGTTATACATACATATAATCCTTTTTTATATTCTTTTCCATCGTGAGCTATCCTAGGATCTTTCTTCTTTTCCTTGCTATCAATAAGTTCATTTTCACTGTCCTTGAGATCTGCTGAACTCTGGATCCAGGCTCCATCAGTAAGGCTGTGTATACTATGTATCTGCCTCTGGTTCCTGAAGTCCTGTTTACCTTCTCTAGAAGGCTCAGCTTCTGGAGAAGTTGAAGGTATATTTAGACGGGTATGTTACCAGGAAAAGTGAGAGACTTGGAGGCCAGGCTGATGATATCAAATATGCTGAATTTGTCTCTCTGTTTACCCTGTTCTTATTCTAGAGAAATAAGACAGTGGCTGGTGAGACTGGTACCATTCTGGGTAGTTTCTATACCTCAAAATCTCTGAGATCTTGCCTCTGGTTTTGTCTTTGTTCTAAGTCCTCATTTGGGTTCATTTTCTTTTCTGGACACGAAGTCTAGATCTTCAATTTCAAAATCACATTTGGGCACAGCTCTGGAGCCCCAATTTCTCTAGCAAGTTGTTTTCTGGAATCAATCCTGGGGTTAGCGCTGTCCACAAACACTGTGATGAGGGTGTGTGATTGGGAGGAATGGTGTAACATTATCTGTCTTCTCTACTTTGAATCCTCACTTCGGGGTGAACTTGGTTTTAGCTTGATTCTAAGTCCTCCTCATGTTCTGACCTTTTCTGGAATTGGCGCCTAATTCTTCAATTCTGAAAACAAATCTGGATTCTATATTGTTGATTTCTGAAACAAGTCTTCATTTAGCAGCATAACCTGGGTAAGAGTTTTGGTTGAATGTGTTTGAAAATTTTCAGTTGATCTGTGAATTTGGTGCAGCTGTAACTACACTTCGTTGCTATGGCCTTGTGTGGAGAACTGTCTTGGGCCAGGCCGGAAGAGAGGTATACAGTCTAAGGATTCGACCAGGGGCCTATGGCTCTTAAGGGAAAGGAAGCATATTTTCCAGAAGCACCTAGAAAACCCCTCTTAGTGACTCACTGGCCCAAACTGGCCCAGACCTGCCTACCCCAGACCCCTTCACTGGCAGTGGGAACGGGGGGATAGGGCTCAGATCACTCAGGACTCACCCAGGAGCTGCAATGGAACTTGTGATGGAGAGTCACTACGAGACTCATTACCGCAGACTGTTTTATGGGCACCACTCACATTAAGGGTTGGCTCTTATCATTTTATACAAGCAGTAAACAATGGAAAACACATCTTCCAAAAGATCTCATCGCTACAGATTGTACAATGTATCTGCTGGCCTAAGAGTCCTCCAGGGCTTCTCGTGCAAGTCCATTGGTAAGTCAGTAGAGTTTATTGAACACATGCTACTCAGATAATGTCATTCTAAGCATGGTGCAAAGATTAGAAAAAGAAAAGGAGACAATGACAGTGACTTTTCTTCCCCAATAGAATGAGTGTTGAGGGAAATAGTTCTGTTTTAAGGGCAGCATTAATTCTACTCGGTTATTTTCCATCAATGTGGAAACCACTTAAGTCCCTTCCTCCTTTCTTTGTCTTCTGTTATTCAACTCTCTCTTTTCTTGTCACCATTTTTCTCCTCTCTTACTCTTTGCTTATTTCAGGAAAGCAATAGAGATGATTAAGAGCATGGAATCTGGAGTCGGACTTCCTGGGTAGGAAAGCTGAGTTTGAGCTGTGACTTTCTAGCCAATTACTTTATTACTCTAAGCTTCCATTTTTTTTTTTTTGTGAGTAAATCATACCTAATAATTATACCTACTTCCTAGGATGATGCACATTAAAAAATGATTACTCAGAGTTAACTGTTTTAATTTTCTTTTTCATTCATTCTTTTTCAATTGCTCCACATTTTGTGCCTATTTGTCCCTGCTAAATCCCAGAGTGAAAGATGGTTGGGAAATAGAGTCAGGATTAGAGTTACAGAATCAGCTTTCTAGTGAGGAATGGAAGGGAACCATTTTATTTCCTTCTCCTGTCCTCATTATAATTAGGGTGCTTAAAGAGTGCAATGTGAATGTAATTAAGAAAGAGATGAAACTGGGCAAAACCAGTCGAGAGGAACACATGTATATACTACATATGCAAGAAGGGGAATGAATGTCCTAGTTGGAGTAAGAATCTCCTAGCTGACAGTTTCTAGTTCATCTAGGCTTACTTTGCTCAACTAGTGAGAGTGCTTTCTGATAAGACCAAGATGATGGCTTTAATTCTAGAATGCGGTGACCCTGCTTTAACTGCTTTATGACTACAGATAGCTCCCCTGACCCTGGCCAGCCACATGTAAATGCATCAGTTGTTCAGAAGATGATCATGAGAGGAGTCTGATGAAAGCAGTGCAATTTATCATCTTAGTAGGAAACAACAATTACAACTGAAAGTACATCCTGTCATCATGGTGTATTAGCCTTATGTTTGCCCGTGAAGAAAACACACACTGACATCATTGCAGAGTTCATAGATGACCAATAGGTTTGAAGCAATAGGTTCCACAGCAGTTGTCGTCCCAAAGCAAAGATTACCCCTAGGTCCCTTGCCTCCAATGCCTCAACTCTGCCCAGAGACCACTGGAGAGTTACCATCTATCCCTTTAGACCAGACTAGTCTAGACCGCTACATTTCCTCTTCACACAGCTCACATGCTTTTCCACTGACTGTTCCCTCTGCCTGAAATATTCTTTTTTTAGATAACCCTAGTACTGGAACAAACACTACTTTCAGGTTTTTATTCAAAGTCACCTTCTCCAGGAGGACTTCGAGTCATTCTCTCTGAAATTTACCACTCCTCCACCATTCAAAATCCCCCTTGTTTGTTTTATGGTTTTCCTCCTTAAGCTTCATACCATATAGTTTACATAATTTTTTAAAAAATTTCTGTCATCCCTAATATAATATGAAGTCCTGGAAGGAGAGTTTGGTTTGGTTTTATTGGCTATATCATCCCCTGTGCCTGGGACAATCCTTGGTACAGAGTGGATTTAATTCATGTTTGCTGAAAGAGTGACTGAATGAATTTGTGTGATTAGTTGGTCCAGGTATGTGATTGCCCTCCTAGAATGTTAACTCCATGAGTCCAGAAACCAAGCCTGTTTTTTTCACTCCTGTATCCATAGGGCTAATCCAGGGCCTAGCAGGTAGTAGATCCTCAGTAAGCAGTTTTTAAATAAATAATTAAAAATATCAAGAAGACCAGCAGAGAGAAGGAATTTACTGGCAGGAACATGGTAATACAAATGTCTTCACAGCTCTGAGGCTGCGTAAGCAGTCTCCAAATGAACGTCAGAGCAATGCTGGGTATTGTTAGGGGTCACTTTTCATATACGCTTAGGGTCTGGCAACGTGAAATGGCACACAATAATGTGTGGTGGTGGTGTAGTGCCAAACTTAGAGTTTGGGTTCTAAAAGCCAACATGTAGGGCAAATACCATACCTGTAAGAAAATTTACTGTTAAAAATCTCTTAAATCATCCATATGGTACAGATTACATGGTTTTTTTGTATTCTGTGCCATCTCGCAGTAAGTTCAACACAGCCAGTTTTCCCCCAGAGTTGGAACAGATGGCCATGGCTGTTTCTTTGGTTGAGCACCAGATGAAGTGGTTGGCTTGAATTGAAGGGCCATATTGTTGGGGGGGAAATGACATATATATATATGTATATATTCATCTGTGTTATTTTCTTTTGTTGAACATATAGTTGACTTCAAGCAACTTAAATACATGTGTACGTCACTCCATTGTCCTATTTGGCCCTCAGTGTTGTCAGATGCTCTTCGCTGTCTGTCAGGGAGACAGGTGTAAAGGGGGTGGAAAATAACCCTTTGGGGGTATCACAATTGCTGGCACAATGAATAGGAGAATGTCAACCATAATGATTTTCCAAATTAAAAAAGAGCCTTGCAGATGATCCTATCTACAAAACAGAAACAGATCACGGACATGGAGAGCAGACCCGTGGTTGCTGGCGGGAGTGGGGAGGAAGTGTGATGGACATGGAGTTTGAGGTTAGTAGATGCAAACTATTACATTTAGAATGGATAAACAACAAAGGCCTACTGTATAGCACAGGGAACTATATCTGGTCTCTTGGGGGTAGAACATGATGGAAAATAGTATGAGAAAAAGAATATATATATATATATATATATATATATATATATATATATATATATGGGTCACTATGCTGTACAGCAGAAATTGACACAATCTTGCAAATCAACTATACTCTAATAAAAAAAAAGGCTTTTATCTAAATTGTAAACAAGCTCTAAATGCCTGCAAGGAGTTCCTGTAGTGGCTCATCAGAAATGAATCTGACTAGTATCCATGAGGACACAGGTTTGAGACCTGGCTTAGCTCAGTGGGTTAAGGATCTGGCATTGCCGTGAGCTGTGGTGTAGGTTGCAGATGTGGCTTGGATCTGGCATTGCTGTGGCTGTGGCATAGGCCAGCGGCTACAGCTCTGATTCAACCCCTAGCCTGGGAACCTCCAAAATGCTGCAGATGAGGCCCTAAAAAGACAAAATAATAATAATAATAACTGAAAAAGTAAAATTAAATAAAAAATTTTAAAAAATCCCTACAAAAAATAATAAAGAGCATATGTTCAATGCCTGTTATGCTCTGGGTACGAGGTTCTCTGTGAATATTGTTTCGTTGAACTGCCTCACAGTAACCCTTTGAAAAAGGCATTACAATTCCCGAGATCCTACTGTGATTCTTCATGACAGCCAGGCAGGCACACAGGCTTGGCCCATTGCCCAAAAGAACACATTGAGCTGTAGCCACTGATGGAGACACTTCCAGCCCACGACACGGTACAAACGTTCCTGTTCTTTTCTCTTGAGTTGTCTTTTAGTTCACACCTAGTCTGCCTTGCGGGGGTGCTTGGAAACCTCCTCCCCAGTCCACAAATATACCTGGATATTATCTATTTAATAAAGTAGTAAGAGCCAATTAACTTGTTTCAAAAATTCTGCATTATGGCGCTGAATTGGTAGCGTTGGAAAATTTTAAATTCCATTTTCATGGGAACTTATGAGTTACTTATAAACCAACTCATTTAAGGGATGGAAGGAATCATGCTCACTGCCTTTGCTTCTCTTTTGAACATGTTCTCTGCTTAGTGTCCTATTTTCTACATTAGATAAATTCTTTGCTTCAATCTGCTCTCGGTGGAAAGACTACAAATATAGCACCGTTGCTTCAGACAAGCAGCACTGGAATATTCTACCTTGGTCATCTTTTACACCTCCTCACATGTTTTATCCTTAGCTTTTTTAGGCATCACAGTTTCTTCTACATTTCCCAAAATCATATTTAATATTGATCATAAGCATGGTCGGGAGTTCCTATTGTGGCTCAGCATGTTAAAAACTTGACATAGAGTCCATGAAGATGTGGGTTCAATCACTGACCTCTCTCGTGTGGGTTAAGGATCCGGGGTTGCCACAAGGTGCAGTGTAGTTCACAGATGTGGCTTGGATCTGGCATTGCTGTGGCTATGGTTGGGCCTACAGCTACAGATCTAGTTCAACCCCTGCAGCTATTTAAAAAAAAAAAAAAAAGTGTGGTCCGTGTGCCAATACGTGTAAACCTTCTATCATTTCCCATTTCTTTCTTTTCTATCCTCTCTTCTTCAGGAACCAGGAACCTGGCTTTGTCCTACCACCAGCTGTTGTGTTCAAATTGGGGACAAAGATCTCTACTTGGCTGCACTGGTGAAGATGGGAAAGGTGAGAGGGGGAGGAGGCAGAGATGTGGCAATTCTACATCTCATATTGATTGATGATGACTGGTTCTTGGGGACTTTAAGTAGCTTTTCCCATGTTACCTAACTAGTAAGCAGCAGTGCTATGAGTTGAACCTGGGTCAGCAAGGCTCCAAAGTACCCGTTGTTTCCATTACACCACACTGCTTACTCTGAACAGCAAAATCCCATTAAATGCAGGTTCAGGGCAACAATGATAGGCAAACTTTGCGTGAACAAACAGAATTATACATGATTAATGAATCTGATAATACAATCTTGGAAAGAGGGGCGAGACTAAGTAAAGGACTTTCCTGAGATCACCAAAAGCATGGATGACCAAGGTTTACTCTGTGCTTAAGATCATTGGCTAGATATTTTGAAAAAGACACAGGGAATTTTATAGGAGACAGTCTAGTCGGAGTTCCCATCACGGCTCAGCGGAAGTGAATCTGACTAGTAACCAAGAGGATGCAGGTTTGATCCCTGGCCTTGCTCACGTGGGCTAAGGCGTAGGCTGGTGGCTACAGTTCCAATTCGACCCCTGGCATGGGAACTTCCATATGCCGCAGGTGTGGTTCTGAAAAGAAAAAGAAAGAAAAAAGAAAAAAAGAGACAGTCTAATTGAAGGGAAAATCTATGCCTCTTAATAGTCAGGGGACCTCCTGGATACAGAAAGCACACTTGAACTGCACAATTAAGAAGAGTTTAAGGGAAAAGAAGCAGACACACAGATATAAAGACCAAACCAGCAGTTGCCAGTGGAGAGAGGGAAGGGGCAACAAAGGGGTAGGGGATTAAGAGGTACAAACTATTGATGTATAAAATAACTACAGAAATATATTATACAACATGGGGAATAGTGCCACTATTTTATAATATTGGAGTATAACCTTTTAAAAACTGTGAATCATTGGAGCTCCTGCTGTGGCTCCCGATCGGTGGTGTCTTGGGAGCACTGGGACACAGGTTCTATCCAGAGCCCTGCACAGAGGGTTAAGGATCCGATGTTGCCACAGCTGCGGTGCAGGTCGCAACTGTGGCTCAGATCTAATTCCTGGCCCAGGAACTCCATATGCCACAGGGCAGCCAAAAAAGAAAAACAATGTTTAATCACTATATTGTTCACCTGTAACATACAATATTGTACATCAACTATTCTTCAATAAAAATTTTTTAATAAAAAAGAAAAGAGTTTAGAGGACTAGTCTACTTATAAAGGTGTGGGTGAGGTTTAAGGGATTGGGGCCAGGTACACTGCATTGCATAAGCAATATTTTTGCTCAATTCTCTTTTTTTTGTCTTTTTTTTTGTTGTTGTTGTTGTCTTTTTAGGACTGCACTGGTGGCAATATGGAGGTTCCCAGGATAGGGGTCAAATCAGAGCTGTAGCTTCCAGCCTAGGCCACAGCCACAGCAATGTGAGATCCAAGCCACATCTGTGACCTACACTACAGCTCACAGCAATACCGGATCCTTAACCCACTGAGCGAGGCCAGGTATCAAACCTGCATCCTCTTGGATGCTAGTCAGATTTGTTGCCGCTGAGCCTCAAATGGGAATTCCTCAGTTCTCTTTTCCATCATGTAACTTTATTTCATGCATTCAGATTTTTCTCCATCATTTTTTGTATCTTCCTTCTGCTTTTGCTCTCTCCTTTCCTCCAGTAAAGAGGGCTGTTTGGCTGGTGCCTCGATCAGCAGACGCTTGGAAATAATGCATCATGGCAGCTTTGCAAGGACTTTTCTCTTTTTTCCCTCCAGAGAGAAAAACGAAAGGGTAAGGATGGCTTGAGGGGTTGGATCAGATTTTTTTTTTTATTGGAATTTGCAGCTGTTTCTGGATTGCAGGAGTCACTGGAGGGAAACAATGTGTTCAGGGGCTGAAAGAAATGGTTTGGCTCCAATCTGTCCCATGTCATCTGGGGAGGAATTTCTCATTGACAGAGAGGTCACTACTCAATAAAGATTTTGCCTCTTTCCACAGGAGTGTGTGTCAGGGGAGAAGCATGTGACAGGAACAAAGAAGGTGAAGGCAAAAAACCCCCCAAGATACTGAACTCTGGTCAGGGCACAAACCATTTACTCTCTGGGCTCTGGCTTAGATGTACTGCTCAAGGAATATTAACCATTTAAGAGCCCGAGGCCTGGTGAATCAATCAGACCTCCATTTTCACCCATCCACTGAAATAAAGATGGGATTTATGTAGGCAGGTGGATCTAGCTGATGAATGAATGAGTGAAAACAGTCCAGTGGAAGATTTTCAAATGATATGTATGTGGGAGGTTCATTTTGGCTTCTCATCAAGCATGAAAGGTGAAATTTATGTCTTGAGTGTGGCTGGTTCTATAGACATGCAGGACAAATAAATCAATCTACACCTTTGCACTCACAGGTACATGTTCTCAGTATTATCTAAAGAAGCCTCTGAAATGTGTACTTTTCTCCCTGGCACTATCCCTGTCACAGATCCTGTGATCTTTCTGAAAGGAGCCAGTGAAATAATCTGCAGTCAAGCAGAGGTCAGGCTAAGTGGGCTGTGGACCTATCCAACTTTCATTCCAGATTTTCTTGGTAGATGCTTCAATTTACTTTGGGGTTCACATATATTCCCCCTTATTGATTGTTTTAGAAAGTTAGTGCTATGGGTTGAATTCTGTCCTCCTAAGAAACAGCAATGTCCTAACCCCCAGTACTGGTGAACGTGACCTTATTTGAAATAGGATCTTTTGCCAACGGTGGAGTTAAGATGAAGTCATTAGGGCTGGCCCTGATCTTATATGACTTGTGTCCTTATAAAAAGGGCACATTTGGCACAGAGATAGACTTGCGCTAAGGGAAGACAGTGTGAAGATGCAGGGAGAAGGCAGCTGTCTACAAGCCAAGGAATGCCTGAGGCCATCAGAAGCTGAGAGCCAGACAAGGGATAGATTCTCCCTCACAGCCCCAACCCTGCAAAGCCTTGACTTCAGACTTCCAGCCTCCAGAACTGTGAGACAATAAATCTGTGTGGCCTAAGTCACCCAGTTTGTGGTGCTTTGTTCCAGCAGCCCCAGGAAACAAATACAGTTACACTGGACAGAATCTTCTGGTTCAGTTCTTCGATTTCCTTTTTTTTTTTTGTCTTTTTGCCTTATCTAGGGCTGCAGCCGCCGCATATGAAGGTTCCCAGGCTAGGGGTCTAACAGGAGCTGCAGCTGCCGGCCTTCACCACAGCCACAGCCACGTGGGATCCGAGCTGCGTCTGCAACCTATACCACAGCTCACGGCAGTGCCGGATCCTTAACCCACTGAGCAAGGCCAGGGATCGAACCCGCAACCTCATGGTTCCTAGTCAGATACGTTAACCATTGAGCCAAGATGGGAACTCCATTCAATTTCTTCAATGAAGAAACGGAAGCTTAAAAAGTAAAATGGTTTAGATAGTCACAGAGCCAGTCTGGAAGAGACTTCTAAATTCCCAGATCATCCTTCAACCCATTGATGTAACTGGTCCAATAATTGACAACAATCGGCTTCTAGTGTCAGTCCAAGAGGATGAAGAAATGACATCCCTATCTTCCAATAAATAATATATATGCCACTAGACTTTAAGTGTTTGAAACAAGACTTTGGCATTATTAACAGGGAGTTGGAATGCTTATTCTGTGTCAGTGTCAGGGACTTTTTCTCAATGTCAATGAAGACACTGGTTCATCTTTTAAAAACTTACAGAAACTTGAAGAAGATTATTAATGGGTTATGTGCCCCAATTACACTTTATATAAGAAAAGAGGTAACCATCTGCGGCACCTCTTGGGAAGATTAAGGACAATTTCACCTACTTCTGGTGGCTTTTCTTACAAGAATCTAAAATTAAGGTGATGGGAGTTCCTGTTGTGGCTAAGGGGTAACAAACACGACTAGTATCCATGGGGATGTGGGTTTGATCCTTGGCCTTGCTCAGTGGGTTAAGGAGCTGACATTGCCCTGAGCCGTGGTGTAGATCGTGGACATGGCTCGGATCCCACGTTGCTGTGGCTGTCAGCCCAATTTGAGCACTAACCTGGCAACTTCTATATGCCGTGGGTGCACCCCACCCCTGCAAAAAAAAAAAAAAGAAAAGAAAAAAAAAGAAAATTCAGGTGAAGTTGCTGGAGCTCCTGAACAAGGAAAGCTGTGAATGGTGAGGCTCAGGGTAGGAAGGAACTCGGCCTGCCTGCTCAGTCCTCTTCAGCTGCTCCTAGGACCAGAACCCTACCTGGCGCTGCCTTTCCTGAGGGATGTGAGGGTCCACTAATCTCTCCACACCTGACTCCCTTGTGTTTCTTACTCGGAGTCCTCAGTGGCCAGTCCTAAGGTCCTGGCTGACAATGAGGGGGTCAGTCTTTTTGCTTTCTCACCTTCTGGATGCCAGCGCAACCCACCCATCTTCCCAAGGCTTCTCCGCATATTCCTCCAAAGCAGCTGCTCTATGTCAAAGAGTAGTTAGTAATTGGATTTGAATTGGGAGAGAGAGGTATCACCCTTCATGCCATCATCCGCTGGCTTTGACAGCTCAAAGAAAAACTCTACACACTCTAATGTTCAATTTAAATATAAGACTTTGGGCCCAAAGGACACAGACTGCCAACATAATAACTGAAGAAACCAATTTCTGAGAAAATGTTGGACCTTGTTTGCCTGCATGAAAGTTCTGATTTTGTAACTTGAGAGATGGAGAGGAATTTTGGTGAAGGGGGAGCCAGAAAACAAGGAAAGAGCTGTCTCATCACTGTCTGATTAAGAGGTTAAGAGGACAAGGGCAAAAGGTGGACCCAACTGTTTAAGAGAGACTTGGTGACCTTCTGGCCACACACACACACATTCTCTGGGAAGGGCTACATTATGGCTTCCAAGGGCATTAGGTACTTCTGCCTTCTTGGGCCCCTTCCTCCAGGAAAAATATTAGAAATTATATTTTATGACTGTATTGATATAAATGTGGATATATTCATATCAAATATTAAAAGATTTTCTTGGACCCTAAAGTTCAGTTTTTCTTCCTGGTTTTAAAAGAACTTAAGGAGTTCCTGTTGTGGCTCAGTAGTTAATGAATCTGATTAGGAACCATGAGGTTGTGGGTTCGATCCCTGGCATCGCTCAGTGGGTTAAGCATCCGGTGTTGCCGTGAGCTGCGGTGTAGGTTACAGATGCGGCTCAGACCCTGTGTTGCTGTGGCTGTGGTGTTGGCCTGCGGCTACAGCTCTTATTAGACCCCTAGCCTGGGAACCACCACATGCCGCGGGTGCGGCCCTAGATAAGGCCCCCCAAAAAGAGGAAACTGTTTTGGAAAGAAAATCTAGGTCCATTTCCTAGACTGCTTGGGATCAGCAAATAGAAGTGTCTGTTAGAAGATGGAGGGCTGGACAGGAAGAGGGCTCTCAGCAGACAGCAGAGAGGACATGAGCTGGGGCTCGGGGAAGCTTCAGGTAGGAAGCTTCGGTATATGAGGGTATGAATTGGTATAGAAACCCAGCCTAGGTCAACCAGGTGGAGCCAAAAGAACCCCGATATGGCCATGATGGGCAGACCTACAAATGGAATCCAAGAAGGAAGATTCCTCTAAAAGGTGAAGAAATAAGAACTCCCAGAGCTGGGGGAGGGGATGTATAATTATGACATTCACCATACAAAAAGAAAGAAGGCAGGAAGGAGGAAAAAAGTGGAAGGGAATAAGAGAACGGCAATGACTGACTTGTCAGGACACAGAGAGGACAAGTTTAGATCGAGAACTGGTCTCCTTAGTGCAGAAATTATTTTCATGTTGCTTAATGAGTTTGCTAGACAAGCCGACTCTTACAGTTGCTATTTTCCTAATCTTTTTAAAGAGCATTTCCATTTTCTTTCAGACTCTGATAGAAAATTAGCTTCAGTCACATTTTGTTAAATGAACTTGCTTCGGCGAGCTCTATTAAATCGGCCTCATAAATCAGCTTCTCTGATCCTTCATCATTTATTCTGCGTCTTCCTGGACTCTCTCCCACTTGTCTCTCTCTGGCATGGAGTCATCCTTGGCTGAACACAGTGTCCTTGATCACAGCATCAAGTGTTATGGTGCGTTCTCCCTGCTATCATCCCTCAGTCCTTTCCCTTCATTCCCCCTTTCCTAGGTCTTTGCTTCTGTGGAATGTGTTTAGATACTTGATTGCTCTCAACTCTGCCCCTGGACAGGACTCTGGGTCAAATCTAGGTGGGTTTCTCTGTGGATGTCTCTGTCTGTGCTTATAAACTTGGCAAGATTCCTCAGGCAAGAGTGACACATGGTACCTTCTTAAAACAAGAAACTCCCACAGAAAGTGTCACGAAATTGAGGTTCTCAAACGATCTGGGGGCTGGAATTAGGTGTCAATGGTGAGAAAACTGTTAGGGAGGCTTTAAGACCAAACTTCAACAAAATTGTGATACTGGCAGAATTTATCTTCGGACCTACTGCCCACGGTCTTTTCAGCCCTGACCCTCCTCCTCCAAGTTCTCAGTGTCCACACACTCTTCCTAGATGTTGTGGTCTCCCTTCCCAGGTTTGCCCAACCAGGGCAGCCAGTAAGATTCTAGACCTAATTTTCTACACTTATTCACATTTACATCTAATTAGCTCTCAAACAACAATAAAAGGAACAGATACTTTGCTGAAGAAGATAGAGTAATGATAAATAACTACACGATAACATTGATCAACATGTTTAGCCATTAAGGGAGATGCAAATTAAAACCACAATGAGATACCACCATACATTCACCAGAATGGTGAATAACAAATTGCCATCAAAAAATGAAATTGTCTTAAAATTACATTTTTAGAAATTAAAATGATAGATCATACAAAGTATTGTCGCGAATATAGCGTAATTGGAAATTCCACACACTGCTGGTGGGATGCAAAATGGTAGCCACTTTGGAAAACGGTATGGATAATTTTTTCAAAAGGTAAATATACACAGACCGTATGACCCAGCCATTTCACTTCTAGATAGCTACCCAAGGGAAACACAGGCATATATCCATACAAAGACCGGACACAAATTTTTATAACAGCTTAACTTGGAATAGCCACAAGCTATAAACTCTCTGTATTGGTCTACTGAGGCTGCCATAACAAAATACCACAGACTGCCTGGCTTTAGCAGCAGAAATTCATTTTCCCACAATTTTGGAGGCTGGAAAGTCCACAATCAAGTTTCCAGTGTGGTTCTGGTTCTGGAAAGGGCCCTCTTCCTGGTCTGCAGATGACTGCTTTATCCTTTCCTTCGATTTTGCTGCAGGCTTTCTGGTGTTTCTTCTACGAACACTAATTGTATCCCATCAAGTCCCTACCCTTATGACTTATTTTATCCCGACTATTTCGTAAAGACCGTATTTCCAAATTCAGTCACAGTTGGAGAGGTCAGGGCTTCAGTTTTGGTGGGACATAACTTCAATACATAGCACAACCCAAATATTCATCAAGAAGGGAATGAATAAAGTAATTATGGTATACAATAGTACACCACTCAGCAATTAAAAGAAATAAACTATTTTTTACTATTTTGCTTTTTATTACAGTCAATTTACAATGTTGCGCTAATTGCTGCAGTAAAGAAAAGTGACTTGGTTATACATATATACATTCTTTTTTATATTTTTTCCATCACGTTCTGTCCCAAGAGATTGGATATGGTTCCCTATGCTATACAGTAGGATCTCATTTTCTATCCATTTTAAACTAAATATAATAGTTTGCGTCTACTAACCCCAAACTCCTGATCCATCTCTCTCCCCTCCCTCTTGGCAACCACAGGTCTGGTCTCTATATCTCTGAGGCTGTTTCTATTTTTTTTTTTTTTTTTTCCTTTTACGGCCGCACCCACGGCATATGGAGGTTCCCAGGTGAGGGGTCTAATCAGAGGTGTAGCCACCAGCCTACACCACAACAATGCAGCATTCGAGCCGCATCTGTGACCTACACCACAGCTTACGGCAACACCGGATCCTTAACCCACTGAGCGAGGCCAAGGATTGAACCTGCAACCTCATGATTCCTAGTCG
>PVHT021183631.1:3924081-4050915 GCA_004024745.2 Catagonus wagneri | reverse complement strand
CTAGGGGTCTAATCGGAGCTGTGGCCACTGGCCTGCGCCACAGCCACAGCAACGCAGGATCCGAGCCGCGTCTGCGACCTACACCACAGCTCACGGCAACGCCGGATCGTTAACCCACTGAGCAAGGGCAGGGATCGAACCCGCAACCTCATGGTTCCTAGTCGGATTCGTTAACCACTGCGCCATGACGGGAACTCCCAAAAAAGTTATTCTTATAATATGTTTCTATATGTAGTTGTGGGGAAGTGGAAAGACTAGCTACATATTTAGAAAATGAGTCTGTTTTGAGAGTTTGGGCTAATAAGATTTTTTTTGTTGAGACTGTCCTTAAATAGACTTAATGTCAACCTGTTCTGGCTTTACTAGCAGACAGTCTTGAGAATACTGATTACTGCCTAGTCCCTCTCGCCTACTCCGCTCCCTTCCTTTTCCCCTCTGCACGGCCTTCTTGTCACCTCTGCGGCAGGAGACCTGAAGATGTTGCAGCCTTGTGCAGCTTTTATCCTTTTCCTTTCAGAGCGCTTTAATTTTATTTCTATCTTTGACATCTAGAACAGTACCCTACATGTAACAGGGGCTCAATATATGTTGAATGATGACACATTTAAACTGCTAATGCTTGGGGAGAAGGATCCAAGGAAGGTAAACGTTTATTTTGTTGTAGAGAGAAGCTGCCCTTTAAAAGAGGTACCTGTGAAACCCCCTCACTACATCCCTGCCCCCCATCTAGGATGAGTACAACAAAGGACTTTGGGGTATATGCTGCTTTGCAAGAATTGTCTGAGTTGGCTCTTTAGTTATGCAAAGATAAAGCCTGTGATGGCCCACTGTCCTGGAGGAAGGAAGCAAGTACAGCAAGGTTTGTGGCTAGGGCTTGTCCTAACGCCTTATATGTGATTGAATGCTCAGGAGAGGTTGGAGAAATATGCATCAGTAAACGAAAGCAGTCTAACATTCAGACTATATTTCTTTGGGGTTTAATGTTATTCAACATTTCTGATGCCTGAGATCAGCAGGTAGGCAGGGACACCAAGGCTCCCCAAAGCGCGAATTAATCAATGGCAAGGGGAGCTTGGAATGGCCATTCGGGCTCAATGACAGGACAGAGACTGTCAGATTAGAAAGGCTGTTTTGGGGCAGAATGTGTCTAAGGCTGGAAACCCTTCCTGAGCTAGTCACCTAGCCCTTTGAGTGACCTTTGGAATTAATAACTGAAACACACAGACCAAACCTCAGGAGCTCAGGCCTTGAGAGGTGAGGCAAGACCACTGTAACAGCCAGGGGCTAAAACTCTAGCCTAGAGTGACTGTGTGAGGAGAGACAACCTCTTTCTCTGTTCCTTACACTGACAACAATTTTATCTCCGATTGAGAGTGTGGGGTGTATTATACTAAGTTTTAAATGACACGTTTTGTGATTTTCACATTCTTGTTGTTCGTGGATATTACATAGAAATATAATTGATTTTTATATGATTAACCTTATGTCCAATGACCTTGATGAATCTGCTTATTAATTCTAACAGTTGTTCTCCATAGATAATTTAACTCTTTTTAAGGCTCACCATCATGCCATCTGTGAGTAATGAAGGTTTTCATTTTTTTCTTTCAATCATGATATCCCTCTTTTTCTTGCCTTATTGCATGGGCTAGGACTGCCAATATAATTTGAATAAAGACATGGTGATAGTGAAAAAAAAAAGTGTGTGGGGTGTAGAGCTGAAGTATCTGGGAGCAAGCCCCAGTTCTACCACTTACTACCCTATAGCGTTTTTACAAGGATTAAATGGGAGTTACATGTAACTCTCTTGGAACAATACTTGATGCAGAGTTAAGGGTCCGTAAATGTTGGCTGTGTGCTTTCACAGGGGTAGGCAAGGATGGAACAGGGCTGTAAAATGTCCTTTTGTTTAACTGCAGTCCCACGGGCAGTATGGCAGATTCTCTGGGTCTCCCTTTGTGAGGTGCTTGGACTGCGTGAGGACAAGTGCCTTGTCACAACCATCAACAGTGTTTTCCGGTGCCAGTGGTGCTGATTTCAGACAGATGTCTGAAAGTGACAGATGTCACTTCAGGTGTGGGCTCTGACACTGTCTCTGGTACCCTATCCTATTCGAGCAGGCTCTCTTTGTCCCAGCTTCAAGATGAGCACAGAGAGGCAGGTAGAAGATTTAGGACAGTCACCAAGGCAGCCTCGGGCAGGACAGAAGCCCAGTTTCAAGTGGCAACACTGAACTCAAGTTGTCTGATGAGACAGTGAAATGTGACATTGCTTTGTATACCTTAGCTGGAGTGAAGTGGCTCATCCCAATCACCCTTTTTTTTTTATAAGGGGTGCACCTACAGTATATGGAAGGTTCCAGCCTAGGGGTTGAATCAGAGCTACAGCCACAGCAACACAGGGTCCCAGCCATATATGTGCCCTACACCACAGTTTATGGCAACGCCAGATCCTTAACCCACTGAATGAGGCCAGGGATTGAACCCACATCCTCATGGATTCTAGTCAGATTTGTTTCCGCTGAGCCACAACAGGAACTCCCCAATCACTTTTGAATTCCTTCTACCACAGTGGTACTTAAAATGTGGCCCTGAGCCAATAGTATCATCATGGCCTGGGCACTGGTTAGAAAATGCACATCTTCAAGCCCCATCCCAGACTTCTTGAATCCAAAGAGACTTGAATGTGGGGCCAAGCAACCTCTGTTTTAACAAGCTCTCAGGATGATTCTGGTGCTTATGAAAGAGCTGAAGAACCACCTCTCTCTGACATTCCTGCCAAATGACCTCTGCTTGACCTCTTCTGATGGAGAACTTACCACCTCAGAACATCCTTTTAAATACGCCTTGCCCAAATCAAATTCCTTGTCATTTTTCTTTCATTGGTTTTAATTCCATTCACTTCAGGGAGTAAAATAATAATAACAACAACAACAACAACAACTGAATACCAGGTAACTTTGTCTACATTATATTAGTTGGTAGTTGGATGTGCATTAAATTGTGTGATTTGGATTCTGTATCCTTAGTGACAATCTGCATAATGTATAGATCTTGAATAGCAATGGAAGCACACACTTTAAGGTTTCTGTATCTAAGTTCTTTGTCGAGTATTTATTGCCCAATGGAACATTTGTAGAGGAAGAGATAAAGGAAATTCCTATATTTAAAGAAAGTGAGTTGTAGTGTGAGAGGAGGAATGAACTAGTTAGTGAAAGAACTTCTACCTAATGGTGAAAGGATATGAGTTCTGGTCCTGGATCTGCCACTGGTTAGCTCCGTGCTATCAACTGTGCCAGTTATTTTCTTTGCACCTTAGTTTTCTTATCTGTAAAATGAAGTTGGATTAATTGTCTATTATTTGGAATTCTGTGAGTCCCTTTTTTTTTTTTTTTTTTTTTTTGTTTTTAGGGCCATACCCACGGCATGTGGAAGTTCCCAGGCTAGGGGTCTAATCGGAGCTACAGCTGCCAGCCTACTCCACAGCCACAGCAATGCCAGATCTGAGACACATCTGCGACCTACACCACAGCTCACAGGCAACACTGGATCCTTAACCCACTGAGTGAGGTCAGGGATTGAACCTGCAACCTCATGGTTCCTAGTTGGACTCGTTTCCACTGTGCCTGACAGCTACTCCCAGGATTCTATGAGTTTTACTCTGAGATAAGAAATGCATTTTCAATGCAAGTCAAAACTACAATGAGGACTTGCCCTGTGGCCTAAGGCATAACTACACAGCACTATCTTTGCAATGGCTCTGGTTTGAACCCTGGACTTGGAATTCTACATGCCATGGGTGCGGTCACACATTTTTAAAAAAAACAAAAAATAAAATTACAATGAGGCAACACCTCACACTGGTCAGAATGGCCATCATTAAAAAGTCTACAAATTACAAATGCTGGAAAGGGTGTGGATAAAAGGGAACCCTCCTATGCTGTTGGTGGGAAAGTAAACTGGGGCAGCCACTGTGGAAAATAATATGCAGATTCCACAAAAAAATTAAAAACAGAGTTGCCACATGATCCAGCAACACCCCTCCTGGGCATATACTTGGACAAAACAATGATTCAAAGAGATACATGTACCTCTATGTTTATAGAAGCATTATTCACAATAGCCAAGATATGGAAACAACCTAAATGTCCATCAACAGATGAATGAATAAAGATGTGATCGTATATATGTGCATGCATGTATATATATATATACACATAATGGACTAGTACTCAGACATAAACAAGAATGAAATAAGACAATGCCCTTTGGAACAACATGGCTTGAACTAGAGATTATCATTCTAAGTGAAGTCAGAAAGAGAAAGACAAATGCCATATGATATCCTATATGTGGAATCTAAAATATAACACAAATGAACTTATCCAGGAAACAGACACAGACTCACAGACCTAGAGAACGGACCTGTGGTTCCCAAGGGTGTGGATGTGGGGAAGGGATGGACTGGTAATTTGCAATTAGCAGATGCAAACTATTATATATAGAATGGATGAACAATGGGTTTATCTACTACTACTACTCTATAGCAAAGGGAACTATATTTAATATCTTGTAATAAATCATAAGGAAAAGAATATATATACATAATTGAATCACTGCTGTACTGAAGAAATTAGCATAACATTGCAAATCAACTGTACTTCAATAAAATAAATTTTAAAAAATGCATTTTCATGAGGGATCTGTGTTGATTGGAAGGATTATACAAAAATCACACTCCTGTTTCTTTAAGCACCACTTGCATCCTGCTGTGGAATCTGGGTCCCAGGTCTTTTCACTTTGGAAATGAGCTATAGGTGGCTTAACAGAAGAGAGAATCGTGCAGGAGGAGCTAACGGGCTTTCGAGAAATGACAGACTTACTTTCCTGAAATAAGCTCCAGCCTTCAGCCAAATGACTTGTGTGGATTTCCATAAATAAAAAACCTCATGGTAAATATAGATTCATTAAAGGTTCTTAAAAACAGGATCAAGGCTTGAGCAATAGGCTTGGGTAGGGGGCCTGATGCAACTTTCCTTTTTCTTTTATTTTCCTTCTCTTTTCTTTGCTTTTATCCATGAGCTTCTATCCAAAAAGGATGTGTCAGGACTCTCACATTATAAGTAACTGATTGGCCAACTTAGTTCAGAAGATACTCCTTTTTTTTTTTTTTTTTTTTTTTTGAGTGATGGATACTGGAATGGCTACAGCTTTAAAGGAACAACTGAGTCCAGGGAGCAGACTGGGGATCTGCTTTACGGGATGCAGCTGGGATATGACCCTCTGTATTTGCCTCAGCTCAAAATTCAGATTCTCCAGGAAGAGATTCTGATTGCCCACTTAGGTCCTGTGTCCACCCCTTGATCAGAGGAGGAGTCCTGTGATGGACAGTCTCACCAGAAGAGCATGGGATGGGGTAGAGGAGCTCCTGAAAGTGTGTGTGTGTGTGTGTGTGAGTGTGTGTGTTAAGAGTGGGAGTCTAGTGGCTGCTACCAGAAGGGGAGGGGTGATGAGCAGACAGATGGCCTTGTGTCTGAAGTCCAGAACCCCTCAGGGATAACTGCAAGTGTCAGTGGCATCAGGTACCACCAAAGTGCTCCCAGGGCACAAGTGGGGAATTTTAGGAGCTCTGGGAGCCAGCTGGCCCAAAGGCTGACACTCGGTGACTGGTTTATAACATAAAGGATGCAGCCAACTTTTCTCCTACTTCTTACGAACCTTGTAAACAGTTGGTATTCAATAATATTCACTGACTGACCAACTGAATGGATGAATGAATGAATGGCACAGCTCTTACATGGGCTCAGGAAGGATTTCTGTTCCACATTAGCCTGAGCTGAATTTGTTTAGAAAATGCTTAATGACAAATCTTTTCATTTCAAGGGATTGGAGGCCACCAGAGCGATCATCAGCAAAAGATGGTCCTTGCTGAGATGTCATTTCTGGCAGGCAGGGATAGACCGAACCAAGACCTAATGCCAGTGAGCCTCTGCCCCTTGTCTTGCTTCCTCTCTGAATCTGCTCCATTTTCCCATGTGAATGTGGCAGTCTGGCATTCCTGAATTTTCAGTCCACCTTGTCAGAGAATAGCTATCTGTGCCTCCCAGATTTGTATCTCCTCTGTCAAGAGCCCAGGGTGACTGAGATTAAATTACCTTCATTCCCATTACAAACTCAGAGCAGGGACATTATGTACCCATCTTGGGCCAGGGGTCTGTTCAATCAACCAAAACAGCCAAAAAGGCACTGTAGGAGGGTCACAATTATGATGTGGATTTGAGTATAGGAGCAGTTTTTGGGAAAGAAGAGAGATTTGGGCAGACAATATAATTGGTGTCTCCTCTAGAAGTCAGATAAAGCAATGGCTTAACAGTTGCAGTGCTTTAAGAATCCTAGAGATCTATGACCTCATCTGATTCTTGGCCCAACTCTATGAGGCAGGCAAATCAGGTTTGACAGTCTTCCTTCCATATCTACTTTACTCACTCTGCTATGGGATCTGTTTTTAATTCCTGTTGCTCCCATTTGACCTCACATTTATTTGAGGCAGAGACCATATCCTTCTGAGCTGGGCATCTATGGCCCCACTACCTAGCTCTGGGCGCTGTACGTGGTGGCATCTAAGTGATATTGATGCAGCTGAATTCCTGTTTTCACAGATGAGAAGACTGAGATCCAGAGTATTGAATGACTGGCTGCAGGATACACAGCGAGAGGGAAGAAAACCTGATGAATCGCGATGAGAAACACTGAGTTCTCATTCCTCTATACATACAGTGAATGATTCTTAGCAATAACAGATAAACCCTCAAGAGCCCTCCGTTAAATTGTGGCTTACACTAGATTATCATCTGAGAGAGGGGGTCTACAACAACTCAGAAAGATCATGCTTTATGGCTGAGGTCTCAGGCTCTGGTATTAGAAGCTTGAAGGCTGGTGGCCTCCATGCGAACAGTTTCAGCTCTTCAAACTGGGTCTTTACCAGAGGAGCTAGACAAACAAGTAAAGAAGGCAAGTTATTAGAACATTCAGCTTCTTAGCTGTCTGACTTTTGAACTTGATGGGAGAGGAAGGAGAAAGAAGCTGCGGGGGATACTGCCCTTTTGGGAAGCTTTCTTCCTCACAACAGTACGTTAACAGAGACACCTACAAGCTGGGGTTGATGGTCCCCAAACTGTGTGAAATCTTCCAGTTCTGTCATTTACCAAGTGACCTGGGCAAGTCACCACTGTGTCCATCCTCCCAGGGCTATGTGTGAGTTAATGAGAAAATATAGGAGAAAGCCCTTTATATACAGCAGATCATTATATAAGCACCATTATCTCTCTCCACTCAAAGAAGGACAGACAGAATTGTGCTGGACAAAGATGGTGCTTTTCTTCAAAGATCTGATGGTCAAGGGAGGGGAGCAGGTGGCAGTGCAAAGTGGTGAGGGTTCCTGGTGTGGGTCAGTTCTATGTGACCCAGAGAGGAAGCCTGTGTGTCTAGTATAGTCAGGAAAGTTTGCCAGAGCTTGGAGCTCTGGGGCGAGGTCTTAAAGCCTAGGTAGGAACTCAGTAGGCAGAGGAAGTTATGTTTGCAGGAGTGAAGTGGTGGAGTTATATGGCAAGATGATTTTGAAGAGATGGAATTACAAGAGGCTGAGGGTGATATCTCTACTGTCAGATATTGTCAGAGTTGTAATATTTGTTTTTTGTTGTTGTTGTTTTCTTTTTAGGGCGCACCCACGGCACATGGAAGTTCCCAGGCTAGGGGTCGAATTGGAGCTACAGCTGCCGACCTAGGCCAAAGCCACAGCAACACCAGATCTGAGCCGAATCTGCAACCTACACTGCAGCTCACAGCAATGCAGGATCCTTGACCCACTGCATGGGGCTAGGGATCGAACCCAAGTTCTCATGGATACTAGTCGGGTTCATCACCGCTGAGCCATCAGCGGGAACTCCCAGAGTCGTAATATTGTGCTGTATAGGCCACACTTGGCCATCTGATTTCTGGGGGCCCAAAGAGAAGCTCTTTGAAATCACAGGCCCTTAAGAGTCCTTTTCCTCAGCTTGTTAGTGGCATCCATTCCTCTGTTCATTTCTTCAGAGCTAGACAAGATCTTGAAGGCAATCTGGTGCCACCCTCTGCTCCAAGGCAGATATGGGTTGGTGTCCTCGTTTTACTGACGAGGCCAATGTGGGTGAGAGATGCTCCAGTTGGTAACCAGGGACACAGAATCTGGAACTGACTTCCTTGGAGCTCTTGTTCTCCAGCAAGATGCTTCTCTTCTTGGGTTCCCTTTAAGTTTCAAATCTTCATTTCAGGTAATACTGGAAGTATGATTTATTCACTCTTCAGAGTTTGAGTCCTTTCTTGGCAGCCAGTTTTTTAAAAAAGGAGAGAAGCTGAGACAGGGAGGAACAAACAGTGGGAGGGCTGAAGGTTTCAACAGCAAAAAGATGAACTTCCTCGGTTGTTACTGGATTCAGCATCTGTAGCAAGCCCACCCAGTAGAAAGGCTTCTTATCCACACCATGGGCCTAGGGAGCTCTGAGAACCACGACCACTGTTTTCCTAGTCAGTGACTGGAAGGAACCCTAGTGTATAAGGTTAGGGGTTTGAGAGTTTATCAGAATAAATTGCTATTATTTTATTTTCCTGTTTCCTTTCCCCTCTTACCCACCCCTATTAGTGACCTGGTGTCATGGCCCCAGGAGGATAGTAACACAGAGATAGAGGATCAGGCAAGTGAGGGAGGGGAATGTGGGGCAGATGGCATCTGCAGACCCAGCTGTGGCTCACGAGGTACACAGACGACTCAGCCTGTGCACGTGGAGCTGTGGGAAGGAGGGCAGGGTAGAACAGGGGTCACTGTTGGAGTGGCTAGAGTGACAGGGGACAAGTGTGCTGCCTGTGGGTTATTAATAGCTACTAGGACACATATTACAACTCAGGGGCAGAACTGTCACACCTGGCAAATCCACACCCCCTCACCAAAGACACATGAAGTATGCAAAGGGCCCTTTCTGAACCCAGCTTGTTCAGGTTATTAGGAAGCAGGATGCCTCAGGTGGAGTTAGGGAGATCCCTGGTGCCTGCTCAAGCTGTATGTTGTGGTTCTGCCCCTCTCTTTAAAAAGAGGATGGAAGGAAGGAAGGAGAAAGGGAGGGAAGAGGGGAGAGGGAAGGAAGGAAGAAGGAAGGAAGGAAGGAAAAAAGGGGGAGGGCAAGAAGGAAGAAGGGGAGGAGGGAGGGAGAAAGGAGGGAAGGAAGAATGGATTGAGGAAGATGAACATCAGGTTGCTCACATCAAAACCCAAGACAAAGATACCACAAAAAAGAAAATTACAGGCCAGTTTCACTGATGAACATAGATGCAAAAATCCTCAACAAAATACTAGCCAACTTAATCCAACAATACATTAAAATGATTGTACATCATGATCAAGTGGGATTTATCCCAGGGATGCATGGATTCTTCAACATCCACAAATCAATCAGTGTGACACACCACATTAACAAACTGAAGAATAAAAACCATATGATCCTCTCAATAGATGCAGAAAAAGCCTTTGACAAAATCCAACACCCATTTCTGATAAAAACTCTTCAGAAAGTGGGCATGGGGGAACCTACCTCAACATAATAAAGGCCATCTATGACAAACCCAGAGCTCACGTCATTCTCAATGGTGAAAAGCTGAAAGAATTCCCGCTGAGATCAGGAACAAGACAAGGATGTCCACTCTCGCCACTGCTATTCAACATAGTTTTGGAAGTCCTAGCCACAGCAATCAGAGAAGTAAAAGAAATAAAAGGAATCCAAATTGGAAAGGAAAAAGTAAAACTATCACTATTTGCAGATGACATGATACTATACCTAGAGAATCCTAAAGACTCTACCAGAAAACTGTTAGAGCCCATCAATGAATTTGGCAAAGTTGCAGGATACAAAATTAATACACAGAAATCAACTGAATTTCTACATACTAACAATGAAAGATCAGAAAGAGAAATTAGGGAAGCAATTCCGTTTACCATCACATCAAGAAGAATCAAATACTTAGGAATAAACCTACCTAAAGAGACAAAAGAACTGTATGCTGAAAACTATAAGATGCTGATGAAAGAAATCAAGGATGACACAAACAGATGGAAAGACATACCATGCTCTTGGATTGGAAGAGTCAATACTATCAAAATGACTATACTACCCAAGGCAATCTACAGATTTAATGCAATCCCTATCAAATTACTGAGGATATTTTTCAAAGAACTAGAACAAAATATTTTAAAGTTTGTTTGGAAGCACAAAAAGACCCAGAATAGCCCAAACATCCTGAAAAAGAAAAAGGGAGCTGGAGGAATCAGGCTCCCTGACTTCAGACTCTGCTACAAAGCTTCAGTCATCAAAACCTTATGGTACTGGCACAAAGACAGAAATATAGATCAGTGGAACAGGATAGAAACCCCAGAATTAAACCCATGCACCTACAGTCAACTAATCTATGACAAAGTAGGCAAGAATATACATTGGAGAAAAGATAGCCTGTTCAATAACTGGTGCTGGGAAAACTGGACAGCCACATGTGAAAAAAATGAAATTAGAACACTTCCTAACATCATACACAAAAATAAACTCAAAACGGATTAAAGATCTGGATATAAGACCAGATACTATAAAACTCTTAGAGGAAAACATAGGCCAAACACTCTCCGACATAAATGAAAGCAACATCTTCTCAGACCCATTAGAGTCTGTTAGAGTAATGACAATAAAGAGAAAAATAAACAGATGTGACTTAATTAAACTTAAAAGTTTCTGCTCAGCAACAGAAACCCTAAACAAAACAAAAAGACAACCCATAGAATGGGAGAAAATATTTGCAAATGAATCAACTAACAAGGGATTAATCTCCAAAATTTACAAACACCTTCTATAGCTCAATACCAAAAAAACAAACAACCCCATCAAAAAACGGGCAGAAGACCTAAACAGGCAGATATCCACAGAAGACATACAGATGGCCAAAAAACACATGAAAAGATGTTCAACATCACTCGTTATTAGAGAAATGCAAATCAAAACCACTATGAGGTACCACCTTACACCAGCCAGAATGGCCATCATCAAAAAGTCTATAAACAATAAGTGCTGCAGAGGGTGCGGAGAAAAAGGATCCCTCTTACACTGTTGGTGCAACCACTGTGGAAAACAGTATGGAGATTCCTTAGAAAACTAAAAATAGAATTACCATTTGATCCTGCAATCCCACTCCTGGGCATCTATCCAGAGAAAACCATGACTCGAAAAGACACATGTACTCCAGTGTTCATTGCAGCACTCTATACAATAACCAAGTCATGGAAACAACCTAAATGCCCATGGACAGAGGAGTGGATAAGGAAGATCTGGTACATATACACAATGGAATATTACTCAGCCATTAAAAGGAACAAAATAACAACATTTACAGCAACATGGATGGACCTAGAAATTATCATGTGAAGTGAAACCAGTCAGACAATGAGACATCAACATCAACTGCTACCGCTTACATGTGGAAACTAAAAAAAGGACACAATGAACTTCTTTGCAGAACAGATACTGACTCACAGACTTTGGAAAACCTATGGTTTCCAAATGAGACAAGTTGGGGGGGATGCACTGAGGGTTTGGGATGGAAATGCTACAAAAATTGAGCTGTGATGATTTTTGGACACCTATAATTGTAATAAAATTCATTAAGTAATGGGGGAAAAAAAAGAAAAAGGAAAACAAAAAACAGAAAACAAACCTAAGCTCAGACCAAACTCCCAGAGGTTTTCTCTTCTCCCATACCCAGCCTCATGCCTGAGTGGGGAAACTGTCCCATTGAACATGAGATTCTACTTATGACATGCTGGGGTCCTAGAAGGGGAGCATACGAATCCAAATGTTGGGAAGCAAATAATGAACACAGACTGCCAACCCTGATGCAGGAGGGTGAACGAAGGCTGCAGGCTCCAGGTCAGGGATGGTGATGGGCATGGGATTGAGTCCACACCTCAGACTTCCTCTTTGCTCTCCTTGTGCACAAAAGACATCCTCAGTCCATCCTCTGAGCCTGGAGGGACTCTCTGGACTAGGGATTCTCTGAGCTGGAGGCTGCACTGAGTCTGAAGTGGACTGGAAGGGTTGGGCCTGGCTCCAGGCTGGGAGGACTGACCGTCAGCACAGCCACTGGGCTTGAAGGGTGGGCAGCGCTGCCCCAGGTATCACTGCCTGGCAGTCACAGCTTGGCCAGGTTATCATAAAGGGGAGGGAAACAATCTGCCTCCTCTAACCCATATCGAATCCCGAAAGAGTACCTCTATAGTGAGATGGATCTAGAATTTTGCTCTGACTCAGACCATTCATATAACTTAATGTCCCGGCCCCAGTTTATATACAAAGGGGTTACTAGAAGCACCCAGAGCATAGGTTTTTGTTGAAGATAAAATGGGAAAGACATGAGAAGTGCTGGACACAGGCCTGACACGTAGATGCACCCGAGAAAGGTTATTTTTGCTGTTCTCCTCCAATCTCAGTATGTCCTTTCACAAAGACAAAGCCAGTAGACAGCAGGAGACCTGGTGAGAAACAAAAAAAAGCAACCCTCTTGGAGGAAAGTGGGAAAAGCTTGGGGATTGAAGGCTGTTACTTCTGACCTGGTCTAGAGGCTTCTTTTACTTATTGCTTCATTATCACACTGAATAGCTTCCCTGATTTTATTATTATTTTTTTGGCTGCACCCATGGCATGCTTAAGTTCTGGGGCCAGGGATCAAATCCACACCACAGCAGTGACCCAGGCTGATGTATTTACAACGCCAGATCCCATGTGTCACCACACTTAATCCTTAAAACCACTTTAGATTGAGAGTGTTTGTATATGTCCAACCTTATCAAATTGTATGCATTAAATATATATAGTTCTTCATATATCATTACACTTCAGTAAAGCTATAAAAGAGCCCTTTGGAGGTAGATGTGATTTTTTTTAAATCCCTATTTTGCAGTTGAAGAAACTGAGGCTTAACAGAGAGGTTAAGTAAATTGTCCTAGAACACACAGCAAGTCATAGCAGAAATGGAATTCAAATACACACATTCTGGTTCCAGAATCTATGCTCCTAATCAGTGCACCTGTGTATATACATAAAAGTGTTTTCAGAACCATAAAACACTTAAAATGTCAGCTGTTATGACAATTGGGAGCATAGCTGGTGGGTCAGTGGCATCATCCTTGTACACTAAACAAGGGCATGTGTCTCAGCCCCAAACCTACTGCCTGGTAGAAGAAGTTCTCAGTCACTCTGCCGTCCCTGGCCACTGTCCCCAAGAGACAATAAGATGTAAAAGAAAGAATGGCTATTCCATCATGTATGGACAATGTCTTTGTGTAATGGATTCACTTTGCTGCATACCTGAAACTAACACAACATTGTTAAGTCAACTATATATACTCCAATAAATTTTTTAAAAATTCCATCATGTGTAAACATTTGAGAGAGTGCAGTGCTATGGTGTGGGGGGTGGGTTAAGGGCAAGTAACAAAATAATAAAGAGACAGAGCACACTGCTACAAGCAATTGCCCCTGACCTGGGCATCAACACAATCAGAAGCAAAGAAGGGATGTCCTCAGATTGGGATCAATCCACCTTTAGTATAACAGGAAACACAGGATCATTTCCCTGATGTTCCACCGGCCTAACAGGCTGCCGTCTGGTGCTCCCACTGTCCCCACTCGGGGCTCCATCCTGTGATCCAGAAAACATGCAAATGTCATCCTAAAGATCTAACCAGAGTCGGGAGACTCATGTCATGTCTGTGAGTAAAAGGAGAATGGCCTTCAACTCTGAGAAGTAGAACCATTTAAAAAGGTTTCTTTGGATGAGTCAAGAGAGAAAGACACATACTGTATGGGTATCACTTATACGTAGAATCTAAAAAATTCAACCAACTAGTGAATATAATGAAAAGGAAGTAGACACCAAGATAGAGCACAAACCAGTGGTTACCAGTGGGGAGAGGCAAGAGGGGGAGGGGCAGTGCAGGGGTAGCGGCAAAAAGGGTTACTGTGGGATATATGAAATCATGTGTGTGACACTTTTGAAAATTGTAAAGTACTATAGAATTTAAAGAACCTTTCATGCAATTAAAATAAAAAAAAGGTCTCTTTGGGTAGAAATCTAGAAAGCTCCATGCTAAAACAGGAAGTATTTTACTGTTTGAGCCTGAGTGTTCTCTCATCGTTACGGTACATGTCCACTGCCCCTTTACGAAGTTACCGTTCTCTGGACTGAACTACCTAAGAGTCGTTGGCTGAACTCCAGACCGACATAATCAGCTGCCCACCTGACATCTGTACTTGGATGTGGGGCGGTGACCTCGCACTGCGCGCGTCTAACAGTGAGCTGAGCTGCCGGCTTGCTCTCCGTTCTCCATTGATGACAATGCTGTGCTTTCAGTCACTCAGGCCAAAACCCTTGGTGTCGTCCTTAACTCTTCTCTTCCTTTCCTACCTCTTCCAATCCACCAGCAAAGCTAGCTGCTCTACCCTCAAAATATATTTGATATATTTCTGACCACCTTTCTGAATCCCTTGTCACTCCCCTGGCCTAACCTGTTGTTATCCGTTATCCAAGATTATTGAAGAGCCTCCTCATTTCACGTCCCAGCCCTCGTTTCTGCAGCCCGTGGTGAACCTAACAGCCCGAGCCTTCCTGTGAAGTAAGTCAGACCACACAACTCCTCTGCTGAAAACTCTTCAATGGCTCCCATCTCGTTCAAAGTGTCGACTTAAAGGAAAACACACAACGTAAGAGTTTTGAGTCTAAGTTTTATTCAGGGACTTACTGAGGACCATAGCTCAGGAGACGGCCACTCAGCATGGAGGAACTGTTCCAAAGTAGGGGAGGAGTCAGTTCATATACACAATTTTTTGGTCACAAAGAATAGTTATCTCACATTAGTGACTTTAGAGCTTTTCTATGTCTGGAAGATGCAAGAATCTGGGGTCAATGAAATCCTTCCTGAGACATTTGTCCAAAGCATAGAGTGCCCCATCCTGTTTTTCACCCTCAATTCCCCTCAGGGGGCGCTGAGAGTGGGTGACTGCCATGGGTTGTGACATAACCCTTGCAGAACTGGATGGTGAGTAATGTGTTTTGTTCTTTGTTCACAAAAGTAAAGGCCAAAGTCTCCTTTGCCTAGCACAGGATCTGGTCCCCAATACCTCTCGAACCTCTTACTGTCCCGGAACACTCCTACCGATTTCAGAGGGACAGCAGTGAGTGATGGCTTGAAGTGAGATCGTAATTCTCTGCTCAGGAGTTAAAGCTGGGCAGCCTGGGTAAAAACCAGGAGTCACAGCAGCTAGACCAGCTAGAGGCTAGAGGCTAAAAGTAAGAGCTGCCCTGATTCTTGTCCCCATTGAAAGCAAGAGCATTTCAAGGAGGCAAAAAATGTAAAAACAGATGCAAAGCACAACATGTGGGACAGCACACAGAGAGGTAGTTTATTGATCTAAGACAGAGCAAGGTAGTAAAACACACCCAAAGGGGTAGTGCAGGTGTGGACATCCTCCTGAATGAGGAGAGAGCAAGAGAGGAGATTTAAATCCCTTATAGGGGCAGATCTCCCAGGTCTTTGTTTTCCTTTGGCCAATCATCTTGTTTTATATCTCACACCTGGTCAGAACCAGCACCCTCCCCAAGCTGTGTGTGCATCTTTTAGCCAAGCTGGATTCTAGAGCAAAGGTTTACAAGGAAGATTAACAACATTCATAACGGGATGGCTCCCTTTCCCTTTTTGACCTGGAGCAGTCTTTCTGCACGTGTGGTAAGGGAGGTCTCCTTGACCTTATGAGTGATTGATGTGCTTATTTTATCTTTTACTCCAAGAGAGCTCAGCTTCTGCCATAAACTTACTCCTTGGAATGTCAAAGAGAAGCAAGGCCCAATTTACTCAGCCTGACAAGTCCCAGTTGTTCTCGGCCCAGAGGCCCATCTATCTCTGACCTCAACACCCACTAGGTTGGCCTCCTTGCTCTTTTCTCCAATACACAGGCACGTTCCTCCTCAGGGCCTTTGCACTGGTGTTTCCTCTGCCTGAATGCTCTTCCCCATATCTGTATGGCTGGCTACCTGAATTTCTTCAGATCTTTATTTCAAAAGTCACCTTGTTAAGGAGGCCATCTCTGGCCACTGTGAAATGGAACCTCTTCTAACATTTCATTTCCCTCTCTCTACTTTCCCTGCCTTTTTTTCCCTTTCTTAACACTGACCCCTCTATAATATTATATTATGTATTTTACTTGCTTCTCTTATTTGTCTGTCTCTCCTATTAGAAGATGAGATTTATGAAGGGACTTTTGTATATTTTGTTCACTATTGGACCCCCAGTACCTTGAACAATGCCTGCCACACAGTAGACACGTGTAAATATTTGGTGAGTAAATGAATGAATGGACTAAAAAAACAAGGAACACAAAATTAGCTGTGGACCCTTTAGCAAGTCATTTATCTTCTCTAGGCGTTTCCTTGGATGTAAAATTGAGGTTTTGCACTAGATGGCGCTAAGGTTCCCTGCAGCTGACTTGAAGATAGTTCCCGCGTGAACCTGAAGAAAGGATATACAGAAGGTCTGAAGATGTGGGTTCAAGCCCCAGTGATATCACTTGTCTAGATTTTGGTTTCCACAACAACTGAAGAGACTCCACCCAGTGATCATGAAGTTACTTTCAGCACTTAAGTGTAAAACTGGGAAAAATGTCACTTAAAGAAAGAGAAAAATGGCCGCCATACTCCTCAATACCGCACGGTGGCGAGGTTGTCCGTCATTGTCTCTAAGAGGTTGTTGCTGTGCCAGGTCTGTAACTAAATAGCTTTTGCTCTCCTAAATCTATTTTTCACGGACCACTGTGATGGTCGCTCATTCATCAGATCTTACTGGTTTGTTTAAACGACAAATGACAAAAATCTTTCAGTTGATTTTTTTTTTTCCGAGAAGAAGGCATTGATCTCAAAAGCAAAACAGTGAGCTAAACTTTCGTTTAAATGTCACCAACATGATTTAAAGGCTGAGATCTGAAAAGTTGATGAATAAAAGAAGTCTATGCCAGTGTTAGATGACTGAGGCCCGGGCCACGCTAAATTCATTTTAAAAGTACCTAGCCACATGTATCTGCACATAACCAAGAATGTTTCCTCCAGGAGGTGGAAAAGATAGGCAAGCAATGGACTGTTTATATTCCAGGAATTTCTTTGTTTGCTTGGAAGAGCCACTAAAACCTCTGAGAGATAAAAAAGATTATGAACAGTGATGGCATACACAGGGTGCCCTTAATTCATAGTAGCCATTATCATTACTGGTATTAATATTACTGTAATTGTCATCCTTGGGTTCTGTTTTTTTCCCTCCTCTACCATCTCTCCAACTAACAGTAATGCTTTTAGCTTGAAATACAGTCCATTATTACAAAAAAAAAGATTTTGGTGTTATTTTAATTACAAAAGTGTTACATGATTATTTTAGCCATACATGAAAATTAAAAGTAAAATGAAGGCAACACAAATTATCCATACTCTACCACTCAGCTCAGAAATAACTAATAATTTCTCTCTTTTTTTTGCATTTTAAGGCTGCACCCACAGTATACAGAGGTTCCCAGGCTAGGGGTCCAATCGGAGCTGTAGCCGCCGACCTACCACCACAGCAACGTGAGATCTAAGCCGCATCTGGAACCTACACCACAGCTCATGGCAACGCCAGAGGACAGGGATCCAACCCGAAACCTCATGGTTCCTAGTTGGATTCATTTCCGCTGCACCACGATGGGAACTCCACTAATAATATTTTGATACTACATTTAAGGCACACACACATGTTCGTGACCGTATTGCATAAAGAGTTTCGCGTTTTTTTTTTTTTTTTTTTTTTTTGGTTTGTCTTTTTAGGGCCACACCCTAGCATATGGAGGTTTCCAGACTAGGGGTTGAATGGAGCTACAGCTGCCAGCCTACACCACAGCCACAGCAACTTGGATCAGAGCCTCATCTGTGACCTACACTAGAGCTTATGGCAATGCCAGATCCTCGACCGACAGAGGCCAGGGATTGAACCCTCATACTCATGAATACTAGTCAGTTTCATTTCCGCTGCGCCACAACGGGAACTCCCGAAAATCAATACATTTTAATGGTAGAAAATACTGAATAGAACAGGACAAAGAAAAAAAAATCACTCCTAATTCCATTATCCTAGACTAGAGATAGTTGCTCACATTTTGAAATATTTCTTTCAATAATATTAATGCAAATATACATTCCATAAAATTAAAAATATATTTCATATACAGTTCTTTCTCTTGATTTATCAAATTTATTTTTAGAATATTTTACAGTTACAACAGACAGTTTTCTATTTTTTCTTTTTACTTTATGTGAACATTTTCCCATTCATTGCATGCTCTTCAAAAACCCCAACTGTACGGATAATTTTCCCTTTAATTCTCTTTTGATTGGTCCTATTTGGGGTCTCCAACTAAAAGACTTAAATGCAGTCCTTGCAGACCCAGCATGGTCAAAAGAGGTGTAATTTCAAAGAGAGCCGTCTCATGGGGCTAGCTCCGCAAAGAAGCAGAAATTCTGTTTGACCTTTATTTCTTGATTAAAAGGCTCTGATCATTGTTAAAATGATGCAATTTGGTCTCCAGAGATGAGACATTGTAAAAAGCTGCCATAAAACAGTTATTTTCTGAACTGAGGTTTTTGTAGGGGAAAGGAGGGAGAAGAAGGGAGGGAAGATTTCTTACCATTTTTGATGTTTCAAGCCCCATTAACTCTCAGAAGACAGGAATCAAAGTACTACTGACTGTGATAAGAACATCTACAATTTATGGAGCACCGATTATGTATTAGATACTGCCAGGAGTACTCCTGACTTCATCTAATCTCACAACCACCTCATTTTACAATGAATGAAATGGAAGTTCAGAAGAATGAAGTGCCTTGTCCACAGTGACCTTGACAATGATTTGGCTCTAACTTCTGTTCAATCAGCCCCACCTCACACAGTTCCCAAACATTTAACAAATATCATGTTTCTGCAAATGGAGTTTATGAATCAGAAACTAGGACTCCTCTTCTGAAATGGGGTAACATGAGAGGTGAGAGGGGTGGACTAACTCTTGGAAAACCTTAACATCTTCCTGAGGGATTTTTAGCATCAAAATACTCATTTAAAATACTTCCCAGAAGACTTGAGGAGAGGGATTATGTTTTAGGCTCAAACAACAACAACAACAACTACCACTACTACTACTACTTGACAGACTGTGCTAAGCACATAGTATACATCTTGTCATTTAATCATTCCAGGAGCCCAGTGAGAGAGGTATTAACCCCAATTTCCAGATGTGGGATCCGGGGCACTGGGGGTTAACTTGAATAATGGCAGACGGTGCTTATGGATTCCCATTCAGACAAAGTCCAGGGCCCCAAACTTTAATCATCAATCTCTGATGTCTGTTTTTTGCTTCCTCCCTCCCTTCTCTCCCTCCTTCTTTCTGCCTTTCCATTTTTTTCCTCTTCCTTTTTCTGTTTTAAGGCAAAAGCCCTGGTTCAACTCCCAATCAAGAAGTCTCTGCAGGAGTTCCCGTTGTGGTGTAGCGGAAACAAATCCGACTAGGAACCATGAGGTTTCAGGTTCAATCCCTGGCCTTGCTCAGTGGATTAACGATCTGGCGTTGCCGTGAGCTGTGGTGTAGGTTGCAGACGTGGCTCCGATCTGGTGTTGCTGTGGCTGTGGCTGGCAGCTGTGGCTCTGATTAGCCCCTAGCCTGGGAACCTCCATATGCCGCAGGTACGGCCCTAAAAAGGAAAACAAACAAACAAACAAAAAGCCTCTGCAGTTTCCTAGGGTGCAATTAATTAATAAGTCCCTAGAGTGCTTCTGAGGGTGATGGGCACAGGAAAGAAGGAAATAAATATACTGACTATCTAGTAGGTGCTAGGTAGCGTGCTAAGAGTTTTTGTATGACTTATTTCATTTAATCCTATAATCCTGTATAAAAATCAGGTCTGGAATTCCCCAGTGATTCAGGGGCTTAAGGATCCAGCGTTGTCACTGTGTGGCTTGGGATGCTGCCGTGGCATGGGTTGATCCCTGGCCTGGGAACTTCTTCTACATACCTAGGGCAAGGCCAAAAATAAATAAATAAATAAATAAATAAATAAATAAATAAATAAATAGATAAATGAAATCCAGGTTTTATTTTTACAACTCTTTAAAAATAAGGACATTGAGGTTCAAACAGGTACCCTGCCCAAAGTTACACCGATTTCAAAGGACAGAGCCAGGAGAAATCATCATGATCTTCTGACCTAAGTCCATTGCTAAGACGCGTCACTAGTTGCTATTATTTTCTCCCTGCGTCATGCTATGCCTTCCAGCGTGGTAGAGAAAATGGTTCTCTTAGGTGGTGACATTTGTCACCCTTGCTTAATAATGGTGGAATCTTGGTAATTCCACTTGGCTTTCAAAGCCTTCCACAATCTGCTCTTTCTTTATTTAGAAAATTTTGTTTTTTTAACCACTCTCTTTTTGCTTTCTTACCTCTTCCCAGGCTAGTATTTCCATTATTTCCATCCGTTGTATTAATTTCCATTTCCATATTTCCTATTCTCCACTAATCAAGCCATTTATAACCTTTGACGTCCAACTTAAGCACCTCCTCATCCATTCCTCATCTGCTCTCCTCCTCAGAGATGGTAACAGCTGATCATCTCCCTCCCAGCCCTGCTTAAAAGCTTTCAGGGCAAACCTTTTATCTACTAAACCAAGCCCAGGTTTTTTTTCTCAGCCTGGTATTCAAGTCAGCCATTCACTCACAAATATGTACTGAGAAACAATTATGTGCCAGGCACTCTCTAGGTGCTGGGAAAACTGTGGAGAACCGGACAGATGGTTGCTGCCCTCATGGTGAACAAGCTAGACATTAAATAATTACAAATAGCCAATTAAGTACTTACTCGTCTGAATCAAGAAATTACAAGGCCCTCAACAATCTGGTCTCAACCTATCTTTTCAGAGTTCTTCCTCATCCTTTTACTCCATCCATGGGCTCACTCAAACTTCCTCACCCCTGTGGCTGTGTCCATGCTCAGCCTCCATTCCTGAATGCAGGTGCCTCTCACCTCCAGAATGGGCTTTGGTTCTGTCTCTTCGATGAAACCCAGCCAGACAACTCCTGCTAGACAGCTTTAGCCTGAAGGATCTTCCCTCATTTGAATTCCTAGCACTTATCCATTCAACAAATATTTACAAAATGACTTCTTGAAATGTTTGATGAATGACTCTTCATGAGATCCTAAACACATGCTATGGTATTAAAGATTTAGTTATGTGGGGTGTAAGTCTTTTCCTATTGAGAAGGATCAAGTTTTTTTCTTCTTCTGGGTGGGGGAGGAATGGAGACCAATTGAATAAAATAAAACTGTGCAGTAAAACAAAATCATCAATAAGCAAAATAAAATATATATTTCCCAGTTACTCATAATACTACCATTTGAAAGAGATCCACCACTTATGATAATTTTCTCTTTTTTTAGTGTTTCTTTCTTTTGTGTGTATCTACACCATTGTATCTACACCATTTTGTAAAATTTTTTTTCTCCAAATTAAATTTTTATCAAGAAAATATTTTTTCTCAGTGTATCACACCATTTTGTGTATCTACACCATTTTGTAAAATTTTTTTCTCCAAATTAAATTTTTATCAAGAAAATATTTTTTCTCATGGTATTTTTATATTTGTTTGTTTGTTTATTTATTCTTTTTAGGGCCACACCTGAGGCATATGGAAGTTCCCAGGCTAGGGGTTGAATCGGAGCTGCAGCTCTTGGCCTATGCCACAGCCACAGCAATGGAGGATCCGAACCGCATCTGCAACCTACACCACAGCTCACACAATGCTGGATCCTTAATCCACTGAGCGAGGCCAGGGGTTGACCTTGCATCCTCAGGGATACCAGTTGGGTTCTTAACCTATTGAGCCACAAGGAGAACTCCTCTAGTGGTCTTTTTAAAAACATGAGATACCTCTGCCTCCTCTCTACGAGCTCTGTTCTGTTTGGGAGTGGAAGAGTTTTATGTTGAACAAAATTCTAAGATTTTACTCAAAGACTCATTCACATCTTTTCCAGTTCACTGATAGCGTGTACAGTAAGAATCTGAACACTGTTTCAGGGGATTTACTCAAAAGTCCTTTCCCAAGACCTAGTCCAGGTGCTCTTCAGTAGCACAATCCACGCTTCCTTCTTCAAGACCTGGGACGGATAGGACACCTAGGCATACAGTGTAGCCATATTTGTATGCAAACCACAAAATGTTGGGCCCACAAAATCACAGGCCATCTTCCAGTCCACCCCTGTCACTTTAAGGGTGAGCAGGTTGTTAGGTACTTGCTCAAGATCTCACAGCTGGTGAGCAGTAGAGGCCAGCCCTGGTTATCTTTCCAAATTGCCCCCTGTCTTCGGTTTGTCTAACAATTAACCCCAAACTAAAATTAAACAAACAAACAAAAATACTCAATGAAGCACTAACTCTTGCCAAATAAATTGTACCTATTCTTACTATGGAAAGGTAAAAAGGTAATACACTTTGGTAGGGATCAGGCTAAATCTTTCAGCATGGACTTGTCTTTGTCAGAGTACACTTTCATAGGAAATCTATATTGCTGTGAAGAGATTAAAGCACAGAAGAAATGTCAGACACCACCTCTCTTTCTTTCTTAATGTTTGAGAAGTGGAAGATAACAAAAGGATAACAGGAAACGGGCAGCTTTGCTCATAAACTGCAGTATTGTTTTGCATGTATATTCAGCTTTGGTTTTTAATCTGATTTCCGTAGAGGCCACCATGATCCAAGGTTCAATTCCTCCAGATGAAAGAAATCAAAGACTTGTAGAAAAATTTAATCTCTTCAGAGTGACCAAGCCCACACTTCACCCACAGCTTTCCCAGACTGTTTGACCCCAGTGAAGTGGCCTTCCGTCTGATTTCTAAAAACTGACGGTAGTGGGATCTCTTCTAACAGGAACCCTGGAAACGGCGAGTTGTATGCAGTCTCATAAAGGCGAGAACTGTAGAGTTTTAAGAGTTTTCTAAAAAACACAGCAATGGGTCTGAAGGCCTTAATAGACAGGAGTGGAAGTTAATCCACCTGATAGGATGGAAAAACACAAGAGAAGGAAGAATCCAATTGTAAGAGGGAGCTGGAGAAGAAAGAGCTCTCCCGGGGGCGCAACCTAGCTCAATTCCCCTCTGCTAAGTCTCAACAGCTCACTTTAGGATTTAGAACACAGGTGCTACCCCTCCGCGTCAGACAAAGGGAGCGGTCTCCTTCAGCCTTTTTGGTCTGAATGAGCCTTCAGCTTACCTTTCAGGATCCACCCACCCTTCCTCAGGCGCCCAATGAAGCCGCAGTCTCTCCCTGACGGGCGGTGTTGAACTCTCTCAGGAAACGGACAGGTACCTTGGACCAATGGTTGGAGCCGCGGCGGGCCAATGGGAGAGAGAAATGGGTCAACCTGGGGTTTGAGAATGAGAGAGCCCGCACAGGGGGCGGGGGCGGGGGACGGGCGACGTAGGCGCAGTGGGTGGAGAGGGGCGGGCAGGGCGGCTGGCGGGTCAGCCTCAACCGCGGCGGGAGGAACCTGCGGACGGGTTGGCGGCGGCCAATGGGAAGGCGGGTTGGCGCGGGGGCGGGCCTGGGCGCCGGGAAGCCCCGCCTCTTCGGGTCCGCAGGGCTGGGGCGGAGCCAGGTTCGCGTCAGGTGGTCCTGGGCGTGCGGGCGGTGCTGGGGGCGGGGCGCGGCGCGGAGCGGGGAGCGGCGGCCGGCTGGAGGCGGCGGGCACCGGCTGCGCGAGCAGGTACCCGTGGTGGAGGTGGCCAGGCCGCCCCAGCGGTCGAACGCGAAGGCGGGGGCTCCGGCCCGCCGCGCCCCCATGCTGCGGTGAGCACTCGCGCTCCGCTCACTTGTCGCGGCGCCGCGCCAGCCCCAGCGAGCCGGCTCTCCCCGCCCCGCCAGCCCGGGCCCTACCTGCGGCCGCCGTCGGGGGAGGGGGGTCCCCCCAGCTCTGCGGAGCCGCATGAACAATAGGCAGCGGCGGTTCCTGCGGACGGCGGCAGCCCCGCACCCTATGGATCGGCCGCTCCATGGAGCCCTCCAGAGCGCTTCTCGGCTCCCTGGTGAGCGCCGCCGCTGCCGCCCCGCCGGGGGAGGATGGAGCGGGGGCCGGGGCCGAGGAGGAAGAGGAAGAGGAGGAGGAGGCGGCAGCGGCCCCCGGGGAGCTGGGCTCCGACACGCCGATGCCCTACTGGACGGCGGTGTTCGAGTACGAGGCGGCGGGCGAGGACGAGCTGACCCTGCGGCTGGGCGACGTGGTGGAGGTGTTGTCCAAGGACTCGCAGGTGTCCGGCGACGAGGGCTGGTGGACCGGGCAGCTGAACCAGCGGGTGGGCATCTTCCCCAGCAACTACGTGACCCCGCGCAGCGCTTTCTCCAGCCGTTGCCAGCCTGGCGGCGAGGACCCCAGTTGCTACCCGCCCATTCAGTGTAAGGAGAAGGCGGGGCGCGGGAGCCCGGCGAGGGTTGGGGTGGGGGGTGATGGAGCTTGGGGGTGGTCGAGGAGGGAGAGGAGCCCTCCTTGAAGGTTAGGTTAGGGTGGGCAATGATTGACCTGATGTGTGCAAGCTTTCTCGGGCTTCAGGGGCTTTGGCCGGTCGATTGGTAGGATAGACTTGCCGCAGGCCGCGCCTGGAACCTCTGGCTTGGGTTTCTTCACCTTCGCCTGACCACCTCTTTGCAGCTCCAGATTCCCACATCCTGAAGCCCCAGCGGGAGAATCTCCTTCCCTCTCCCCACCCCGCAAATCTGGAAGGATCTTAGGCCAGCTGGTGGTTTCTATCATAACCTTAGTCCCCTAGCCTGGGACCTTTCCGACCTCTTCTAGCGCCTGTCCCCGCCCCTTGAAGGCATTCGCTTTGAAGGAGACGGGGCGGGGGCGGGGGCGGGGGGTGTCTCCCGCGGGGCTGGATTGGCGCACCGGTCCCGGAAGTCTGTGTGAATTTAAGGCTGAAGTATCTTCGAAATACCGGGTTGCTTTCTTGGATCTTAATCTTGTATCTGAAAAGTTGTACCTTTAGGAGTCTCACTGAAGAATGTGCTCTCTTAAGAAGGGTGTGTATTTGTGTGTGTGTGGAGGGGCAGAAATGATTAGGGAGGGAAAAGTATGCCATTCCCTCGTGAGAGATCAGGAGCCCAGGCACAGTGGCTAAATCCCAGTCCCTGGACACCTAGACAGTGTATTTTCTCCTTTATTTTCACCCCAGATCCTTGCCTATATTTGGTCTTTGCCAGATCTCACGGGGCCTATGCCCAGGGGTCCCTCCCAGGGCCTTTCTTCCAGTGTCCTGGTTTTCACCAATTTCCCAGGTGCCCCCCCTTCCACACCCTGTAATGAAATTTTCTTTGTTTTTTCAAAGGAGTTAAGTTGCCATTAGAATCCTTTAATCAGTGATGCTAGGTGGTTCTAGAAGAAAGATGTAAATGTCTCCTGGTGCACTTTACACTGTTTTGTATTTGAGGGTTTTCATAATTTCTTTGCTGTTAAAAAAGTATTGTTAATACACGTGTATCATTATTTAGTCCATATTTTATATACTTTGCATCTTAGTTGAGTTTAAAAAATCATTACCAAGGGCCAACTTTAAACACTTAGTTTTAAAGTTTTATTTGTGACAGTTATCTTTATGGTCCTGTAACTTATTTTCACCTGAACAGTTATAGCTTAAATATCATTCATTAATATCAAACTCATTACTTCTTTCGTTGTTTTTCTACTTTTTTTTAAAATTAGTGTTTTGACTGGCAAGTTGATGTTTAAATCTTTAGTTTGCTTTGTTTCTCTCTCCCTCTCATTCATTTAAAAACCTCCCACCTCTACATTTTGATCTTTATAATACCAGAAGTGATACATTACTTTAGACTGTTTCCAGGTGTAATACCTTTTTGGCGCTAGTGCTGAAAAAGATAAAGGTGTGTAGTGTCTCACATAGTGTTGAAGATGAACTTGATCACATGTAGGAAGAGATGTTGGCCTACAATGTTAGAAAACAGTGTAGTTTTAAACATGTCAGATTTTGAGTTTTTGGGTGAAATTTTGTGGGTTTTTTTGTTTGTTTTTTGTTTTTCAGGGACAGCTAGTGTCAGAGTAGAAGAGCACTGTAAGTTTCCTGAGCAGGAACTGGATTCCTTTAATACCTTGTGCTCTCTGCTGTCAGAGCAGTCAGGAGCAAATGTGACTTAGGCTGGAAGAACCCATGCACAGAAAGGCAGACAGGTCCACAGTACCACATTAGGAGCTCTTTCTGCAGTGAGTACCTGGGACTTCACCTTTACTGTGACAAAAGTTACCTTGGATAGAGTAGATTCCTAGATCTAAAACTCAGATAATGAGAAAATAGGAAGTACCTTGTACTTATTCAAAGAACTGACTTGAACAACAGAGCCTTTGAAGGTCTTGGTAAGTTGTTTTATTTAGCGACTCTGGGAATTCTGATCTTGACTGGAGTGAATTCTTGCTAGTTCAGAAGATTTCGTTCTAGTCAAAAAACAACTAGAGTCCCTAGTGAAAGAGAGATACTGTGTTAAATACCCAGGGAAAAAGAAAAGAGGAAAAGGCACTTAGAAGTCACACATGAAGGAAATTGGTGATGTAAGTATATAATTTCAGTGCAGTGCTTTGCTAAAGATGAGCACAGGAAGTTGCTGACGGATGTGCCTCTGATCCGTATGCTGTGTCCACCAGCCAGTTAGTGTCACTCAGAAAATAAAGGTGACTGACGACCTTGTCTTCAAAGACTTAGAATGAAATAGAGCAGCTGTTGACTTTTACCAATTACTCTTTTGAACTTTCTCTCTGGGGCATAAATTTTGACATTAGATTGTGAATAGAAGACACAGAGTAAAGTAAAAATGTTTGGTTTTATTTCAGATATTGTTTTTCAAAGTGAAACTTTTGTTTCTAACTTTAATCAAAACAGAAGAGGGGGAAATCACTAAATCTTGTGACAAAGCATATAAGGGTGATATTATAAATCACCTAACATTTACAGAGTGTTTCTGTCCCCTCCAATGTAGGTATTAGAGTTTAGCTCTCCATGGGGCTGACAAATATGAATAACCCAGAAGTTTGCTCATCTTCTTTATTTTAGTGAAAGATGGAAAACGTACAGTTCCAAATGATCTTCAGGAATATATAACCCTGGGTATTAAAAAAAAGTTTCTCTTACAGGAGAGTCGTGTCTGTTTTTAAATGGGGCATAAAAAATAAGGTTATTATGAGTTTACATTTCTTTTTCTTGCATTTTATATGCATAGCAATATAAGGATATATGTTCCAGATGTACTTAAAATTTTTAAATGAGAGAGATGCATACCATTTATTTGCCCCAGATGCACCAGAATGTGCCTGTATATTTAGTTTCCAAGGATGCAGTTGAGAGGGAATAATAGTAATGCCTTGACTCCAAAAATGAAAGAAGGTTTTGTTGCTGATATTCCTGAAAGTATTCTGCCACAGAAACTGAAGAATGTGCTGTACAAGGCTTGACCTGATTCTTACTTAAAACCAGGTCTTGAGTGGAGCGGGGAAGGGAAGGAGAGCCGCACATCTCCTCAGCCGTTGCTGAAGGTCTGGTTTCTATCCAAAGGGACTTCTTAGCAGGAAAGGGAAAAGAAAGGACCCTCTCCCCTCGCCTCATCCCCTACTGTTCTGTCTTCTGTCCGCTTGTAAGCTGTGTTCTATACTTTTCTTAAAAGTTGGCCATAATGTTTCCTTGACTAAATAGCAAGACCCTGAGAGTTCATGTTCTACCCAGGGAGAGATTATTACTTTGCCTTCCTTACAGAGGTTTTCTGTCTACTGTGAAATGCCATCAGAGGAGCTGTCCTTTCAGCACCCTAGTTCAAAATCACATCTTTTGAAATCCTCGTATGTTTAAATAAATATCTAACACCTCCTGTGTGTGCACTATTATACTTCAGACCAGAGGAAAGAAGGGGTGTGGGTACAAGAGAAAATATAACAGTTAATTCCCTTAAGGAGAACTCAGATACTCAGTTGAGGAAATAAGTTGTATAAATGCACACGTTAAATAAGCACATATCTTTTCTCAGTGAAAAATCTGGTAGAAAAAAGAATGTTCCTTCCCTCTATGACCAAGAGCACCCCTAACATAACTTCCATTTTTCTCCAAGGTGGTTTCTAATCCTTCTTTGACTTGGGCATATTTTTCTCATTCATATAGAGGAGATAAGGCAAGAATTAGTAATCAGTCAGGATTCATTTTAGGACCCAGAAACACTCACACTATTTTAAGCAGAAAATGATTTAGTGCAAGAGATTAGGTGCTTATAGATTGTTGGAAGGGCAGGGAGAAGTTGCCCTCAACTGGACCTTAGGGGACCAACTCCCAGAACATTGCACTCCTGGCCCACCGGGCAAGCTGCTGCTTCTCTAACTGAGAACATGCAGGATCAGGAGTTGCCGTTGAAGCTGTTGACTTTGAGAACACCCTGTCGTAGTTGCTTTCCAGACACTGGGTGACCACTTGACCTTGCAACATTCCTTTCCAGAGCCACAGAGCTAACGACTGGACACTGACATGCTGTTGCATAAAAACCCCAGTTCTCCACAGCCATGTTTGCTAGGAGAAGCAGCAAGGTCTGTCTTCCAAATCTTGGGCATCTCATAGGCTGAGCCAGAGTTCTCTCAGGGAGTCTAGGAAATGTAATTTTTAGCCTTTTGGCCTAAATCCAGGTATGCTGGAGGATTGTACAGTGGATTTTTTTTTTCTTTTTCTGACCATAGTGGCATATGGAAGTTTTCGGGCTGGGGTCGAATCAAAGCTATAGCTGAGGCCTTCGCCACAGCCACAGCCACAGCAACGCCAAGTCCAAGCCACATCTGTGTCCTACACCATGGCTTGTGGCAGTGCTGGATCCTTAACCCACAGAGTGAGGCCAGGGATTGAACCCGCACCCTCACAGACACTATGTTGAGTTCTTAACCCACTGAGCCACAATAGGAACTCCCATAGAATGGATATTGATTGCTAGTCTTCAGGGCCTGCCACACCACTTAATCTTCCAGAAAAGTGCTACATGAGGTGATAATCTTGAACAACTGGAACTGTTAAGGTGACGATGGGCTGTGTGTTTTGTATACCTAAAGGTAATCCTACTAATTTTTCTTAAGAGTTTCCTTTGTAGGAGTTCCCGTCGTGGCTCAGTGGTTAATGAATCCGACTAAGAACCATGAGGTTGCGGGTTCGATCCCTGGCCTTGCTTAGTGGGTTAAGGATCTGGCGTTGCCGTGAGCTGTGGTGTAGGTTGCAGACACAGCTCGGATCTCGTGTTGCTGTGGCTGTGGCTATGGCGAAGGCCGGCAGCTACAGCTCCTGTTAGACCCCTAGCCTGGGAACCTCCATATGCCGCGAGTGCGGCCCAAATAAGGCAAAAAGAAAAAACAAACAAACAAAAAAAGAGTTTCCTTTGTGCAGACTGCCAGGTGCTTTATAAAATACAAAGGAATATTAAGTCTAGATAGGACAGAAATGTTACAACTAGGCAGGCACAGAGTTTTGAGCACCACCAGCATCTGCATGGAGAAAGGGTGTGTCTTGGAGCTGGCTTAGAAAGGAAGGGTATAGTTACCAAGAGTTTAGAAATATATCTTTGCGTTCTTAGTTTTTTAGCAGAGTATGACAGTTCTCTGTATGTGTTTCAGGAGGAACAATTGAATTTTTTCCCACGGATCTGAGTTTGGTTTATTTCATACTGAGGTAAATTTTTCCCCCTTATTCTACTTTACATTCTGTTGGTCACCAACTGAATATTTGGCGCAATGTGGACAGTGGTGAGTAAGGCAGACAGAATCTACTCATGCGCATCTCAGTCCAGCGGGGTGATGGGAGCTGGACGTGATTATAAGTTTGGTGAGTCTTGCAATAGAGACTGCTGTGGAAGTGCTTGATGGGGTCTGACCTTATTTAGTCAGGGCTTAGAGAAAGTTCCTCTAGGAAATTGATAGTTAATGTGAGACCTGAGAGTGGGTGTGTGTCAACCAGTTAAAGGCAAGAGAGACTCAGAAGACAGAGAACAGAAAACATGAAAGAAACATGAAATAGCACTTTGCTCATGTAGTGACACCATATCTAGCCCAAGATTTATCATCACCGGTGGCTGTTATCATCTATCCTGGAAAACCTTTCCAGATAGAGCCAAAGACAGAATCAGGTACCGTCAGTTTAAACTCTGGCTTTGGGAAGGAGAATGAGTGGTTGGGTGTGATACTGGGAATCTCAAGGATGGAGCTGTGGTCCAGGAGACTGCTGGAGTAAGATGTCACCTGGGAGACTCCTTTCCTGAACATTTTTGTCACCAGGTCCCAGTAGAATTGAGTTTTGAAGGTCTCCCAGTTTCCTCCGTACTCTGGTTTTCATGGCTGCCGAGGTTCAGCCCTTGGGCTCCTTTGCCTAGGTTACTGCGGTGGCCTCCTTTAGTGGTTCCTACTGCTATTATAGTCCGCATGGCTGCCAGAGTTGATTTCCTTTCTAAGTCACAAGTCTGACAACACCACCCTTAAAGATGCATGACTCTTGTCATTTCCAATGTGAAGTTCAAGCCCCTCAGAATGGTTTTAAAAACAATTTCCCAACCTGACTGACCCCAGCAAGGCTTTGAGCCTCATCTACCCTAATGTGGATAATTCAGCTGCCCTGAAGTTCCTGATGGGCCGTCTGCTCTCATGCTCCACGTTCATGCTCATGACCTTCCTTCCCTCTGCCTGGACTCTCCCCCTCCACCGGGATCTGCATTGCCTGATGAGACCCCTCCCCCTCGTTTTTCAGGACCCATTTTAAATGTGGCCTTCCCCGAGAATCCTTTCCCCACTCAACTTCTGAATCCCTGTCCTGCAGGGAGTTAGTGATTTTCCTCATCTTTGGATCATATTGCTACAAAAGCTCATTTACACTACAGTTTGGTGGGTTGTGTGTCTGCCTTGGCACGAGGTTATATGCTTCTCAGTCCCCAGTATGTACACAGTAAATTCTGAAAAAGTCCCATAAAAATGATCTCCCTCAGGAGTTCCTGTTGTGGCTGAGTGGATTACAAACCCGACTGGTATCCATGAGGACAAGAGTTCGATCCCTGGCCCCACTCAGTGGGTTAAGGATCCGGCGTTGCTATGAGCTGCAACGTAGGTCTCAGATGAGGCTCAGATCTGGTGTTGGTGTGGCTGTGACTCAGGCCAGCAGCTGCAGCTCCGATTTGACCCCGGGAACTTCCATATACCGTGGGTGCGGCCCTAAAAAAAAAAATGATCTTCAATTTCCATTTTAGACAAAATGGTTGATCTTGGTACAGGATCTGAAAGTGGAAGTTTTTCTCTGAATATTTATTAATGCCTACTATGCACTAGTCACTAAGATAACGCAACAGGAAACAAGGTTAATCACATTTCCTGTCTTCAGGGAATTTATTGGGGGGGGGAGAAAAGCCAAGTGAACAGGCAACTTGCCGTGTTTACAAGTAAGTGTGTGATTAAACAGTGTTTTCAGAATGTTTTTGACTTGCTTGTTTTTTTTCTTTTCTTTCTCAGTGTTAGAGATTGATTTTGCGGAGCTAACCCTGGAAGAGATTATTGGCATCGGGGGCTTTGGGAAGGTCTATCGTGCTTTCTGGATAGGGGATGAGGTCGCCGTGAAAGCAGCCCGCCACGACCCTGATGAGGACATCAGCCAGACGATAGAGAACGTTCGCCAGGAGGCCAAGCTCTTTGCCATGCTGAGGCACCCCAACATCATTGCCCTTAGAGGGGTGTGTCTGAAGGAACCCAACCTCTGCTTGGTCATGGAGTTTGCTCGTGGAGGGCCTTTGAATAGAGTGTTATCTGGGAAAAGGATTCCTCCAGACATCCTGGTGAACTGGGCCGTTCAAATCGCCAGAGGGATGAACTACTTGCACGATGAGGCAATTGTCCCCATCATCCACCGCGACCTTAAATCCAGCAACAGTGAGTACGGAGAGATGAGGGCCAGAGGGTGTAAGAGTACTTACAGACTCAATCCAAGGCTTTGGTTGGAGGGGATTCCTAGGGAATCTTAATGGGCAGTGAAACTCCTTGCTTAAAACCAGTCCGTCCTTGAGTCGAGATGTGGAGGGTGGAATGAGTGCCAGGAAGAAATTGCCTTTGGAAGAGAAGAATGAGGCACCTGAGGAATGGGGGTAATTTTGAACTCTTGTTGGTAGACAGGGTCGTGTGTGTACCGTGCAAAACAAAACATAAAGACTTATTTTACCACTTGAGGAAAGGGTGCTTATGGTCCTAAAAGGGATTTTTCTCTTTGGTGGAACACCGGGTACAGCAAACCAATACCGCCTGTTTGCATTTCTACCTAAACACCCCGCCCTGAGGCCCCCACTAGGGAAGGGGGGGTATGAGGAAGAGAGCCATTCAGCTGATGGTGTCAACTTGGAGAGCACCACCTGTCAGGTAGGACTAGAGCCCTTCTGCCAGCCTCGGGGTGATATTAATTAATTTTCATAACTACCTAGTGTTTAATAGCAGGGACCTGAGCAGTAACTGTTTGTTTAATATCTAGAACCCATAAACTGGATTGTAAAGTGTTAGACATAATTAAATGGTGAGTTGGTAGAAATTTCAGTCTCCTTGGCTGAATCAGCTGGAAGTGTGCTCCTCTTGTGTGGTAATTTGGACTTTCCCTTGCCTAAACTGCACGCTAGAGAGGATGCAATTTGCTCAATGGTATGTGCTTAAAATCACTCTAAGCATCCTGTCCAGAGAGGGGAGGGTATTAGGACTTTGGGGCCTCAGGAACTTCACTCTCTGCATCCTTCAGCTTTGAGCCCAGAAATGCTTCAGATTTTGTTTTGCTCCAAGCTGTTCCAAAGGTGACTTATATTTCTGTTGATGCTGTTGCGAATCTTTTAACTTTTAAAAATGTGGAGTTTGTTTTGTTTTGCGTTGTTTGCTTTTTAGGGCCGCATGTACGGTATATAGAAGTTCCCAAGCTAGGGGTTGAATCGGAGCTGCATCTGTGACCTACACCACAGCTCATGGCAAAGCCGGATCCCTGAACCACTGAGTGAGGGCAGGGATTGAACCCACATCCTCATGGATACTAGTGGGGTTCATTTCTGCTGTGCCATAATGGGAACGCCTAAAAAATGTGTTTTAAAATTACTTAGGTAGTAAGTGTTTTTGTAGTACAAGAATTGGAAAGTGTAGGTAAACAAAATAGAAAAATCACCCATCATGTTTTCCTTTGGGGAATAGAAGTTTGGCATTTCGCATGTGTTTCCAGACATTTTATTTTAATTTTTTTCTTATTATACTGTTTTATTTTTTTCATTTGTAATGATTTTTATTTTTTTCCATTATAGCTGGTTTACAGTGTTCTGTCGATTTTCTACGGTACAGCAAGGTGACCCAGTCACACATACATGTATACATTCTTTTTTCTCACATATATCATGCTCCATCATAAGTGACTAGACACAGTTCCCAGCGCTATACAGCAGGATCTCATTGCTTATCCTTTCCAAAGGCAATAGTTTGTGCGTTTTTGTTTTCGTATTTTTATCTTTTTTTAGGGCTGCACCCACGGCATATGGAAGTTCCCAGGCTAGGAGTCAAATCAGAGCTGTAGTTGCCAGCCTACGCCATAACCACAACAACACCAGATCCAAGCCGTGTCTGCGACCTACACCACAGCTCATGGCAACGCGGGATCCTTAACCCACTGAGTGAGGCCAGGGATCGAACCTGCCTCCTCATGGTTACTAGTCAGATTCGATTCTGCTGAGCCACAACAGGAACTCCTCCAGACATTTTAAAAGCATATGTGGCTTGTATATAAAGAAACGTACTTTCCAGTTTACTTTAAAATAGCCTTTATTGCCCTTCCTTCTTCTATCTGCACCATCTTCCCTCTCAATAAAAGCAGAATTCATCCTTGTGAGAGTATGGAACATTAGATTTGTATTTTAGATACAATGCATGTGAAGGATTTAAGTTCTATAAGATAAAATCTGATTTCTCTATTATTCTCATCCCTCCTCCAAAATTGTTCTTTAAATATATTAAATAATTGAAAACATCTGGTGACCCCTTTTTGGAAATAATTTCTACCTAGAGATTGCTTCGGATGATGGGGTAAGAGTAGAAAATGCCACATAGAAACCAAATTAAAAATTGTTTTTCTTATATCCTTATGCTGGGAAAACTAGGTGAAGTGCACTAACCTTACATAATTAAGCCCATTTAGAAAGTTGGGCTAGGGTGATGGAATTGTAAAAGTTAATACTTTCCTCTGAAGTTTTAAATTTGGGTATAATTTCAAGCTGTAAATATAAGGTTTTGCCTTTTATGATCTATGTTTGAAAGTCTAGGCTCTTGGGAAGGAAACGCTAACTTGCCAAGGCTCTGCTGTTTGCAGGAGATGGCAGAGGACCTGAATTTCATTCTTGCCCCGAGGAGACAAAGCCCTGGTCCCTCTTTGTCCTTAAATGGGTTTTAAGATTGCTGAGAGGGAGGAGTTCCCCTTGTGGCTCAGTGATAATGAACCTGACTAGTACCCATGAGAATGCAGGTTTGATCCCTGGCCTCTCTCAGTGGGTTAAGGATCTGGTGTTGCTGTGAGCTGTGGTGTAGGTCATAGACAAGTCTCAGATCCCAAGTTGCTGTGTGTAGGCTGGCAGCTGTAGCTCTGATTTGACCCATAGCCTGGGAACTAGATTGCTGAGAGGGGCCTTCAGGGACAGTTATGGTGGCAGGAATTGGATGGTATTTTAAAGGACCCCATCAAGACAGTTGATGCCTTGCAATGTGCATAGTTCATTGGGCTGCTTGGTTGGCACTGATGTTGATGCCTGCTGTAAATCTCACATGTGGGCTGGGGCAGCTCCTTGACATCTGTCTGTGGTTAAAGGTTTGCCTGGGATTGGTTTATCCCATGTAGCCTGGATGACACTGTTGTTCTTATTCCATTGCTGAGTGTGAGTGACCTAAAAATCATTTTAGAAATGTTGTGCCACTCCTTTGCCTCCAGTTGGAGAGTCGTAACTTCTTTGTGTTTTGTAGACCTAGGGTTACTGGCCTGTTTCTCTTAGTTTTTATTAGAGGTTCCAGAGAGTTGGATTTCGGTTTCAGTCATGTGAGGCGGAATTCTAAAAATTATATGTGTTAGTTGACTTTGAACCACTAGAGAAAAAAGTATATATGGCGGCTATCTTTTTGGAAAAAAGAAGATAGTTGGTGATAAACATCTAGGTGTTGCAAAAGGTTCAGTTTAAAAAAAGGATTAATTAAAATGTTTTATTATCCTGATCACCCGCTTTAAAAAGTCAGTGCTGTTTCCTGAGATGTGTATAGCATGTAACATCCTATGTTCATATATCATTTACAATAAGTTTTAAGTTTGATGCATGCAACCTGAACAAACAAAAGAAAATAGCAGTGGCTAAGACAAGTATACATTCAGTTGTATTTGAAATGAAGTCTGGAGGATTTTAGGGTATCTCTATATATCATCAGTTACAGGCTCCTGTTTTTCACCGCAGGATCCCAGTGAATGGCTTGTATCTTGGGGTTGCCTTACTGTCCAAGATAGCTGCAAAAATGCCAGTTATTTGGTCCAAGTCACAGGCCTGAAGCAGCAGGAAAAGCAGAAGAAAAGTCTGCTCCTATGGCTGAGTTGACTCCCATTAACTTCCCAGAAGTCCAGCACAACACACTGCATGCATTCGGTGGCCAGCATGGAATCACTTAGCCATGACGAGTGCAGGGGAGGCTGGGAGGTGGAGAATTTTATTCTGGGTGGTGTTGAGCCTGGCTAATAATAATCAAAGTCTCTTATCAAGAAAGAGAGAACATGGCTGGTGGGGAAACAGCTGGCACTCTTACTACGGAATCTTGGAACATGCATTGGGAAGAACTCTTAGCTACTTAGCATCATACAGCCCAAGAAGCAAGGTTAGCCAGGCCCTGGGACACGTGCTCAGGTTTAACTGATACTTTACTACAGTGCCTCATTAACTTAAACATCTCTTACAGCTACTCGCTAAAAGCCCTGGCTATAAAAGTGGATTTATGTGTCTCTGCTCCTCAGATTGGGGAAATCCAGCTCCTGGATCATTAGCAAAGGTGTTAGTCAAAGATGGACTTTTAGGAAAAGATTGTCGTTATGGTGGTAGGTAAGGATATTTCAGGATTTAGGCTTAAAAGCGTTTGGCAGAATAGCAGTTTAATAGGAGCCATTAAAAGTTAAACTAGGGTAAAAATGAGATGGTGTAAAAAAGCTCTGGAAAATGAAAAGCCTTCTTTAAAGTGAAGATTGTGTTACTACTTTTATTTCATTATTAAACAACTTTTTTCCTCTTCTTAGAAAACATAGAAGAAAATAGATCTAAAACACAGTGTATTTTCCACTGTTTTGCATGTATGCATATTTGTTTTCAGCCCTAAATCTTACACGGGATATCCTTAGTACCTTGCTTGTGTCATGCTTTCCTCCCCGCAGCTTGTCCATGTACTGTGACCACTTTCTTATTAAATAAGTATTCTTCTACCATAAGATATTTAAAGGTACTACAGAATTCCACTATTTATAGTATATTAACTAAAACAAACCCCTATATCATCATCATCATAACCAAACTCCTGTGTATGATAATAATTAAATCCCTATATAAATAACAACAGTGACAATAACAAACTAATGCTTATTGAGTGCTCTCTTTAGGTCAGGAACTGTCTAAGCATTTTATGTGGCTTCTCATCCAATTCTCACAGCAGCCTGCAGAGTAAAGACTGTGATTGCCTTTATTTTATTTTTTAAGATTTTATAGTTGACTTACAGTGTTGTATTAATCTCAAGCATAGAGCAAAGTGAATCAGTTATACATACACATATATCCATTTCTTTTCAGATTCTTTTCTCTTATAGGTTGTTACACAATATTGAGTAGAGTTCCCAGTGCTATACAGTAGGTCCTTGTGACTTATCTATTTTATTTTACTTTATTTTATTTCTGTCTTATCTATCTTATATATAGTAGTATGTACATGTCAATCCCAATCTCCGAATTTATCCCTCCCGCCTCAGCGTTTCCCCTTTGGTAACTGTAAGTTTGGTTTCGTAAGTTTGGTTTAAGTTTGGTTTCGTAAGTTTGGTTTTGAAATCTTTGTGTCTGTCTCAGGTGAATAAGTTCCTTTGTATTGAATGTCTTTATTTTACAAACAAGAGGAAACTGAGGCCCAGCTGGGCAGCCATTTCTTTAGGATCTCACTGCCGGTCCTAAGACCAGACTGTTGGCCCAGGTCTGGCTCCTCCACTTGTGTTCCTAAGCGCTGCTCCACCTTTGCCAGTACCCCGCAGTGGGGCGGCTGGCGTGTTTCACTGCCCCACTGCTTTATTTCCTGTGACCCTATAGCGCTTTAGTTTTCTATTATTAGGACTCATGTTCCTCTGCTCACGCAGCCTCAGCATCCACATTTCATTAATGTATGATGAAGTCCTTCTTGATTCATACCTGAAAGAGCAGAGGGGAGCGGTGAGTGGGGTTTGGTTTGGGATTAGCCACAATCTGCCTTCCTCTTTTCAGATGTCAACAAACTTCTCGTGAGGTTTGTGCCGCCTTATGTCCCTCTTCTCCCTCTGAGGCCATTCCACCTTATGCCAAGCCGATTTCCTCTTCTGCCAGAATACACTGTGTACTTCTCAGTCCCTGGGCCCTCATCACACTCACCCTTGCTATGGGAACAACCTTGCTTTCAGGGGCATCCTGACCTCATCTCTCCGCCTCTCCAAACCCTGCTTATTTTCCCGTGCTCAACCCAAGCCTGGCCACTGCTTCCCTCCAGCCTGTGACTGGAGTCAGTGGGTGCCGAACACAAATGACCTGATAGTATGTAGAAGAGTATTAGGGTGACAAGGCACCAGAGCTGCTAGTCCAGTGGTGGCAGGCTCAGATGCTGTGCAGCTGGTGGAAAGCTGTAGGACTTCATAGGCACAATGGTTAATTAACTTCGGGGTCCGCCCAGAACAGGCCATTGAAGGACAGAAGGAAACACTGTGCTGGTCTGCAGGCTGCTGCCCCGTTACATCCCCTGGCTGCCCCCTCTCCTGGCTCTGACTTCAGGAGCATCCACTGCATCTCCAAATAGATTTCGTGTCTTTAGCTTCTGGGCTCATGAATGAACGAATGAATGAATAAATGAGTGAGGAAAGTATCACTTGGACTGGTCTACTTGCAGGATCTCAAAATGTAAAAAAAAAAATCCTCTTCTGTCAGAGGGTGTCCCTCATGCCTCGCTTGCACAGATGTTGCTTATCATCCTCATAATCTCCAGGCCCTCGATCCTTCCTAATGTCAACCTGTTTTGGGTGCCGAGTATGGCATTTTTTACAGTGCATTCATTTCCAACCTCCAAGGCCTCTGCTCTTATCTTTCCCCACACCCTTTCCAGATGCCAGCCCTGAAAAACTCACGGGCCGATGTCTCCACTGCAGGCTGCCAGGTGCTGCTGGAGCAGCACCCCCCACAACGCCCACTACCCCTCAACCTCTGTGCTCCTTTTGTTCCCAGCTGTGAGCTCCCTATCATGCTCTTCTTGCGTCCAGTCCAGTTTTGTAGACTTGTTCCATTTGGCTGCTCCTCTTGGAGGCCCAGGGAGCACCCCTACCCCATACCCAGCAAATCTGTGCTCACAGGTGCTTTGTGCCTTTCTCCAGCCTTCTCTCAGGGCGCAGAAGGTTAGGAAGTGGAAGACCTGCTTTCCTGAAGCATAAGAAGGACAGCGTGTTCGTCTCGCCCTTGGCCTCAGGCTGGCTGTCACATACTAAGCCCTGGAGTGTACTCTGACTGTGTTTCCCATGCAGGATTGCTCCAGGCTGGGAGCTTGCCTGTTGAGAGGCGTGGAGCTCCGTGACCCATCATTCCAGCCCTAGTGTCCTTGTTCCTGGACACTGAGGTGGAGCCCATCCCCACCCGAGGGATGAAGCCACCAGCACACAGGCGTCCTGGCCAGGAGCAATATGACATGCCTAGAAAAGGGTGAGGAGTAGCCATTGTTTTCCTACAGGAGATGAGATAAACTCTGCAACATTCCCAGGGTGGATCTGGCAGGCAGTGAAGTATCGGCCAGATCACCCAACTCCCCATCCATTCCAAGAGGTGCCTTTTCTCTGCCTCCTAAGTGTATCACCCAGTGAGATACTCCCAGCGGTACCCAGCTCAGGTTCTGCTGAGTCTCTCTCCCCGTTACTCTCCCTCTTTCTGCTCTTGGAGGCTCTTTGCTACAGGTTCCTTCCCTCTGAGAGTTGGAGGATGTCAGATGGGTTTTGAGGGTTTTTCCTGGCAAAAGCACGTAAGTACCCCACAAACTGGATTTCTCCTTTGGTTGCAGGTGGCTGTACCTAAGGTTAGCCAGCAGCCACCAGGCATGTCCCAGGGTATCGAGTTCAGTTGATGCATAGCATTTTCCATAAATACTGAGCCAAGTTCTGCACATCAGAATAAATACGTAAGTGAGTAGAGCTGAAACGAGGCAAGTACCAGCCAGGTGAACGTGACTCAGCAGGAGAACCTGGCAAGGCCAGGGAGGCTGACCTGTGCCTCTCACCTCTTTGACTTAGCTTGGGAGCCTTGCTTTTCCTCTTTCACCTGGGCGTGGCCATCTCCTGCGCAAAGAGAGTTTTCATTTGTGTGTCATTTTGAGCACTCAGTCTTGGGACTGCAACAGGAAGCAAAACCAGACACAGGCCCTGTCCTCAAGGAGCTCCCTGTGGGGTCAAGGAGAAGGACCTAAAGCCAGCACACAAACGCCCAGTGCAAGCGTGGTCCCCCGGGAGGCAGTGGTGCCCTTGACATTCCCCGTGGGTTCTCTTGCCTCTACCCTTTCCTGAGGTTGGAGTGGCTGAGGGCCCCTCGCAAGGATTCATGAGGGGAGCAGCCCTCTTCGTGGAACATTTGCCCTTACTCCCCCGTGCTTGCTCAGGGGAGCTGCCTGCCTTTCCTTCCTCTGGTGACTTTGGGGACCTCTCTGACCCTTACTCAGGGGCAAGGAGAAACTTGGGGCCCTGGACAACATTTAGGCACCTACGAAGCCTGTGTGGGACTTGGAGCAGTAGATTGTGTTGTGGAGTTCCTGCTGTGGTGCAGCAGGTTAAGGATCTGGCATTGTATCTGCAGTAGTGCGGGTTCAGTTCCCAGCCTGGTGCAGTGGGTTAAGGATCTGGTGTTGCTGCAGTTGTGGCTTGGACTCAACTTCCATATGCTGCAGGTACAGCCAAAAAAGAAGATTGTGCTGTGTGAAGGATCTTGATAGGTATTTCTGGACTATGATTGAGCCCTGAGCTTGGAGAAATAGCTACCATGGAGGCAGTGAGAGCTTTGCAAGGTGTGATGGCTCTGATTTCCACATGATTCTTTGGTCTCTTCCCCTTTACCTCTGTTTCCTCTGATTCAAGCCACTCTTGCCTTGCAAGTCAAGTAAATTATTTTTTTAACCAATCTTTATTTATTTTTTAAGCTTATAATGATTTTTTTCCATTATAGCTGATTTACAGTGTTCTGTCAATTTTCTACTGCATAGCGAAGTGACCCAGTCACACATACATAATATACATTCTTTTTTCTCACATTATCATGCTCCATTATAAGTGACTAGATATAGTTCCCAGTGCTATACAGCAGGATCCCATTGCTTATCCATTCCAAAGGCAGTAGTTTGCATCTATTAACCCTAAATTCCCAGTCCCTCCCACTCCCTCCCCCTCCCCCTTGGCAACCACAAATCTGTTCTCCATATCCATGATTTTCTTTTCTGTGGAAAGGTTCATTTGGAATCTAATATAAGGCTCAAATGAACCTTTCCACAGAAAAGAAAATCATGGAATGAGAACAGACTTGTGGTTGCCAAGAGGGGGAGGGGATGGGAGGGGCTGGAAATCTGGGGTTAATAGATGCAAACCATAGCCTTTGGAATGGATAAGCAATGGGATCCTTCTGTACAGCACTGGGAATCATGTCTGGTCACTTGTGATGGCGCATGATAATGTGAGAAAAAAGAACGTATACATGCATGTGTGACTGGGTTACCTTGCTGTGCAGCAGAAAATTGACAGAACACTGTAAATCAGCTAAAACAGAAAAAATAAAAATCATTATATATAAAAAAAAGAAATCTGTTTAAGTTAAAAAAAAAAGTGCTCAAACCCCTTGGAATCTATGCAGAATGTGTGTAGGTTCATGATGGGGGGAGAGCGTTACAGCTTTTTACTAATCTGAGACTCAGGATGGTTATGAATCAACACTGCTGCGGAGAACTGTTTTTGGTGGGGGTGGCCCACACGCATTAACCACTAGGCCACCAGGAAACTCCAAGAACTTATTAATTGGGCATCTGAGTAAGAGGATGACTGGGGCAGAGGAAGGAACACTGGCTGGGTGGCCCCGGGCACATCTCATGATCTCTCCAGGCCTCAGATTCATCTTCTATGAAATGAGAATTTTGGATGAAATGGTCCCTGAGGTCCCTCCCAGGACTGACCTTCTATGACTTGAAGCATGAATGTGTGTCTGTGTGTGTGTGTGTGTGTGTGGTGGTGGTGGGGGGGGCTGATGACCTCATGGTCGTCTGAGTCTGTGTGTTGGGCTACACTACTCCCAGGCTTCCTGCTCCCTGCTTCGTTGCAGGGGGACAAAGCTGCTTCTCAGGGAGTCTTGGCGAAGCGGTTCAGTGGGAAAACAGCTGACAGGAGCCCACAGGTGCTCCCTTCCCCCACTGCTGCCAGGGCCGTGACAGATGGCCTTGCCGAGACAAGATGCTCTGGTCACGTGAATCACGACGGGGACTCACAGTACACCAAGGGCAGCCTTCATCCTGGAAGCAGGATGCAGTCAGTCAGATGCCACTTCTGTCCTTGGAGCTGAGCGAGGGGCATCCTGGTATCTCAGAGCCTTGCTGGCAGCTGCCCACTCTCTTCTCTGAATCAACACAAGGCTTTTCCAGATGGGGCTCAAGACCCCTTAGGTGGTTTTAGTTGTGTGCCTCTGTGCCCACTCAGCAGCAGAACTGCAGGAGGCCGTGCCCGGGCCGCGCATCAGACGTGACCGTGAGATGTCGAGGCTGTGGATCACGCAGCCCATTGCCTCCTAACGTCCCTGGGAGTCTTGCTCTCCGTAGGAAACTCAGGTTTGGATTTGAGAAGAAAGCATTTCCCCCATTAGCTTGGCATTAGGAGCCTGGTGGTTCGATGGGGGGAACACTGGCTTGGGAGTCAGAAAGACTTGGATTTAAGCTACTTCTTGAGCCCCTGAGGTTGGGCACACCTCTTGGAGTGCCAGGATTCTCATCTGTGAAATGTGGACAAGGCAGGAGAGAGTGGTGCTGTTTTAGGATGGCGTGAAACGATGTGTGCGAGGTGTCACTCGGGAACCACTTTCAGTGAAGGGCCTGCCCCTTCCCCTGCTCTTTGCAAGAGTGGAAACACGTCTTTCTATCCCTGTTATTTTAGGTGTATGCAGGGTATGGTCCATTTCCCTTTTTAAAGTGGTATGGGGATTTTAGGCTGCCTTCTCTGAGTCACCAGGGGTGGTTTCATCGCCCCCACTGAAATGGGCAGATTTGTTTGAGCTAAAGCTGTGGAAGGGCGTGGATCCCCACCAACTCCTTCCTGCTGCGCGTGGGCCTCTTGTGGGAAAGGCCCATGCCTCTCGCTCTCTCTGGATGCAGTCTTTACTCGCAGCACTTGGCCCCCTGAGCATTGCTGCCTCATCTTGTTATGGCCTTTGGCTTGATTGAATGGGACAGCTGGCCAGTTTTATGGCTCTGCTGGCTTCTCAGCTGATAATTAAAATGCTTTTGCCCCAGGAGGAAGGCAGTATATTTCTCTCACTCCCTTGTCTGCTGCCAAGGTCAAAGGTAATGCCCTTTCTCACATCCCCTTCCTGGCTTCCCCAAATCAACTTAGCATTCTCTTTTTTTTTTTTGGCCTTTTTTTTTTTTTAAAGGCTCTACCCTCGGCATATGGAGGTTCCCAGGCTGGAGTCTAATCGGAGCTACAGCTGCCAGCCTACACCACAGCCATAGCAATGCCAGATCCAAACCACATCTGTGACCTACACCACAGCTCACGGCAACGCTGGATCCTTAACCCACTGAGCGAGGCCAGGGATCTAACCCACAATCTCATGATTCATAGTCGGATTCATTTCCGCTGCACCACGACAGGAACTCCCAATTTAGCAGTCTTGTTTCACAGTCTCCCGTAAGACTGGAATAGTTGGGGTGGGCTAAAGACATTTTAAGTATTGTGGTCTTTTGGAAGGAGAATGGAGTGTGATTCCACATATAAGTGAGATCATACGGTATTTGTCTTTCCCTGACTTATTTCATGTAGTGTAATGCCCTCAGGGTTCATCCATGTTGTCACAAATGGCGGGGTTTCCTTTCTTTTTATTGCTGAATAATAATGCGTAGTATATATATGTATCTATATACGTCGTCTTCTTTATTCATCCATCCAGAGACAGACACTTAGGGGTTTGCCTGTCTTGGCTATTGTGGATAATGCGGCCGTGAACACGGGAGTGCAGCTAGCTCTTAGCGATTTCATTTCCTTTGAATATATACCCACAGGTGGGGTTGCTGGATCGTATGGTGGTTCTGCTTTTTAATGTTTTGAGGAACTTGCGTGTGTATTCCACAGTGGCTGCACCAATTTACATTCCCACCAACAGTGCACAAGGGTTCTCTTTTCCCCACAGCCTCTCTAACACTTGTTTCCCGTCTTTTTGCGCATAACCATTCTAATAGGTTGAGGTGATACCTCATTATGGTTTTAATGTGCATTTTCCTGACAGTAGTGATGTTGAATGCCTTTTCATGTGCCTGTATATCTTAGGACAAATTTCTCTGCCCATTTAAAATCAGACTGAAAAGCAGTCAACTCTTGGCTGCTTGAGCTCAGGGATAGGAATCCTGGGGTGGGGGGTTGTCAGTAACAGTCTGCCACTGGCAGTTCTTCTCCCCCCACCCCCAGGAGACCTCCCCTTTCTAATTATTTGGATTAAATTATTTGTCCCCAAGTACGTGTTAGCTGGTGACAGGGAAGAATGCCCCATCAAGTCCAGTGGATGGTAATGGAAAATAAACTTCAATTTGTCCCATAAAAGCTTCTCTTGGGTGATTTAAGATTATTAGTGTAGTGTGCCATTATCTGATTATTTTTTCCTAGCTTATGATTCACAGTGAAGCGATAAATGGCCCTTTACTCTTCCCTGCCCCCTCCTCCTTCCCCCCCACCATATTGCTAGAGATAGGATGAAGAATAATCACATCTTCTATTTCGTGCTGTAGACTTTTATTTGGAATGTTATTAAGGTACTCTGGGCAGAGGTGACGAGAACTCCTATTCTGCAGTAGAGGAAACAGGCTCAAGAGAAGTTAAATGCCTTCCTTACCCAGGAAGAGAGCCAGAGAACGGTGGCGCCTTTACTCGATCTCAGGCCCTTGTGGGGCAGATCTCCCCCGCAACGGGGACTGCAGGGAGGGCGTCCTTCAGTGCACCGGCACGGGCCCCCGGCACCTCCAGACCGAGGTCCTCGAACGCACAGGAGCTAAGAGCTGGTTTCTCATCTCCTGTTTCTCCAGGGCCCCTCCAGAAGCCGTCGTTCTGAGGCCTGAGTTTTGCTTCTTGTTAAGTGTTGTTCCTGAACCAAAATTACGCTTACATACAGCTGTCCGAAAGTTGAGCCATAACAGAGGTTTCCACTTTATTGACTCTTGTTTTTGCCCATGTTGGTGTTGTGGTTTTGCTTTTGGTGCAACAAGGGACACACAGATTTCAGATACATTCACAGATGCTTGTTCACGGGATTAAATTTTGAACCAGAAGGATAATGTAAACACTCAGAAGGGGTTTGGACACACTGGTTAATGGCAGGGCCCTGTGTTGCTGTTCAGGCGCCACGGTGCTCAGCTTTGTGGCATCTGGGAGGTGAGCAGGCCTTCTTGGGCTGTTGCCTTTTCAGCTGCGTGTGTAACCGGATGGACCACTTCTGACCAGGGTGGTGGTCCTGTGGAGGACCAACAGACAGCTGGGTGTGCTTTGTGGTATACCTTTTTATTTTTTGATTAATATGAAAGGGAAATTTGACTTTTTGCTGTTCGTTCACTAGTGCTCTGACTTGACTGATTGCTGGGGGAACAGCACCCAAATTATTGTGAGCGAAGCTCCCCAGCTGTGCCCTTCTCCTGCTTCACCAAGAGAATTTTGACTCTGTTGCTGCTAGTACTTTTGAGTTTTTGTGATGGGAGGAAAGGAAAGGGGATGAGGACTAGAGAAACTGCCTGACAGAAGTACTTTTTTTTTTTTTTTGGTCATTTTAGGGCCGTACCTGCGGCATATGTAGGTTCCCAGGATAGCGGTTGAATTGGAGCTAACTACCAGCCTACACCACAGCCACAGCAACGCGGGATCCGAGCCACATCTGCAGCCTATCCATGGATCACAGCAGCACTGGATCCTTAACCCACCAAGCAAGGCCTGAGATTGAACCCAAGTCCTCATGGATACTAGTTGGGTTTGTTAACCACTGTGCCACAATGGGAACCCCAGAAACACTTTTTAAAAAGGAATTGTAAGCAGGAAATTTGTGAGCTTTGTGTCAGGGCAACCAGTGGGAGCAAAAAGGATTTAAGAAGTGCTGCTATGGACCATGGGAGCCTTCTGATGCCTGACAAAATAAGTCAGGTCCACCTAATTTTGATTTATTTTACAATCCCCCCCCCGCCCCCGCATTGAACACATCTCCACCCGGTGATTCTAACGTGAGTCTAGCTTCATATGTCTGGCTCTAGGTTGGATGGACCATGAATCTGACCACTTTTAGGCCCCTCATTAGCTTTCTGATGTTTGATTTGACATATTTATAGGAGGAGAGGCCGGGAATGGGAAGGTCACCGATAATGACCTTCCAGGAAGAGTGAGAATGTCCCTGCTGGGGACAAAGGAAGGAGGTCCCATGAGGACAGGAAATAAGGCATTTGAGCATTTTCTCAGCAGTTTCTGGCTGTGCCCAATATACTCACCTTCCCAGGTAGCAGGGAAAGAAGGAACAGACTGGCTTTTCCCTGGAAACCAAGCTGCAGCGCCTTGAAAATCTGTGTGATCCTGAGTTTTCCCATCCATAGCAAGATCCTCAGCTCCGTCACACAGGGAGTAGGGCTAGCAGGGAATTCTCCGGAGGTGGGCTGGAAAGGTGCAGGTGCAAACCTTGTCTCACCCATCCCAGTGGGCACAGGAGGGGAGGGAGGTACTAGGGAAGGCATCCGTAGCAGAGACGGAAAGACTGTGAGTCAGAACAAAGCTAGTCTTACCTGAGGAGGTCTGGAACTTGGTCCCTCCCTACTCCTAGGCAGAGAAGTAGAAGAATGACTCACAAGAAACTTTAATCTGTGTTTCTTAGCTTTCTAGGACAATTGAGGGCTTGTACTTCAAAATGGCAACTCCCATTGTTTTGCACTTTTGTGGTTGGGGCTTCCTTGCTTGCAAGGTGGTGGTGATGGGCCTCTGTGCTGGGTCGGGCTGCTTCCTCCTCCACCCTCCAATCCTTTTCCCCCTTTGATGCCCTGGGTGAAGCACAGGTCGCAGAGCCTGAAGGGTTGTACCTGGGTTATGATTCTCAACCCAACAGGTGCTAGTGAGAAACTGATGTGCCTGCTATTGTAAAGATGCTATAGGCAGTGTGACAGGTCACTTTATAGTATACCTTGGCCTAGGTGTCCCTTCCACCACATTCTTCCCATCCTTGGGAGCCAAACAATCAGAAGAGTGGGAAGCAGTATGGAATAACATGGGGTGGTGTCTGGAGAAGGCAGGCTTCTCTGCAAGGCCTTGATGGAGGAGTTAGGCCTTAAAGAAGGGGTGGGGTTCAGGGGGAGTTGGTAGTAGGGTGGTGGGCCATAGCAATGCCTTTCCAGGGAAAGGGGCCTGGCCAGTTCAGAAAAGGCAAGTGTCGATGCTGTGTCCCTGTCGCCTGGACTCTTTAGGAAATTCCGAGACCTGGGCTATGACCAGGAAAGCCAAGCTCCCAAGGAGTTGAGTCTTCCATATAGAAGTAGCTCCTGTCTACATGGCTGGAGAGCAGAGTGTAGAACAGTATTAGGGCCTCTGAGTCAGGCAGATCTGGCTTTGGGCAAGGTCCTCAACAGCTGAGCCCATTTCCTCTTCTGTGAAATGGGCATAATGGTAGTATTTAGTCATAGCACTGTAATGAGCATTAAATGAACTCAGGCATGTGAGCCCTTAAGCACCATGCCTGGCGCAGAGTAAATGCTCAGTAAAAAGGAGCATTTCCTTTTCTTAAAATACTGTTTCTAAGAGCAGCTCCTTCTTCAGTAGCAGCAGATATATGAATAGATTCACAAGTATGTCACCAACTGTTTGCATTCCTACTGCTGGGGAACAGATCACTGCAAACAAAAGCCATTTCCTTGTGCTTTCGGAGATTTGGGGTCAGGAATGTGGAAAGGGCTCGACTAGAAAGGCTTGTGCCTGCTTCTTACTGTCTGAAGCCTCAGCCTGGAAGATCTGAAGGCTCTCGGTGAGGCTGCAGATGGAGGCTGGAATCCTCTGAAGGCTTGTTCACGTACACATCTGGTGCCTGGGAGGACTCGAAGGCTAGGAAGGCTGGTGGGGTTGCCTGTGTGTCACTCCTCCTCCACGGGCATGGCTGTCTCAAGGAGCCTGGCCTTCTTAACGTGGTGGCCTGAGACTTCAAGCTGCCTCATCTTCTCCGGTCTGGCTGGGAAGTCATGCAGCATGGCTTCCTCTGCATCCGCAGTTAAAGTGCGTCCCAGCACCTGCCCCGCTCCACTCACCCAAGAGCGCGCGGAGGGGTTGTAGACCCATCTTTCAGTGGGAGGAGTGTCAGGGTCCCACTGGAGGAAGCACATGGGGTTGGAGATGTTGCGTTATTTTGAAAATGTAGCCTGCCACGCCAGCCCCGGGAACTGCTGACAGAGCTGGGCGACGAGGTTCGAGGGAGCATGTGGTGCAGTGACACCCCACACCCACTGCCTAGAAGGAAGAATGACTGTTAACAGAATCATCAACGGTCCGATATGCTGATTCTTTTGGGGGTGTTTTTGGTTTTCTTAGAGCCATACCCGTGGCATCTGGAAGTTCCCAGGTTAGGGGTCCAATGAGGGCTGTAGCTGCCAGCGTGCACCACAGCAAAACGGGATCTGAGCTATGTTTGCGATCTACACCACAGCTCATGGCAACTCTGTGGATCCTTAACCTACTGAACAAGGCCAGGGATTGAACCCGCGTCCTCATGGATACCAGTCAGGTTTGTTACTGCTGAGCCACAGTGGGAACCCCTGATGTGCTGACTCTTTTTGATTATTTTTATCTAGTTCGTAGCTGAGTGCTTCCGAGACATGACAGAGATCTGGCAGCTATTCTCAGTCGCTTTTTTTTTTTTAATTTAATTTTCGATTTACACTATCGTTGTTAGTTTCAGGTGCACAGCAATTCAGTTATACATACATGCATACATTCATACATATGTATGTATGTGTATATATATATATATATATGCATATACATATTTATAGATTTTCTTCCCTTATAGGTTATTTAAAAAAAAAAACTTTTTTTTTTTTTTTTTAAATGACTGCAGACAGCATATGGAAGTCCCTGGGCCAGGGATTGAATCCAAGCCACAGCTTCAACCTACAGCACAGCTGTGGCAATGCTGGATCTTTAACCCATTGCACTGGGCTGGGGAATGAACCCATGGCTACACGGTGACCCAAACTACCCCTGCAGTCATATTCTTAATCCACTGCGTTACCACAGCAGAAACTCCACCAGATATTGAATATAATGTCCTGTGCTATACAGTAGGGCCTTGTTGGTTATCTATTTCATATATATATTATTGTGTATATTAACCCCAAACTCCTAATTTTTCTCCCCAGCTCCCCACTATCCCCTTTGGTAACCATAAGTTTGTTTTCTATGTCTGTGAGTCTAATTCTGTCCTATAAGTAAGTTCACTTGTATCATTTTTTTAGATTCTACATATAAGTAATATCATATAGTATTTGTCTTTCTTTGTCTGACTTACTTCACTTAGTATGATAATCTCTTAAGTCCCTCCGTGTTGCTGCAAATGGCATTATTTCGTTCTTTTCTATGGCTGGTTTTTGTGTGTGTGTGTGTATACAACACGCATAGACACACATACTGCATCTTCTTAGCCATTCATCTGTCATGGACATTTAGGTTGCTTCCATGTTTGAGTATTGTTAATAGTGCTGCAGTGAACATTGGGGTGCATGCATCTTTTTGAATTATAGTTTTGTTCAGATATATGCCCAGGAGTGGGATTGCAGAATCATATGGTAATTCTATTTGTAGTTTTTTAAGGAACCTCTCTACTGTTCTCCATAGTGGTGATACCAGTTTACATTCCCACCAGCAGTGCCGGAAGGTTCCCTTTTCTCCACACTCCCTCCAGCACTTATTGTTTGTAGACTTTTCCTTTTTTTTGGCCGCATGCATAGCATGTGGAAGTTCCCAGGCCAGGGATGAAACTTGCAGTGTAGCAGTGACCAGAGCCGCTGTGCTGACAACGCCAGATCCTTGACCTGCTTCACCACAAGAGAACTTCGGTTTGTAGACTTTTTGATGATGACCATTTTGACCTGTGTGAGGTAATACCTCATTATAGTTTTGATTTTTGTTTCTTTAATAGTTAGTGATGTTGAAAGTCTTCTCACGAGCCTTTTGTTCATCTGTATGTCTTTGGAGAAATGTCTGTTTAGATCGTCTGCCCATTTTTTGATTGGTTTTTTTTTTTTTTTTTTTTTACATATGGAGCTACATGAACTGTTTATACATTTTGGAGATTAATCCCTTCTCAGTGGCATCATTTGCAAATATTTTCTCCCATTCTATGGGTTGTCTTTTCATTGTTGATGGTTTCCTTTCCTGTGCAGAGGCTTTTAAGTATAATTGGGTCCCATTTATTTATTTTTGCTTTTATTTCTTTTGCCTTAGGAGACAGATCCTAAAGAACAGTGCTACAATTTGTGTCAAAGAATGTCCTGCCTCTGTTTTCCTCTAGGAGTTTCCTAGTATCCAGTCTTACATTGAGGTCTTCAATCCATTTGGAGTTTATTTTGGTGTATGCTGTTAGAGAATTTTCTGATTTCAGTCTTTTACATGTATCTGTCCTGTATTCCCAGCACCTCATCCGCTTTGAGCCAGGATGGTGAGAATATTCAGGGCAGGTGGGTGATGGAGGAGGTGTTCTTTAATAGGGAAAGTGGCTCAGGAGCTCTGCCTCTGGCTGTCTGTCTCCTGCTGTTGCCATCTGTGTCCAGACAAGCTCGGGGCTGGAGGCCCAGCTGTGTTATCTGGGCTTAATTTGCACGAGATGGCAATGGCTGTAGGTGCCTGAGTGGAGGCTGTCTTTTGAAGTAGTCGTATTTTAGGATGTTGGCGAGAGCAGGGTATCCTGCAAACACATGCTGAGGTGGGGGTTGGCCAGGGAGGTTTTTCTGTTTCAATCACAGGAAACTTCGCTGTAAGAAAACTTTTCCTCAGCAGCCTGAGAGGGGTTAGAAGAGATACAGCATCCAAAGGCGAGATGAAAGCAAAGCTCATGTGGAAAGCTGACGCTGGTCGAGGGGGGGGTCACTGAAAAATAGCTGGAAACCGGCTGGCGAATTGCTGTGCCTCCTTGAGACCAGCCGTTCTTAGTCTCTAAATAGAATGGCTCCCGACCATGTCCCCCTTCCCTCCTCTGGACCCAAAGGCAGCAGAAGTCCACCCCCTTGCTGCTGAATCGAGCGTCAAGCACAGACATAGGCACATTGTGAAGAAGGCTGGTGCTTTGAGCTGCTTCTCAAGTGCTGGTCCATATGTGTGCGTGTGATTTCCGGTCCTTCCGGGCGCATAGTCATGACGCGGCCAGCCAGAGTGGCCCGCAACCCTGGATGCTCTCGGGGTTGGAACCAAAGCCTCCGTGTCGCAGTCCTCTTGGCTCTCCAGCCTAGCTGAACTCTGCTTAGGGCTCGGGTCTGAGGACCGGCTCCCCAGAGCAACATAGTAGCCAGCCCTGGGGAGCTCATCCCCCAGGTCCATCCCCTCTGGCTTGATTCTTAACCCAGGCTGAGTTGTGCGCCCTTGGCTGACACCGGGAAACAAGGGACCCTGGCATCTGGGGCCTGCCCATTGTGCCAAATTAGTGCAGGACGGAGCGGCGCTGGCAGCTCACGTCTGGTCTCAGCACGTCGGGACTCTCAAGCTGCATGTGGTCCAGACAGCGGCAGTCAGTAACATGTGAGCTGGTGGCTGCAACCAGAAACAAAGGAACATGTGGCTGTGGCGCGGCTGGAAGGTGGGGTGGAAGGCTTCAGCGTTTGTGGGAAGGGAAGAGTGGGTGGGTGTTGGCGTACAGGTAGGGGGAATGGAAGGCACCCTGTCCTCACTGAATGCAAGTACATTCCCCTGAGACTGATGGCAGACAGGCTCCCAGTCAGAGGAAGCTAGTGATGCGAAGCCAGAGGCTTTCCCTAGGACTCACCGGCTGCTCCTTCTCCCTGTGTGTGTAACTAACTACTCCGTCTGTGTCCCATCATGGCCAGTGTCTAGTTCATTCTTCACCACCTGCCTCTGGACAGTTGTAATAGCTTACTTACTGTGTCCTTGCTGCCAGCCTGGTGCTTTTTCAGTTCCATTCGTCTCACCACAGCCTTGGTTGTTCTGCAAAAACACAGATCCGATCACACCGCTTCCCTGCTGAAGAACTGCCTATGACTCCAGGGTGGGTTCCAAGCTCTTCCGCCTTCCTGTCCTGCCCCAGCCCAGTGCTCCAGCTCCATCTTTTCCTTTTTCCCCTCATGAAGGTTCTGCTCCAGCTACAAGAAATTATTTCCTGTTTTTCAGATGCCGCAAGGTTCTTTCCCCCTTTTGGCGTGGAATCACCTTATTCCACCTACTGAGAGGGCCTTCAGATTCTCTCCCTCGGACTAAGCCTTCTTTACAGCTCTGAGAGCAGATGTCTATTTCTGACCTTCTCTCGAGGAGTTTCTTCCATTCTCTACCCATTATTTCCAGAGTCTACAGCAGATGCTCTAATAAGATGGGCTAGAATCGGATCACGCTGAAGCACGCGCGGCTGAAGCCAGTGATCCCAGCTCTGCCACTTCCTGGCCGTGTAACTTGGAGGCAGGTTCTCACTTGGTTCGGCCACAGCTGCTTTGTGTGGAGAGAGAGATGAAAACACTACCCGTCTCCTGAGGGTTTTAATGAGATGGTGCATGTAAAATGCCTCGCCGAGTGCCTGGCATGTGGGAAGTGCCACATAAATCCTAGTGATGAGGAATGGGTTACAGGGATAGAGCCCTGTGGGCCAGAATCACTAGGCATAGAGATGCAAGAATGAGGGAAATGCCATCCTCTTTTCCTCTCTAGGATCATCTCTTTATCCTTCTCTCTTCCTGTCCCCTTTGTCTGTCTAAGTGTCTGCTGACTTCCCAACAGCCAAAGTGGCCGATGTCTTTCACTGGCCACACTCAGTGGATTCTCCGGCAGGAATATTAGTGGGAACAGGTCTTGATCTCTTGGGGTAGCAACCTGGATGCTCTCTCGGTTCCACTTGTGATCCTCAATGTTAGAGGCTTTATCTAACCCCAAGTCCCTTCCCACCCGTGGTGTTGGTGCCCCCTGACCAGAGAGGAGGGTGGGAGCTGCATTTAGTCAGGTGGGGCCCTGCGGTCTCTGGACAAAGCCCAGCACCTTAATAGTTGACTTGCTGGAGCAGGTGACCCTCTGGTGAGGGGCTGCTCTTTGAGTTTCAGAACCCCACCCGGTTGCCCTGACCACCTTTTTTTTTTCCTTTTTACAGCTGCACCTTCAGGATATGGAAGTTCCTGGGTTAGGTGTCGAATCAGAGCTGTAACTGAGGCCTTTTTCACAGCCACGGTACTGCTGGATCCTTAACCCACCGAGTGAGGCCAGAAAGCAAACCCTCATCCTCCTGGACACTTACGTTGGGTTCTTAACCTGCTGAGCCACAATGGGAACTTCCTGACTACTTTTCATAGCACCAGTCTGGTCTTACAGGGGAGACTTTCTAACCCTTGGGCTGTGATGGAGCAAGGAGAATCTTCCTTTCTAAAATAATCTTTCCCTCCTTTTTTTTTTTTTGTGTGTTTTGTCTTTTTAGGGCCACACTTGGGCATATGGAGGTCCCCAGGCTAGGGGTTGAATCAGAGCTATAGCTGCCAGCCTATGCCGCAGCCACAGCAATGCCAAATCTGAGCCTCATCTGCGACCTACACCACAGCTCATGGCAACACGGGATCCTTAACCCACTGAGCAAGCCAGGGATCAAACCTGGCATGGATTCTAGTCGGGTTCATTACCACTGAGCCACAACAGGAATTCCCTTCAGGTGTTTTTCTACGTGACAGACAGATAGCCAAAATATTCTTAACAAAAAGAAGGTTGATCAAACTATGTATTTTTGTGCACTAATACTCTAATATAGTCTCGTGTGTTATTAAATGGCCTGTTACATCTTTTTGATATATATTTTTCAGGCAACACATGTACAGTATCTAGTTTTAAGAAGCAAGAAAGCTTATAATAAAAAAACAAAGCCCTCCTGCTCTATCTTGTCTTACTCCCTGAGTCTTCCTCCTGGCTAGGGATCTTCTTGAGGGGAGGTGGTGTTTTGATTTATATTTGAACACCCTGTACTTAGCACAATACATATGGGTCCCCTATCCACGTGGGCTTTTTTGGGAGAATGATTTAAGTCAACCCTTATTATAGAACATGACATTCCACTTTAAAAAAAAATATGCAGCTGAAACACGTTTCAAGTTGATTCATTTTGTAGCAGCTTGGAGAGGCCGTCCAAATCTTGACTATATCATATGGAGATTCTGTTGCCTGGAATGTGGCTTTTGGTTTAGATTTTTAATTTTAATGTGTCTCTCTATTTTGCTCTAGAGAGGTTTTGTAGGAGCGGGATTGAACTTTGTGTTAGATTAGGTCAGCTCTGAGAAACAGACACCCAGAGTAGCAGTGGCTGAAATACCTTTGTCTCTCTTATATGTAGAAACCTGACAGGAGACAGCCCATGGCTGGCATGGCATCTCTGTTCCATAGGCCCTAGACTCTGTCCACAGCTCTGCCAGCTTCGAGACGTGATCGTCTCCTTATGGCCCAAGATGGTAGCTAGATCTCCAGCTATCACACCTATGGTCCAGCACAGTGCAGGGAGGGATGAAGAAGAAGGGCCATAGCTCCTGAGCTGATGTCTCTTAAGACAGGTTGCAGAAAGCACCCACACGATATTTTTTGGTCACCTGGCTGTCTGTACCTTGGAAAAAGGAGCCTGGGAAATGTTAGTCGATGTTATCCGTGGCCAGGTGCCCATCTTGAAATGGAGGGTTCAGTTACAATGGGAGGAGGGGACGGTAACCACCGAAGGGCGACTAGCAGTCTGGGTCACAGATTTTAGGCTCTTTTTCTATCATTAATCCCTTGTTAGTTCTTTCACGATATGTTGCCAGGATTGCTAATGTAGCGGTTCATTTCTGCTGCGTTTTCAGTTTTCTCTTTCTCATAAATGCTGCTGACTCTGTCCTTCTTTTTTAACCCTTCCTTGGAGAAGTTTGTCCATGCATTCCTCTGGAGTCAGAGGCTTTGGGACACCTGCCTGGATGCAAGATGATGGCAGACAGGTAGATCCCTTCCTCAGGGGCAGTAACTGGCTGCTTTCTGCATAGCAGGCTTCTGCTGGCCTCGTTGAGATCAGCAACCTACACTGTAGCTCACGGCAACGCCGGATCCTTAACCCACTGAGTGAGGCCAGGGATCGAAACCCCAACCTCATGGTTCCTAGTTGGATTTGTTAACCACTGAGCCACGATGGGAACTCCCTTTATATTTATTTAGTATTTTTTTTTTTTTTTGTCTTTTTGAGTGCCTCTCTTCACCTCTGAAATGCCTTCCAGAATTGTTGGAGGAATTAAATAAGATTATGGATGCAAATCACTTAGCTCAGTGCACAGCATACACTAAGGCCCCTGTAAACACTGGCTCTGGTTATTGTTTCCTTCCTAACACACACTAAAAGTACATCTACATTATAATATTTGTTGAAGCTGAAAGGATATATTTTAAAAGATTAGAAATCATTGCTGAAGCTTCTTTGGTGAATCCAGTGTAGCCAGCCCTCAGACAGGTATTTGGGGACCATTATCTTTTTTTTTTTTAATAAGTGTGTTTATTTATTTTTTGTCTTTTTAGGGCCACACCCGAGGAATATGGTGGTTCCCAGGCTAGGGGTCGAATCGGTGCTGTAGCTGCTGGCCTGCGCCACAGCCACAGCAATGCAGGATCCAAGCCACGTCTGCGACCTACACCACAGCTCATGGCAATGCTGGAAACTTAACCACTGAGCAAGGCCAGGGATAGAACCTGCGTCCTCATGGATCCTAGTCAGATGTTTCCGCTGAGCCAGGACGGGAACTCCCTGGGGACCATTATCTTAACTGACATTTCATTACCTTTTCATTAACTGACTTCATAACCTTTGGGGATGGTTTGCGTTCATTCACTCGTTCAAGACAAATGCTTGCTGGGCCCCTGTTAGGCCTCTTCGGGTTACAGGCATCAAGGGGAGGCCACTATGGTTCCCGCTTTGCTCAAGCCCTGGGTCACAGGAAAAGGTCACTCATCGTACTGAGCGTTCTCTGGCTTTGCCGGGAGTGCATTGCACCCGTCCACTCAGTTTGGTTTCCTGTTCTGTAACAAGAGGGTGGATCCTAAAAATCCTCTAGGACTCCGTTCTCTCCCCTTTTCGGTCATTCTTCTATGGGGATTTCTGGCTGCCTGTCCCTGAATGTTGGAAAGCCCGATTTCCTGTGCTGGTCATGCCAGTGGAGCTCGGTACAGCTCTGCGGACAGTGCTGAACCGGCCGCAGCCTCAGCTACTGCTGGCATCTTCTTACCATCTCCAAGCAGCACCACACCTCTGCTGAGGCGGAGAGTCCAGAAGTCTAGGTGGTGAATCATTTGCCTCAGTAAGCAAGTCCTTCTGGCCTCTCTTGGCTTCACCTGCAGGGACAGAGTGGGACAGGACAGGTGGCGCTTGGGTGCCAGCAGTGCCCTGCATGCTGGTGGCCCTGAGTGAGGCTCTTCCACGTGCTCTTGCTGACGCAGGACCGCAGGGAGCCTGCTGTGTGATCACTGCTGGCCTGTGGGTACCCTAGGCTGCTGGGTGTGGCTGGACCTGAGTTCTGCTTCCTTCCTCCCCTGGAGACACCAGGCTGCAGGAAGCAAACATCTCCAGTGCTGACTCAGGTGCCCTAAGGCCTGGCTGTGTCTGGTAAATGGAGCTTTTCTCCGGGCTGGAATCATCTGGCCCGACTCCTCTTTGCCCTTGAGTGTAGTAGCTGTTCTTCAGCCCAGATGGGTGGGGGAGCTCGGCTGGTCCCAGGAGAGCCCAGCACCGTTTTCAGGGAATAATAGGCTCTGAGCATGTTAGGGGTGGGTACAGGGGGGCCTGGTGAAGATTATTACACAGTGGTGAGGCCAGAACCCAGATATTCTGGGTCTTCTTCTGCTTTCTTTCTGCTTTGCGGCAGCTCTGAGGTGGTTCTGGTTAAGATGGGAGAGGATGCTGCGACATCCGATGGTTGAACTCAACTTTGGAAGCATTGGGCAGGAGGACAGACTTTGCATTTTGGGAGAGATGGAGGAACCAACCAAGGAAAGCTGGAAGCCCCTGCAGGACGCCTTTGGATACAGACTAGATTGGTTTCCTTCTCTCGGCCCCACAAAACCAAAGGCAGGATCTGGGCTGAGGGGAATGGCAAGACTGAACGTATACAAATACTACATCTGCTTGTGCTCCCTTTTAAAACCCAGCTGGAACTACAGAAACTCATAAGGCCTGTATAGGAGGGGAGATAACCACAGCAAAGTTCTGAAAGCTGGAAAACAGGTGGATAAGCGATAACTGACTTTGAAAGATGATTTTAAGCTGACAGTGGGGAAAGCAAAGAATGAATCCATTTATGTCACTGAATCCTTAAAAGTCTAGTAACTGCAGCACCAGGTACCTCCAGAACTGGAGTGAGGGGGTGCTGAAGTAAAACAGGTTAGATGTGGAGTTCCCATTGTGGCTCAGCAGAAACAAATCTGATTAGCATCCATGAGGACTCGGGTTTGATCTCTGGCTTCATTCAGTGGGTTAAGGATCCGGTGTTGCCATGAGCTGTGGTGTGGGTCGCAGACATGGCTAGGATCTGGTGTTGCTGTGGCTGTGGTGTAGGCCAACGGCTACAACTCCAACTTGACCCTAGCCTGGGAACTTCCATATACCTCAGATGTGGCCCTAAAAAGATCAGAAAAAAGGGGGGGGTCAGATGTAATTATATGAAATGCATCTGGGTCCCACTGATGTCCTCTTCCTCCGCTCCATGCAGTCACAAGACTGCCTTTTGTTTTGAAAGGGGGACATGGTTTCTGGACTGGGGGATACTGAGCACAGGGTGTGGCTATGGGGATTTTGTTTAAAATGGAGATGTTCCTTGGTGGCTCAGCAGATCAAGGATCCAGCTTTGTCACTGCTGTGGCTTGGGTCAGTGTTGTGGCTTGGGTCAGTGTTGTGGCTTGGGTTTGATCCCTGGCCTGGTAACCTTTGCATATTGCAGGCACAACCAGAAAATTGGAGAGATGAAATAACTGTTTACATACTTAAGCGTGCACTCTGAGGCCACCGTGGGCTCCCTTCCCCCTGACTTGATTCCCAGCACACTGGCAGCCAGATCTTTATTCTCCTGCAGTTTGGAAGAATACTGCTTCCTGGGAGCTGACCAGCTCAAGAAAATGACCTTATATATTCTTATCTAGGCTTACCTGTCTCTTTCTACCGGAAAGCTCAAAGTTGACAGATTCTTCCTGTGTGCTTCGAGGTTCTAGTCAGCTTTTGATCCCTCACTCCTTACTGCCCCCGGCTTATTATTATGGAAACGTACACGCAGAGAAGGAGAAATGACGTAATGAACTCACATGTACTCATCCAGTTTCAACAGTGACCAACTTGTGGGTGATCTTGTTTCTTCTGTCACCCCCACTCATTTCCCGTCCTTGATTAATTTTGAAGGATCAGCAACATTATATTTTCTTGATAAATATTTCAGTATGTACCTTTAAAACGTAAGGACTTCCTTTTTAAAACATAAGTACAATTTGGTTCTTAGTCATGAACAGACCATCAAGGATTATTATAACTCTGGGCAAAAATGCAGCAGAAACCAAAGTACAAATAGAAAAAGCAGCTGAGACCAACTACATTAGGAGAAATAAAACAAATAAGTAAAAACCGTTAGTTGTGCGGTCCGGTAAAAGAAAGGATATTCTGCCCCTAATTACAAAAACAGGTGTTATAGAGCTACATGTATGCTTGCTACTCAGATTTATTTTTTTAATTCAGAGAACAGAAAAGCGCTCCCAGAGCTCTTGTTGTGGCTCAGTGGGTTAAGGACCTGTTACTCTCTCTCTGAAGATTCGAATTCCATTCCTGGCCTCACTCAGTGGGTTAAGGATCCGGCGTCGCTGCAAGCTGTGGGATAGGTTGCTGATGCAGCTCGGATCCAGTGTTGCCATGGCTCTGGCCATAGCTGAAGTTCCGATTTGATACCTGGCCCAGGAACTTCTATATGCTGTAGGTGCAGCCATAAGTAGAATAAAAAAGAAGAAAAGAACTCTAAAAATTAAAACCATGACAGGGAAATGAGAAACCCACTAGAAGGGTTAGAAGATAAAGTGATGACAACTCAGAAAATTAAAAAGAAATAAAAGTTGAAAAAATAGAGGAGAAAAGATAAGAATATAGAATAGCCCTGGGGAACTAGGTTACAACTAGGACCAGTAAAGAACTAGGACCAGTAAAGAAAGCCTAATACCTGAATAATAGAGGTTCAAGAGAGAGAGAAAACAGAAATAAAAGAAAGGACATTACCTGTAAAATACTTCAAGAAAATTCTCTGTAACTGAAGAACAGGAGTGTTCAGATTTGAAAGTACTCACTAGGTTCCCACCCAAGGCACATCCCCCTGATATTTCAGAACCCTGGGGAGTAAGAAGAGTCTAAAAATTTCCCAAAAGAAAAAGACACATCACATACAGAGCATCAGGAAGCAAAGTGGTTCAAGGCTTTTTAACAGCAGTGCTCGACGCAGGAAAGTCATGCATGATGCTCCAAAATGATAAAGGAAAACCTGTAATCATTTTTATGTCAAGAGTGTAGACATTTTCTAACAGCAACAACAACATGCATGCTAAGGAGCTCTTGGAGAATGTCTGTCACCAAAGTAAGCATCTAATAGAGAAGGTAGAGTACAGGATACAGGAGACAGATGAAGGGAAAGTCCTGGGGACTGTGAAAGGAGATCCCGGGAGAGCAGCTGCATATCAGACAGAGAGGTGGGCACTTACCGACTGAGTAACGTGAGGCTGTCATCATCAGCTCGCCTGCTGCTGGTGTCCCGTCAGTTTAACCTGAGGAATGACTGTCTCAGGGAGCCTGGCCAGGATTCCTCTGTCCATGGCTGTCTTGCCTATATGCTGATGGAGCTTCTGGTCCTGTTGACCAGATGGACAGGAGTGTTTTCTTTGCCCAACCCCAAGAACCAGAGGTAGGCCACAGTAAGCTTAGAAACAGAAAATTTGGGCACCCACCCCAGCCATACTCCTGATGGATGTCCAGTGACTCCACCTCTCCCCCCAGTTCCCCGCTGCCACATGTCCCTGCTGTGGTCACCTATCCAGTTTTTCAAGCACTCAAATATCTTGCTTACAGGCTTTCCCAGAAAGGGCTCCTGTCTGTTCTCTAGGACCAAGACCAGGTGCCATGTCTAGTTTATTTCCTTGAGACCCTTCATCTCGCAAAGGCAATGATTTTATTGTTATGCAGTATTGTGGGTAGAGTTGTGTCCCCTGAAAGACATGTCGAAGTTCTAACCTGTGAAGCTGACCTTCTTTGGATATAGGGTCTTTGTAATCAAGTGAAGATGAGGTCCTACTCTCATCCGGTGACTGGTGTCTTTATAGGAAGAGGGTAATTTGGATACAGACATACGGGGATGGGAATGCCACGCGAAGCCCAGAGACAGACACTGAGGGCAGGCAGCCAAGGAGGAGATAGGAGTTATGCTGCCCTAGGCTGGGGGACCCCAAGCAATGCCGGTGGCCACCAAGAGCTGGGAGAGGCTGGGAGGATGCATTCCTCTAGCCTCGGGAGTTTGCACGGCTGTGGCCAGCACCTTGCTCTGGGGCTAGAATCCTTGCCTTCAGATCTGAGAGAGTAAACGTCTGGTGTTTTAGGCCACCACATTTGTGTGAGTCTGTTAGGGCAGCCCTGGGGAACTAGAACACAAACAGCTACATTCGTGCTTGTCACTTTCTTGTTCAGACCTAAACAGTACTTCAATTTGGGGATGTATACACAGGCTGTAGGATGACAGAGCCAAGTAAAGGGGTGAATAACAGAAGTCAAGATTGTGAGATGTCGGGAGAGGGAAGGGGATGTGATGGGGAGGAATGTGGGCTTCCAAGGGACTGGATGGAGTCAGATGGGGCTTCATCTGATCTTAAATCATACATACATGTTTTATAAACTCTATGTATATACAGTTGACAATAAACATTTTAGGAGTTTCCATCGTGACTCAGTGGTAATGAACCCAACTAGTATCCATGAGACCGTGGGTTTCATCCCTGGCCTCACTCAGTGGGTTAAGGATCCGGCTTTGCTGTGAGCTGTGGTGTAGGTCACAGCTGCAGAGGTGGCTCGTGGCCCTGTCAGTGGTGAAGGCCAGCAGCTGCAGCTCTGATTGGACTCCTAGCCTGGGAACTTCCATATGCCACAGATGCGGCCCTGAAAAAGCAAAAAAGAAAGCCAATGAACTTTTTTAAAAAGACTAAATCAAGCAAAACACAGCCCTCAAAACAGACCGATTGCTTAACCTGGAGAGGTGACGTTGAATCACTTGGACCAAATGAAGGGAGCCTTGGCGCCAAGGTGAGCATTTAGCAAATCAGAGCCTCCTGTGCTAATGGAGATGAATAATTAACGAGAAATCCCAAGATGATAAGTCATCAACCCAAGCTAAATTTACTGCTAGGACATATGGAAGAGTCTCCTCAGTTATGCCAAGTTTGAAGAGCCTGGGATCCAGCTAAATGACATCAGGTCAGACTTACAAAGCCCTTTGAGCCCCCACTCGCCCCCTGCACCCCACCTGACTCATTTCTCTCTCTGTTGTCCTAGCACAGCATGACCTTGACATCCTTCTAGGTGATCTCTATGTTTTTTTCTCTTTCGGCCACCCCCGTTGCAAACGAAAGGTCCCAGGCCAGGGATCCAATCCGAGCTGGCGCTGCAACCTACCCCACAGCTGCGGCAATGCCAGATCCCTAACCAACTGCTCTAGGCCGGGGATTGACCTGGCACCTATGCAGAGACAAACTGGATCATTAACCTACTTCACCAGAGTGGGAACTCCAAGATGATCTGTATTAAATAACATCCAGTTCCATAGAAGGTCATTCTGCCTCTGTATTCACAGAGGGTCAAGATTTATTTTGATGCTAGTTTGTTTTTATTCCTCTCTAACCCTTGTACTCCTTTCTTTCTAACAAAGACAGTTGCCCATAGACTCAGAACTTTGACTAGAAACAGGATCTACTGAAATAGTAATATTTATTTATTTACCTCATAATTTTTTAAAAAAACTGAAGTATTCATTTCTGCTCTACAGCAAAATTATACATACACATACATTCTTCTTGATACTGTTTTCTATTATGGTTTATCTCAAGATACTGAATTTAGTTCCCTGTGCTATACAGTAGGACCGTGTATTTATCCATTCTATATATACTAGTTTGTATTCTGTCTACTGACCCCAAACTCCCAGTGCATCCTGCCCCTATCCCCTCTCCTCCTTGGCAGCCACAAGTCTGTTCTCTATGTCTGTGAATTTGGTTCTGTTTCATAGATAGTGATATCAAACGGTATTTGTCTTTCTTTTTTGCTTCCTTAGTATGATAATCTCCAATTCCATCCATATTGCTGCGGATGTCATAATTTCTTTCTTATGGCTGAATAGTATTTCATCATGTGTATATACCATATCTTATTTAGCCATTTATCTGTCGGTGGACATTTAGGTGGTCCTGTGTCTTGGCTATTGTGAATAGTGCTGCTGTAAACATAGGGGTGGGTGTATCCTTTTGAATTATAGTTTTGTCCAGATATATGCCCAGGAGTGGAATTGCAGGATCACATGGTAATGCTGTTTTTAATTTTTTGAGGAACCTCCATACTATTTTCTGTAGTGGCTGCACCAACTTACATTCCCATCAACAGTATGGGGGGGGGGTCCCTTTCTCCATATCCTCTCCAGCATTTTTAATTTGCAGACTTTTTAATGATGGCCATTCTGATCAGTGTGAGGTGATACCTCATTGTAGTTTTGATTTGAAGTTTTGTTTTTGTTTGTTTTTTGTTTTGCTTTTTAGGGCCACACCTGTCACACATGGAGGTTCCCAAGCTAGGGGTTGAATCGGAGCTGTAGCTGCCAGCCACAGCCACAGCAACACCAGATCTGAGCTGCGTCTGTGACCTACACCACAGCTCAGGGCAACACTGGATCCTTAACCCACTGAGCAAGGCCAGGGATAGAACCTGCGCCCTTATGGATACAAGTCAAATTTGTTTCTGCTGAGCCACAACAGGAACTCCTGAATTTTTTAGTAATTAGCAATGTTGAACACCTTTTCATGTGTCTATTGGCCATCTGTATGTCTTCTCTGGAGACATGTCTTTTTAGGTCTTCTGCCCATTTTTCAATTGGGTTATTTGTGTTTTTGTTGTTGAGTTGTATGAGCTCTTTGTATATTTTTGAAATTAAGCCCTTGTCAGTCACATTGTTTACAAATATTTTCTCCCGTTCCGTAGGGTTTTTAATTTTGTTTATGGTTTCCAGCGTTTATTTTTATTTTCATTTTATTTATTTGTACAGGTTACTTGATATTAGCAGAATATTTGTTTTTTCTTTCCTTTTATTTTATTTTTCCTCTGCCTTTTTTTTCTTTTTTTTTCCTTTTTTTTGGTCTTTTTAGGGCCATAGGTGTGGCATACGGACGTTCCCAGGCTAGGGGTTCAAATCGGAGCAACAGCTGCAGGCCTACACCACAGCCACAGCAATGCCAGATCTGAGCCGCATCTGCAACCCACACTGAGGCTCATGGCAACGTCGGATCCCCAACCCACTGAGCAAGGCCAGGGATCGAACCCGTGTCCTCATGGACATGAGTCAGGTTCTTTTCTGTTGAGCCACAGTGGAGCTCCCTGTTTTTCCATTTATAGTAATGATAGAAAATTTCTTTTTTTGGTAATTTCTAAAAGGTAAATTTAAAATTTTTAAATATTAAGTAAATGGTGTATATGCTATTCTTTCTGGAAATAGTGTCCTTGGGCTACCAAGGTTTGGAGAATGGTGATTATCTTCCTGCTTGTTGCAAAACGTGGGCCCATTATTGAAGCACACGTTGTTGTGACCTGATACTCAGTTTTGTCTTGTGTCTTTCTATACAGCCTACAGAGGGCCCTTAAGGACAAAATCTCTAGCTTATCTGTCCACGCTCCCCCCCCCCCACCTGGCTCCAATGCAGTGTGTTAGTCAGTAGTAACCCTGGCTGAGTATTCCTCTTTCTCCTGTCTCTTTGTCTTGCCTGGTACCCACCCGGCTCCCCTTAGTGCCTCAGAGCTGGATGGTACTGGGAGGTGTTTCTCCCCACCCCAGCCCCAGCAGCACTAGGATGGGGAAGTGCGTAGTCTGAGAAGATGCACAGACACTACTTCAGTGAAATAAATGACCAGTGAGGGGTCCATTCTTCCAGAGAGCCTGATTCTCTGCTTGGTTCCTGGACAGGGGATGGATGGCATGGGGTTCCAGAAGAAAGAGATTTCTGCCCTGAGTCATATTCTTTTACCTTCTAGAGGAAATGATGAGACTCATTCACGCAGCACTTGAGGATAATTAAAAGAAGCTTGTGATGTTAAATTGTGTGGGACTGGTCTTGGGTGCTGAAGGGGTACTTCATTCACGAAGAAGGTAGAGCAGTGAAGACTAGTTAGTCAATGACAGTGTTAGGGATTAGGCAGAAATTGAGCTAAGCCTTCAGGATCATAGGATTCCTTTCTGTCTTCTGCATGGCACAGCATGGGAAAAGAGATCTGAGTTTGGAGCCCATCTCTATCCCTCGCTAACTGTGGGCAACTGACTTAACCTTTCTGGGTCTGTTTCAGCATGGGTAAACAAGGGGAAATAATTATGCCTACTTCATAGGGTTGGTTTAGGGTTAATTAAGACGATGTACGTGAAGCTCTTTACGTACGTCATGTACTGAGCCTCATGGCATTATAGGCATATACACTGAGATATTGCAGGTTAGGTGCCAGACCACTGCGGTAAAGTGAGTATTGCTATAAAGCAAGTCACAGGAGTTTTTTTTGGTTTCCCAGTGCCTATAAAAGTTATGTTTACACTATATTATAGTCAGTCGGGACGTGCAATAGTGTTATATCCACAAAAACAATTCAGGCATATATACCTTAATTAGAAAATACTTTATTGCTAAAAGATGCTAACCATCATCTAAGCCTGAAGTGAGTCATAATCTTTTTTGCTGGTGGAGGGTTTTGCCTCGTGTTGATGGCTGCTAACTGATCGGGGCGGTGGTTGTTGAAGGTTGGGGTGGCTGTGGCAATTTCTTAAAATGAGACTACAGTGAATTTTACTGCATTGATTCATTCTTCACAAATGATTTCTCTGTAGCACGCATTGTTGTTAGATAGCATTTTACTCACAAAAGAACCTCTTTCAAAATTGGAGTCCACCCTCTGAGACCCTGCAGCTGCTTTATCAACCAAGTTTATGTAATAGCCTACTTTTGTCACTTCAGCGGTCTTCACCAGCAGTAGATTACATCTTGAGAAACCACTTTCCTTGATCATCCATTAAGAAGTGACTCCCCGTTTGTTAAAATTTCATCACGAGGAGTTCCCTGTCGTGGCTCAGCAGAAACGAATCCAACTAGGAACCATGAGGTTGTGGGTTCAATCCCTGGCCTCACTTAGTGGGTTAAGGATCCGGCATTGCTGTGAGCTGGGTGTAAGTCACAGACTTGGCTCAGATCCTGCATTGCTGTGGCTGTGGTGTAGGCCGGCAGCTGCAGCTCCGATCCAGCCCCTAGTCTGGGAACTTACAATATGCTGCAGGTGTGGCCCTAAAAAGCAAAAAAAAAAAAAAAAGTGACTCCCCATTTGTTAAAATTTTATCATAAGATTGCAGTAATTCAGTCACCTCTTTAGGCTTCACTTCTAAATAGTTGCTATTTCCACCACATCTGCAGTTACTTCCTCCATTCCAGTCTTGAACCCCTCAGAGTCATCTGTGAAGGTTGGAATCACCTTCTTCCAAACTCCTGTTATGTTGATATTTTGAACATCATGAATGTTCTTAACGGCATGTAGAATGTTGCACCCTTTCCAGAAGGGTTTTAATTGGCTTTGCCCAGATCCATCAGAGAAATCACTATGGCAGCTATAGCCTTAAGAAATATATTTCTTAGGGAATTCCCGCTGTGGTTCAGTGGTAACAAACCCAACTAGTATACATGAGGATGTGGATTTAATCCCTGGCCTTGCTCGGTGGGTTAAGGATCCAGCGTTGCCATGAGCTGCCCTGGGCACGGCCCTAAAGAGGGAAAAAAAAAGAAAAAAAAGAAACCTATCTTAAAGAGTTTTAAATCTTGAAAGGCAAAATTGTTCTTTGATCCATGGGCTGCAGAACGAATGTTGTGTCAGCAGGAATGAAAACAACGGTAATCTCATTTTACACCAGGGCTCTTGGGTGGCCAAGTGCTTTGTCATGAGCAGTAATAGTTTTGTTTGTTTGTTTATTTTTAGGGCCACACATGTGGCACATGCAAGTTGCCAGGCTAGGGGTCAAATAGGAGCTGCAGCTATCAGCCTATGCCACAGCCACAGCAATGCAGGATCTGAGACATGTCTGCGGCTTACACCACAGCTCACGGCAATTCTGGATCCTTAACCCACTGAACAAGGCCAGGGATCAAACCCATGTCCTCATGGATAGTAGTCGTATTTGCTTCTGCTACGCCACAACGGGCACTCCCTTTAACATAATTCTTAAGGGCCCTAGGATTTTGGTAAATGAACACTGGCTTCAACTTACAGTCTACTAGCTGCATTAACCCCCAAGAGAGTCAGCCTGTCCTTGGAAGCTCGGAGGCCAGACATTGACTTCTCTCCAGCTATGAAAATTCTAGATGGCATCTTCTTCCATATAAAACTGTTTTGTCTGCATTGAAAATCTGTTATTTAGTGTAGTTGCCTTTGTTAACGGTGTTAGCTAGATCTTCTGGATAACTTGCTGCAGCTTCTGCATCAGTGCTTGCTGCTCCACCTTGCACTTCGATGTTACGGAGATGTCTTTCCTTAAACCTCTCGAACCAGCCTCTGCCAGCTTCAAGCCTTTCTTCTGCAGCTTCCTCAGTCTCCTGGCCTTCATAAATTTGAAGAGGGGCAGAGCCTTGATCTGCATTAGCCTTTGGCTTAAATGTTGTGGCTGGTCTGATCTGTCCAGACCATTGAACACTTTCTCCATATCAGCAATAAGGCTGTTTCACCTTCTTATCATTTTTGTGTTCATTGGAGCAGCACTTTTAATTTCCTTCAAGAGCTTTTCATTTGCATTCGGAACTTGACTAACTGGTACAGAGACCTAGCTTTCGGCCTGTCTTGGCTTTTGACATGCCTTCCTCATTAAGCTTAATCATTTCTAGCTTTTCATTTAAAATGAGAGTTTCACCTTAAAGGCCATGTAGGGTTATTAAATCGTCTAATTTCCATATTGATGTGCATCCGGGAGTAGCGAGGCCCCAGGAGAGGATGAGAGGTGGGAGGACAGCTGATCTGTGGAGCAGTCAGAACACATGCAACATTTATTAAGTTTGTCGTCTCATGGTTCGTGGTACCCCCAAACAATTACAACAGTGACAGCAGCCCACTGGGGCTCAGTGGTAACGAACCCAACCTGTATCCATGAGGACACAGGTTCCATCCCTGGCCTCGCTTAGTGGGTTAAGGATCCGGTTGTTATTATGAGCTGTGGTGTAGTTCAGGAGCTACAGCTCCAGTTTGACCCCTGGCCTGGGAACTTCCATATGCCGCAGGTGTGGCCCTAAAAAGAAAAAAGAAAAGAAAAGAAAAATCTGTGAAACACAGTAAGGTGAGGTTCAGTACAATGAGGTATGCCTGTACATACTCAGTGATCAATAATGGATGGCTATTGTTACTGTTTAACCATTGTTATTTAGCCATCTATTGGTTATTATTTAACCGATGGATGGCTATACTTTCATCTATTTATACAGTAAACATTTATTGCATAGTTATTCTCTATCAGGGCAGCCAGGTCTCCCACCAGGGGTCTTAATACTTTTAAATCAGAGTCCCATGGTTTCTGCTTACATATGAGACACTTAGTCCTAATAGTAGTGATGACGGCTGTAATGTCCAGAGTGTGTCAGGCACTCTGCCGGGTGCTTCATTACTGTGTTACCTTTAATCTCTGTCCCCATTTTATAGAAGTGGGAACAGAGATGCAGAATTTATGAAATTTCACATGAAAAATGTCAAGACTAGGATTTAGATTGTCTGTTCTTTTTTTTCTTTTCTGTCCCATCCTGACTTGTTGCTCTCACCCTAAACCCATTACATCCCACACTGAAGTGGCTTCCCGCAGATGGGCTCTGTCTCTCAACTGCTCAGTCGGAGACACCACTGTTCCACTTGTCATCCGTGTCTGAAAGGCGGAACATGTCTCCCTTCTCCATCAAGCCCCTACATCTAGTTAATCATTTGGATTTTAGTTTAAATGCATCGTTTCCTCTCTATTCTTGTCTTGGCCAGCGCCCTGACTTGGATATGTTAGTTTTCAGCATTTGTTCTACCCTCCCCCCCACAAGATGGGAGATTGACACAAAACACTTTCATGGACTCCATCAGATTTTGATAAAACATCCTTAAGTTTTCCAAGAAGTAAAACAGCTGTTTGTCACTGCTAGAAGCTTAGAATAGGCTCAGGGCAATGGAGAGATAAGTAAGCTGCTGTGAATATAACCTTCCTCTCCTACCTGGGAAAATATGTTTGGAGAGAACTATGCTGTTTTCTGTTGTAGAAAATAGGGCTTTCCGCTTTAAAGAGTACTGGGAAAATTGGATATCCACATGCAAAAGAATGACGTTGGACCCCTATCTCATGTGATATTCAAAAACTAACTAAGAATGATCAATGACCTAAGTCTAAGAGCTGAAACCATAAAACTCTTAGAAGAAAACACAGAAGCAAATCTTCATGAACTTGGATTTGGCAGTTCTTTAGTATTACATCAAAAGTATGAGCATCAAAAGGAAAAATAAAGTGAACTTTATCTAAATTAACAACTTTGGTACACCAAAGGACATTATCAGGTAAGTAAAAAGACAGGCTATAGAAAAAGATAAATATTGGCAATCACGTATTTGATAAGAGTCTAGTATCCAGAGTGTATAAAGAACTCATAAGCCAACAACAAAACAACAGACATATCTCCAGAGAAGACATGCAAATGGCCAGCAAGCACGTGAAAGGATGCTCAGCATCATTAGTCATTAGGGAAATGCAAATCAAAACCACAGTGAGTTTGAAACCGCAAAACCACTAGAATGGCTAGACTAAGAAGAAGGGAGAAAAAAAGAAAAAGGAAAATAGCAGGTATGAGACAGATGTGGAGAAGTTGGAACCCTCATACATTGCTAATAGGAATGTAAAATGCTTCAGCTACTGTGGAAAATAGTTTGGTGGTTCTTCAAAAAGTTCAACAGGGAATTATTATGTAACCTAGTAATTCCACTCCTTGGTATATACCCCAAAGAAATGAAAACAAGTACTCCAAGAATTATATGTGCACATGTGTTCACAACAGCTAGTTCATAATAATCAACACGTGGAAACAATCCAGCTGTCTTTTTTTTTTTAGGGCCACTTGCAGCACGTGGAGATTCCCAAGCTAGGGGGTCTAATTAGAGCTACAGCTGTGGGCCTACACCACAGCTATAGCAATGCAGGATCCAAACCGCATCTGCCACCAACACCACAGCTCATGGCAACACTGGATCCTTAACCCACTGAGTGAGGTCAGGTATTGAACCTGTGTCCTCACGGATACTAGTTGGATTTGTTTCTGCTATACCATGACAGAAACTCCAAGACATGCTTTCTTAGTGTCTTGAAGTAAAGTGACTTGGAGAGGCTCATGGATACTGTCCAGACACTGTCAAACCTGGCAGATCACCTCTGTTGTTTGTGATCTGAGGGTTGTTGAAGCCCAGGGATGCCCCTGGAAGTCAGGAAACCCAAGTAGCAGCTCCTAGAAGGGTCAGCTGTGACCTCACAGCTCCTCTTTCACAGGGTGGGAAGGGGCCGTATGGTGCAATGGTAACAGAGAAAGCTCTTGGGGTAGGCTGCCTGGTTTTCAGTCCTGGCTCATTAGTTGAATGGCCTTGGAAATTTTATTCGGTGGTGCTGCGTCTCCATTTCCTCATCTGTAGAGCAAAGATGGCAGTAGTGTCTACCTCATAAGGTTGGTGTGAGGGTTAAAGTAATGCCTGTAAAATACTTGGCACAAAAGTGGATGCATCCTAGGCGTTAAAGGGTGGTGGCTCCCTTCGCCCACCCGTGGCAGCCACAGCCACACGGTGGAGCCCGCAGGAGAGGACAGGAGGATGGCAGGGGGCTGTGTACTCGGTGATTAATGCAGACTCTCTGGTTTCTCCTGTATTCCTTTCCTTGCCCAGTACTGATCCTCCAGAAGGTGGAGAACGGAGACCTGAGCAACAAGATTCTGAAGATCACTGATTTTGGCCTGGCTCGGGAATGGCACCGAACCACTAAGATGAGCGCGGCAGGGACGTATGCCTGGATGGCACCTGAAGTCATTCGTGCCTCCATGTTTTCCAAAGGCAGCGATGTGTGGAGGTAAGGTCCAGAGGTGCAAGGCCAGCGGTTCCCGGGTCTCTTCTGGCTGCACAAATGCTGCAGGACTCGGAGAACTGAGCTTGCATAGAATTCCAGGACTCGGAGAGCAGAACTTGAGCAGAATCCCAGGCGCAGCGTGCCCAAGTAGGTATAAGTGATCCCTTGCGAGCAATCTACACTGATTCCCTCATTGCCCAAGGGCAGTGTCTAATGCTTCATCTTCCAGAAGTTCCTCCATTGCTGTGGCGAGTACCACCTCTATGTCGGCCTCTTGTGTTGGTGACTGCTCCCTAGGAAAGACTAGCAGATTCTAGGGGGCAGTGTGTACTGAGCAGTGGAGGTGGGGAGTGCACCCAGTCCCTCCTGGAGACCTTCCCCAGGGTCTCCTGCCTTGGTGTTTTTTGGTTTTTTTTTTTTAGGGTCACACCTGCAGCATATGGAGGTTCCCAGGCTAGGGGTCGAATCAGAGCTACAGCTGCCATCCTATGCCACAGCTATAGCAACTCGGAGATTTGAGCTGTGTCTGCAGCCTACACCACAGCTCACAACAATGCTGGATCCTTAACCCACTGAACGAGGCCAGGGATTAAACCCTCGTCTTCATGGACGCTAGTCAGATTCATTTCCACTGTGCCACAACGGGAACTCCCAAGTAAATGGCAGCTTTATTGAAATATTATTCACATACCATAAAGCTCACCTTTTAAAATGTATAAGACGATGGTTTTTAGTAAGTTGACCACATTTTACACTAATCATTATTGCTATTAGTTTCCTAGGGCTGCTGTAAAAAAATTATCACACACCTGGTGGATAAAAACAATAGAAATTTATAGTCTAGAGGCCAAAAGTCTGAAATCAATGTCAGCAGGACCTTCCTTTCTCCAGAAACCCTAGGGAAGATTATGTTCTAAGTAAGGATTCTGAGTATTAGAAAATGAACTTATTTTTGCAGAGCCACTGTTCATCCCATGGCAACCACTAGCTTTTTCCAGAATATTTTTTATCACCCAGAAAAAAAACCCTAATACCTATTAACTGTCATTCCTCAAGACCCACTATCCCCACTCCCTGGCAGCCACTAATTTACTTTATGTTTCTATGGATTTGCCTATTCTGACGTTTCATATAAAAGGAATCCTACAGTATATTTTTTTGTAACTGTCTACTTTCATTTGCATAATGTTTTCAAGATTCGTACATGTGTCAGAACTTCCCTTTTTTTTTTTTTTTTGTCTTTTGTCTTTTTAGGACCGCACCCGCAGCTTATGGAGGTTTCCAGGCTAGGGGTCTAATCGGAGCTGTAGCCACCGGCCTACGCCACAGCCACAGCAACACCAGATCCAAGCCGCATCGGCAACCTATACCACAACTCACTGCAGCGCTGGATCCTTACCCTGCTGAGCAAGGCCAGGGATCGAACTCGCAACCTTATGGTTCCTAGTAGGATTTGTTTCCACTGCACCACAACGGGAACTCCAGAACTTCCTTTTTTTAAATAGCTGAATAATACTCCATTGTATGGGTATACCACAGTTTGTTTAGCCGTTCATTAGCTGATGGATGTTGGACCGTTTCACTTTTTCACTAATGTGAAAGTAATGCTGCTACGGACATTTAGTACAAGCTTTTGTGTGAGCACATGCTTTCAGTTCTCTGGGATATGTACACAGGAGTGAAATTTTTGAGTCATGTGGTAATTCTGTGTTCAGCTCTTTGAGGAACTGCCAAACAGTTTTCACCACGGCTCTGCAGTTTTACATTAGTTAGTGATGCATGAGGGTTCCTATTTCGCCACACCCTCTCAACATTTATTGTTTTTGATTATTAGCCATGCTAGTATGAAGCAGTATCTCACTGTGGTTTTGATTTGTATTTCCCTAATGACTAATGATGTTGAGCATCTTTTCATGTGCTTATTGTCCAGTGCTAGATCCCCTCTGAATAAATGTCTGTTCAAATCCGTTGCCATTTTAAAAATTACGTTATGTATCCCTCCATTTTCATGTTGAAAGTGTTCTTTCTGTATTCTGGATACAAGCCCTTTATCAGATGTATGATTTTCAGATATTTTCTCTCATTCTGCGGGTTTTCTTTTTACTTTCTTGATGGTATCCTTTTTTTTTTAATTTTATTTTCTGTCTTTTTAGAGCCACATCTGCGGCACGTGGAAGTTCCAGGGCTAGAGGTCAAATCAGAGCAACAGCTTCAGGCCTATGCCACAGCCACAGCAACACAGGATATGAGCAGCATTTGTGACTTGCACCACAGCTTGTGGCAATGCCAGATCCTTAACCCACTGAGCAAGGCCAGGGATTGAACCTGCGTCCTCATGGATACTAGTCAGTTTCATTTCCGCTGAGCCATGACGGGAACTCCAATAGTGTCCTTTGAAACGCAAGGATCTTTAATTTTAGTAAAGTCCAGTTAATCAGTTTTTTCTTTGATTGCCTATGGTTTTGGTGTCATATCTAAGAAACTAAGTCCTGAACTTTTTTTTGGCTTTGTTTTTTTCTTTTTACAGAGAAACCCACGGCATATGGTATTTCCAAGGCTAGGGGTTGAACTGGAGCTGCAGCTGCCAGCCTACACCACGGCCATGCAACACCAGATCCGAGGTGCATCTGCGACCTGTGCCATAGCTTGCAATAACACCAGATCCTTTAACCCACTGAGCGAGGCCAGGGATTGAACCTGTATCGTCATGGAGATAATGTAGGGTCCTTAACTCACTGAGCCACATAGGGAACTCCAATTTTATATCTGTGTTTTCTTCTAAGGGTTTGTAATTTTATCTCTTACATATATAGGTCTCTGTTTCATTTTTTTTTTTTTTTTTTTTTGCCTTTTGCCTTTTGTCATTTTATGGCCGCACCCGCGGCATGTGGAGGTTCCCAGGCTAGGGGTCTCATCGGAGCTGTGGCCACTGGCCTACACCGCAGCCACAGCAACGCAGGATCCGAGCCGCGTCTGCAACCTACACCACAGCTCACGGCAACGCCGGATCGTTAACCCACTGAGCAAGGGCAGGGATCGAACCCGCAACCTCATGGTTCCTAGTCGGATTCTTTAACCACTGTGCCACGACGGGAACTCCGCTGTTTCATTTTGACTTGATTTTTGTATGTGGTATGAGGTAGAGATCCAGCTTCATTCTTTTACACGTGGCTCTCTAGTTATTCCAGCACTGTGTTTAAAAGGTTGCTTTTTTCCTCATTCAGTTGTTTTGGCACCCTTGTCAAAAAGCAGTTAACCACAAACCTAAGAGTTTATTTCTGAACCCTCAGTTCTACTCCATTGATCTGTGTGTCTACTCTTATGCCAGTCCCACCTATTTTAAGTACTGATGCTTTGTGGTAAGTTTTGAAATTAGGAAGTGTGAGCCTTCCAACTTTCTTCTTTTTCAAGATTATTTTAGATATTCTGAGTTTCTTCAATTTCCATTTGAATTTTAGGATAATTTCATCAATTTCTGAAAAATAGGCAGCTGCGATTTTGAGAGGGATTGTGTTAAATCTGTAGATCATTTTGGGGGGTATTGCCCTCTAAGTAATATTGTCTTCCAATCCATGAAATGGGATATCTTTCTATTTATTTAGACCTCATGTAATTTCTTTCAGTGATGCTTTATAGCTTCTGTGTATTGATGTTAGCTGTGGTGTATCAGACCTGAGTTCATTAAATAGTGGGCTGATCAAAGGAAAAAAAAATGGAAATTCAGGTTCTTTCAGGGTCCCTCGGTGTATTATTCTTATCCGAATAGTTATGCCTGAGTGACAGTTACTTCTGCAGAGTCTTGTAATTATATTCTGGGCCTCCCCCATGCCGTGGTGGAAGGTAGGATGAGAATGGCCCAGATTCTCAACAACTGCAAAGTTTCCCGGTCTGTTTGGATTTCACCTCCCTCCAAGAGAAACAGTTCTTTCCCTTTGGTTGTGCTGGGCTAAGTTTTTTTGAATTACAGAAGTAAGACATGTTTACTCTAGGAAAAAAAATAGAAAATATGGATAAACAAAAGAAAAAGAAAATCACCCACTTCTAAAGATAATCTGTGTTGACATTTAGTGTGCTTATGCGTGTTCACCCGATTACCCACCCATCCCTTAAAATGGGATCTTTCTCTTTTGTAAGCTGCTTTTTGCGTGTAATATACAGCATGAGCTTATTACCACGTTAATAAGTATTATATCAATAAATATATTAATGTATTTCCAGATAAATTAATACACAGGTCTCCATTTTGAACGAGGGTCTGGTTAACGGGGATGACTGTTGCCCAGCAGTTTACAAAGCGCTTTCACGTGTGGGAGTTCAGTTGTCTTTGCCAAAGGTTGTTACATAGTCAGTGTGGTTCCTAGAACGTTGGGGTCACAGCTGGAGAGCAAGTAGAGGAGCCCATTCAAGGGAGACCCTCTTTTTTGGGTGAGTTGGCAGTCTTAAAGACCAAGCAGGTTAATAAGAAGCAGTCCTGGTGCGACACAGGTGCAGAATTGCTGTACCTTCGGTTGGGAAGGGTTGCTGTTCACTCTCATGCTTTTCTTCACTTTGAACAAACATAAAGCATCCCTCGCCCGTGTCTGACATTACCAGAGGGTGGAAGGAATTAGCGCACCTCTGGAGGTGGTTAATTATTGACACAGGGTGCATTCCCCAGGGCTGGGGGTTAGGCTGAGAAGACTCTTGGGAAATCGCGGGCAGCAGTGTGGGAGCTGGCTGTTCTCTGGGGGGCGGGGGATCTCCCAGGCAGGGTTCTAGCTGAGCTGGTACTTTCAGGCCACTCGTAAATGGTCTTGCACAGACCACTCTCAACCCCGGAGGACAAGAAAGCAGGCTGACTCTGAGGTAAACCACTCAGACTTCTCTCTGCCTCTCGCTGGGGCTCACATCCATCCATAGTGGGTACTCTCCTTTTGGGCTCTCTTCATGCCAAAGGAACACCAAGGCTTCATGTATGTCACCCACCTTCTGTTACAAAAATGCAGAGGAACATTGGCAGAGGAAGACTTTTCTTTCATCACCCCCAGGAAGGCTTCTACCCGGAATGGTGTTGTCCCTCTACAGGTCCCCCCCTAAAGACGTTCTCATTCAGGCTCTTTCTGAGGGGAAGTGCAGTGTTTACTAGCTACTGATGGTGGTTTCAGGTTGAGGAGTAGTTACTTTTATTCACTTCTTGCAACTGTTCCGTGAGGTACGGATTTCTGCCTCTGTCGCATGGAGGAGGAAACCAAGCTTTGGAGCAACACACTTGCTTTGTCACAGGGCTCTGGTGGTAAAGCAGGCATCTGACTCCTATCTGTCTCAGTCTTTCCCCACCTCTTAGTTGTCGAGCCCTTCAGATGGAATGGAATGCCCTGAACAAAGGACCAAGCCGGCTGAGGGCAGAGCTACCTTCCCTGAAGCTGGGAGGGGAGGGTCCCTGGCCCCTCCTGCTTCCAGGTGGCCTGAGACATCTCTGAGTAGAGCTCCATGTGGAAACCGTTACAGAGGGGACGTGAGGACAGAAATAGGACACGTGTTCGATCTTTGAAAACACCCAGGTAGTTAGGGTTGGGACACCAATTGTCTTTGCCTGGTTGGAAGAAAGGAATTCAGGGGACCCTGGGTTTTTATTCCTCAGGGTGGAGGTGGGCGGTAACACCAAGAGCAGACCACAGAAGGTGAGAGGGGTGCCAGTCTGGAATCTAGTCTTCAGCGCTGAGGGCTCTTTGAGGTCACTTGGTGGAAGCTGCCCAGCATAACCACTGTCTGGATGATGACATGAAAGTTTTAGCAGGAAGTCCCAGTGCAGTTCCTGATGATATCTGGGGCTTCCTCTGGCCACCCAGTGCACGTGCAGGACCGTCTGACTATGCACCTACGCCCACTCACCGACTCATTCACGCGTGAGGGCCAGCGCGTACCAGTGCCTGGGCAAGGCCCTGAGGATGCAAAGATTAGAAGCTGCTAGCCCTGCCTTTAGGATCCCATAGGCTGGTAAACAAATAATTAGAATACTCAGCAGCCCAAACAAGGGCTGAGTAACACATGAGGGTGCCAGGAAGGCCTCCTGAAGCGTCCAGTTGTTCCCATCGGCCTCAGACTAAAATCCAGCTTCTCAGGACAAGCCAAGACCTGCAGCTACCGGTCCACCAGTTTTGTTTTTGTTTTTGTGTTTTTTTTCCTGTCAAATACTTAAAGAAAATGATAGTATTTTGAGCTCAGTGGGCAGATGCCATTGTCCAAGGAGGCTGGCCAGTCACTCTGAGGGCCCATCTGTAGAGACCCCTGGAGGTACACGTGTGGGCACATTGCTCTCTTTTGGCCACTTGGGATCCTTTGAGGGCAAGTCCACACCTTTGTGCACCCGGATCCCTGTGTCTGGAGCCCTGGTTCCTCCCTCGCTTAGGAAAGTTTTGCTCAGGGTTTAGCTGCCTCGTGTCTCCTCCCACCTTGGTCTGGTGTGGGTGTCCCTCCTCTGTCCCCTCTTAGTACCTCTTTTGTGACTCCTCTCTCCGTATTCTACTGATGCTTTTTCTATTCCTCTCACTAATCTCTTGGGGATAAGATCTGTTTTTATTATCCTATATGCCAGTACTTGGTATTGAGTTTTGCATAAATATGTAGTAGATGTTTAAAAAATGAATGAATAAATTGTGATGCATTTGAATCAGATCTCAAAAACTGATTAGTAGAGTTGACTGAGTGGAGAAATGGTAGAAGGGCATTCTGAGGGGAAAGAATTGAAGACTGGTCCAGGTCCACCATGACTTTCTCTGTATATGCCCTTAATATATTCTGCCAAACCTGTCTAAAACTTGCTTTCCTCATCTGCAAATGATGATAATTCTTACCTTGCAGCTTGGTTGTAGGTATTCAAGATGATGTGTAGAAATACCTTAGCACGCTGCTTATACAAGGTACCATGATAAAATAATTACTGGGTTTATTATTTTTTTTTTAATTAATATGTCTACTGTTGGTTGTCAGAGAGCCCCTCTTCCAACTGTTCATGGCCTTATGGTTTCCGGTCCTGACTTATTCCTGAAAGGATTAAAGGCTCCATGAGCTTGCCTGGCTCCAATTGTGAATTCATAGACTAATGATGCTGCTAAGCTTTGTACTCCCTAGTCTCTAAACTCACAGGACCTATGAAAAGAAAGTTCTCCTGTAGATTTGAAAGGGAGGGAGGGAGCTGGAAGGACTCGCAGATGATGTGCTGCTCTGCTCCACCCACGGGGTCCACCTGTGTGAAAATTTCCCCTTTGAATTAGACAGAGGTCACCCTTAAGGACACATTCACACTGATCGGGGGCAGGAATCTTTCCAACCTAGTGGGCATTGTAAGAAATCTTGCACAGGAGCAAAACCTGTTTGTTTTGTGTGGTCATCGCTCTGCTTTTCTAATGCTTAAAAAAAATGTATCTGTGACTAAAGCCGAAGTTTTCTTTTTTTGTTTTTTTAAGGGCCACGGGTATGGCATATGGAGGTTCCCAGGTTAGGGGTCAAAACGGAGCTGTAGCTGCCGGCCTGCACCATGGCCACGGCAATTTGGGATCCAAGCTACATCTGCAAGCTGTAGCTGCCAAACTACACCACAGCTCATGGCAATGCTGGATCCTTAAACCACTGAGTGAGGCTAGGGTTTGAACCTGCATCCCCATGGATACTAGTTGGGTTCATTTCTGCTGAGCCACAGCAGGAACTCCCCTGGAGTTTTCTTAAGCCAGAAAAAAATGTATTCCTGGGAGGTTGTCCCTTCTCCCAGTTTATTACATTTGCAATAGCAGCGACCAGATAGCCATGCCCATTGAGCACTGATTTAGCCACTAGAGTAGCCCATTTCATTTCACAACAGCCTCGTGGGACTATTATTTGCACTTTACAGGAGGGAAATTTGAGGAATGAGACTTTGAAACCAAGTGTGCTGCACTCCAGAGTTTTTGCTTATGGCCAGTAGGTCTCCCTTTCTCTTATGCCACTGTGTCCGTTTTGTTAGTCTTCCTATGTGTTGGAGAGGATGAGGGATGCTTGTCAGAGCCGCACAAGCTGTTCCCGTGAAGGTGCACCTGGGGCTCACTGGCGGCTGCTGTCTCTGTCCTCTCTTTAGCTATGGGGTGCTGCTCTGGGAGCTGCTGACCGGTGAGGTCCCCTTCCGAGGAATCGACGGCTTAGCAGTCGCTTATGGAGTGGCCATGAACAAGCTCGCCCTTCCCATTCCTTCCACGTGCCCAGAACCCTTTGCCAAACTCATGGAAGGTGAGTGACCCCTGACTGGAACAAACCTGGAGGCCATTTACCTTTCCATCAGCACCTGGTCGATTGTGGCCAATTCTACAGAATTAATCCCTGACAGAGGCAGTGAAGTATTAGTCCCACAGGGGGATTCCTATGAGTAGTTGGAAGAGTTACTTCAAGGTGATGGCAGGATCTGGCTACAATGGTGTCCCCGATGTCCTTCTGTCCATCTCCAGGGACTGCAGAACTGAACTTAGTAACGAAAGCCTGCTATCCTGTACTCCCGGATGTTAGTATTTAATGCAAAGTGAGAAGGTATAGCAGCTTTTATTTCAGGACCTCTGAGTGTCTTCCACGTGGAAACAGAGAACCTCTTGAGAAGAAAGGAGTTCTAAAAGTCATCTAGTCAAGCCCTGTCATTTTGTAAGTGAGAAATACTAAGCTGAGAGAGGTCAAATGGAGAGGCGGTCCCTCCATTAGCTAGTGGCTGAACTGAGAGTAGATAGAACTCACCTTTCCTGACTCCCACGTCAGGGTTTTTTCATCCGTGCCTCCTCATCTGTGCAGTGAGGCGGAGAAGGGTAGCTCACTTATGGGAAGTTGAGGCCCAAGGTGTAGTTAGTTACCCATTCTCAGGACTGGAATCATGTAGGAACCTGATAAACTGTGGTAGCTGCACTCTACCCAAGAAAACTCTTTGGACTTGCCTTTCTTATACTAAATGAGAGGAATGGAATGGGGTGCAGTACTGCTGTGTTTTGTTTCCAGCGTCATTCTTGATGGTTGAGATGCTGGGCAGCTTGCTTTACTTCCTGAGCCTGGCCTAGGATTCCCCAAACCCCAGTCTCTGTTTCCAGAAGGAGAGCTGAGGGGTCACGTGATACCCTAAGTCTTACATTTGCCTCTGTCCATTCCTGCTTTCTGTTGACTCCCATGTTCCTTGCAGATTGCTGGAATCCCGACCCCCACTCACGACCATCTTTCACAAATATCCTGGACCAGCTGACCACCATAGAGGAGTCTGGTTTCTTTGAAATGCCCAAGGACTCCTTCCACTGCCTGCAGGATGACTGGAAGCATGAGATTCAGGAGATGTTTGACCAACTCAGGGCCAAAGAAAAGGTAAGAAGGAGAAGCAAAAGGCACGCATTGAATCAGTGGACCTTCCCCACTGGGGCCTCTGTGCAGATTCTGACAGGACCATCTTCCTGCTTGGTTTGTGCTAATAGAGAAGCTTTTTCCTTCCTGACTTTACGTGGAGAGAGTTCTTCAGGCATCAGGTGTGACCTGAAATGATACAGAATCTTTCTTTCTTTTGGGGCTATGGCAGGAGTAAGTAGGGAGGGTCAGGAGTCCACAGCTCTCCTTGCAGAGTATCTACTTCATTGTCTGAATTGGAGGACGAGAACCACTGGGCAGGTGCCAGCAGAACGGCTCACCCTGCCAGCTAAAAGTGGGAGAAGGTTCTAGAATGGTTTGTTGGTTCTTCAGTGGATTGATAAAAGGCCATTAACTGGGTATGAGGATACTTCAGCATGGAGAAAAGTTAGCAGAGCATCCTGCCAGTATCATTCGGGATCAGAAACAGCATATGGGTTAAAAATACTATGAGTCTGAAACTGTTTGGCATTTTTCAGGTTTTTATGAAAAGAGCTCAAAGGCTAAACCAGCTGAGGAGTTCAGAGACTCGTAGCCCATTAGAGAGCCACCTTTTTGTCTTGGTGACCTTTCCCTAAACGGCCCCTCTCTATGCCTGGGGCGTCTAGCTAGCAGTCAGTGTCCGCAGAGATGAAGTTAATCAAAGCACTTCTCCTACTTCAGGGCCTGCGCCCAGGGGCACGAGGGATGTCCATGGGTAGACTTGGTTGATTTTTTCTTTCCCCTTTCACTGTGCATTGAGGGAATTTGGGAAGCAGTATAATAATAGTAGTACCTAAACTTGCCTTTATGGCTTCCCAGCCCTTTCACTTGAAAGGTCTGATGAGACCTTTTCATACGTTTTACCCTGAGTCTTAGGGCCCCTAGATGTGTTACTATTGCTGGAACTCGGCCTCTGCTCACCAGTGCCGAATAGAAACATGGAGATGGAGTTTTGGACGAAGGAGAAAAATATAGCTTTATTGCTTTGCCAGGCAAAGGAGGGTCACAGCAGGCTAATGCCTCAAAGGCTGTGCCCCCCTTAAGAAAGATTGGGAGGTGGTTTTATAGTGAGAGTGAAGAACAGGGCCGCAGATAAGGATCAGGGTAGAGGCAAGCTTGCCTTGTTTTCAAAGCTGGTGTTCAGTAGTCTGGTGGTCTTTCTGGAATAAAGATGCTTCATTCAGATCTTCCATTTGTTGGGGGTTTTAGTCCTGCAGAAGACCTCAAAGATACTGTTACCCTTATTCCTTGAGCGGCGACCGGGACCCTGCCCCCAAAGCTGCACTATTGTTTCTTGATTGCTTCTCTTCTGGTCTGTGCATCCACTCCTTTCCCTGATGAGCAACTGTTTCAACCTCGCCTTTGGAACCCAGGAAAGGTCATGGAGGCTGAAGTTTATTCCCTAAAAATAAGAATTGGGGGACACAGAAAGGCTTGTATGCCCAAGAGCCCTCAGGGCCCTGCTTGGTTTCATTGCTAACTTCTTCATCTCAGAACTGATGGTCAGTGACTTTCCTAAGTCAAGAGGCAGAATCCCTTTTTTTTTTTAATTAAAGTATAGTTGATTCACAATGTCATGCAAATTTCTGCTGTATTTCAAAGTGACCCAGTTTTATATATATATATATACACATATAATTTTTTCATATTCTATCATGTATCATCACAAGAGATTAAACATAGTTCACTGTGCTGTGCAGTAAGATCTCGTTGCTTATCCATTCTAAGTGTAATAGTTTGCATCTGCTAACCCCAAACTTCCAGTCTGTTCCTCTCCCTCCCCCCTCCCAAGAGGTAGAATCTTGCACCAGGGTCTTCTGATTCCTGGATCTTCTGAAAACCATCTTCTTGTATGAAATCTTACATAATATTGCCCTGCGATGTTGATGCTATTAACTCCATATTACACGTGATGCCCATTTTAACTTGCCCAAGGCCACAAATCAGGCACTTTGTTCCAGGGTCCTTGCTCTTAACCCCAGTGCTGCGTGTTTCTCCATTGAAAGGCTCAGAGTTGGGCAAGTGAGGGTAAGATGGATAATGAGCTTTCTCTCTGGAGAGATTCCTCTTAAACCACTGTATGTGGAAGATGCGATTTGCGCACTGTGAAGCTGCTCCCCAAATAGCTGCTTCAGAGGAAGGGGATTTGCTGTGCCGGAGGGTCTTCCAGGCATATGGTGCTGTAGGCAAGTACTCCATAGATGTCCTGCTTTCCCATGTGATTCATTCCTCAGATTGGCCCAACCCACTGCTTCTGTGTATGTGATGATGGATTGATTGGTCTCTCGGCTGAGGTCCGAGCTTCCTTTAAGGAAGGGGCTTAGACTGGACAAGAGCGTGCATGAGAGAGGACTTGGCTGAGACTAGCTTGAGCTTTTCAGCTTTCCCATTTAGCAGCAAAATAACCAGCCAGGGATAATTTTTCTGCCTCTTCCATGTGTTTTTGTTCTCCTGATGGTGAAAACAAAGCAGTGGGACAAGGAAGCCAAGACTTGGAGGCAGCAATTAGTCTGTTTGGTGCTTGTTTCATCAAAGAAGTTCAAAAGTTCAGGCTCATTTCTTAGGCACTTTTGATAACTCTTTCTTCCCATAAAGAAGGATTGTGTTTATAAAACTGTACTCAATCTCCTTCTTAGTTCTTTCATTCATTCATTAACTCAGCAGTTATTCAGCAACTACTTGTGTACCAGACCACTTTAGGGTGCTAATCCTTTTCTCATCTCTCTCCTTTCTCTCTCTTTTTTTTTTTTTTTTTTTTGGCCTTTTCTAGGGCTGCACCTACGGCATATGGAGGTTCCCAGGCTAGGGGTCTAATCGGAGCTGTAGCCGCCAGCCTACACCACAGCTCACAGCAATGCCGGATCCTTAACCCGCTGAGCGAGGCCAGGGAACGAACCCGCAACCTCATGGTTCCTAGTCGGATTCATTAACCACTGGACCCCAACGGGAACTCCTCATCTCTCTCCTTTCTATCACTTTCATGGTATCTTTTTTTTTCTTTTTTGAACCACGCCCGTGGCATATGGAAGTTCCCAGGCCAGAGATCAAACTCACATCGTAGCAGTGACCTGATCCACAGCAGTGACAGCGCTGCATCCTTAACCTGCTGAGCCAGCAGGGGATGCCCTTTATGGTCATTTTGATACCCTCTTGTGAATGGAGGATGAGTTGAATAAAAAACTCCTTTCCTCATACTATTCTATGCCCGTTTTGTCTCTGTCTCTTCTGCTCTTTACCTGCAACTCTGCTTCCCTAATATGTGTTCAGCTACTACTTTTTCTCTAGCTCTAGGTTCCCTTTCTATAATATTTTGTTTTAGTCCAGAATGACTTTTTTTTCTTTTTTCTTTTTTTTGCTTTTTAGGACAGCACTTGCGGCATATGGAGGTTCCCAGGCTAGGAGTCCAACTGGAGCTACAGCTGCTGACCTATGCCACAGCCACATGGGATCCGAGCCATGTCTGCGACCTACACCACAGCTCACAGCATTGCTGGATCCTTAACCCACTGAGTGAGGCCAGGGATCGAACCCTAATCCTTATGGATCCTAGGCGGATTCGTTAACCGCTGAGCCACAAAGGGAGCTCCCCAGAATGACTGCTTATAGTAGAGTATTTCATTGAGAATTTCAAGTTTCAACCACAGAAATGTTGCTCTGGCTACTTTATTGAAAAAAGACTTCCTACTTTTTAGACATGCTTCTCTCAGGTTATTGACATGGAAGCTTCTTGAGTTTCAATCCTCTGCTCCCACCCTACCTCAATCCAAGGCCTGGGGTGACTGGTGTTAACAATTTATAGGGTCCAGGTTTTCAGATTTTATACGCATACTTTTTTTTCTTTCCTGGGTTCTCTCTTGATACCATATCCCTCAGACCTCTCCCAGGAACTCTGTGCTGAGTTCGTTTATAAATTCATGCAGAAGGAAAAGGGTGAGCAGAGAAGAGGGCTGCCCACCTAATGTGGTGGTGCTTCTGGAACAAGTGCCTGGCAAAGATGCCAGGAAATGTTTTCTCTTCTCTTTGCTGTGCTTTTTTGATCCTCCCAGAGCAAATGGTTGTCCTTTAAGATGAGATGAAGGTTTAAACCGCATGCCTCAATGGGTTCACTTCCCAAGTGAACAAAGATTGAGATGACGTGCTTCACACACCTTTCAAACCGCCACCCTGGGAATATGTTTATTTTTATTTGAATGTTAGGTGGTGCCTGTGGGTGATTCATTTACAGCAGGCACATTTTAAGCTTGATCACATGAAGTTGGCTCTGTTTTTTTTTTTTAAAAAAAACAATCTCTTTTATGTAACAGGAAAAAAAATCAAAATAGAGCCAAGTCTGTAAAATTTAAGTACGTGATTATATTTTCCCAAACTACGTTTTTCTCCCTGGTCATGTGTAACTTTAATGAATCCAGGGACATTGGAAACTGTCAGCCTGTCTCCAGGCTTGGCCTGTGGCAACTCCAGCTGTATCCTCAGGGTGGCTCTTCTGAGCCTTCCTTTCCTTACTATTTGGGGTGGTCAGCTAACCACTGAGCCCCCCGTCTCCTCCAGGGGCTGAAGTATAGGGCATTAGAGGAGAGCCGTCCAGGCTGCTGTGAGCACTGTCCGCTCCTTCCCGGGCTCCCCGCCACCCCTGAATGGAGCCCTCTCCCCTCTCTGATGCTTCTTCCTGTCGACAGGAGCTCCGAACCTGGGAGGAGGAGCTGACTCGTGCTGCACTCCAGCAGAAGAACCAGGAGGAGCTTCTGCGGCGCCGGGAGCAGGAGCTGGCCGAGCGGGAGATCGACATCCTGGAGCGGGAGCTCAACATCATCATCCACCAGCTGTGCCAGGAGAAGCCCCGCGTCAAGAAACGCAAGGGCAAGTTCAGGAAGAGCCGGCTGAAGCTCAAGGACGGAAACCGCATCAGCCTCCCTTCCGGTCGGTGGCCCGGGACCTGCTAGGAAGTGGGAGCGGGAACAGGTCAAGAGACTAATGTGGCGGGGGTCAGTGGGAACCCTGGACCGAGCTCGGAAAAGGGAGCTGCTGGGATTCATACGGAGCAGGTTTGAAATGGGCCATCCTGCTCCCCAGAAGGCCTGGCCGCGTTCCAGAGGGATTTGGGAGATGTGACTACACACAGAGTGCGAAGGGAAGGCCAGGACTGTGAGGGACCTGACAGGCAACACGGTTGCTCACACAGGCACATCTCGCTTTAGGCAAACCTGGAGAGGGAAGCATGTAATTGGGCAAAATATCTAGGGTGTGTGTGTATGTGTGTGAGAGACAGGAGAACTCTTGGCTCTACAGAATAACTCATCTCCAGGTTTCTGTAAATACTTAGTTCTCTGTGCAGTTGAGGTTAGGAAATGTTTAAGAATGTGATTTACACAGAACCTTTCAGAAGTACATCAGCTGAACCAAAAGGTACGTTTGCAGTATCTACAGGCAGCCTTGGGAAAATGCAAAGAAATATGAAACTGTGAATTAGAATCTCTGCAGGGTGTAACATACCCCCGGAGGGAAGTGTGAGTGCTCAAGTGTGTGTTTATGTAGATGAAAAAGTTGATTGTGTTCTGAGTCTGTAAGGCCCCAGAACTCAAGCAAACGAGAAGTGTAAGGAACCAAGGGAAGGTGGCGTCATAGCACCAGTGATGGATGAATTTATGCACTGGGACAGTGGCTTAGGTACAGACAAGGGAATCCATTTAGTGAAATTCAGTGAATGTGTTCATGTTGTTGCACATTTTTTTCTTTAGGCACCTCTGGAGCGCCTAGCACATGCCAGCATCTTGCTAAGTGCTGGGGAAGTGGATAGACATGCCATCGTGCCCACCTGCAGGGAGCTCGGTCTAGTGGGGAGCCCTAGTTTCAGACATGCAGCTGTTTAGTATAGCCTTTAGTATAGCCTTTTGATGGATGAGCAGAAGGAAGCTCAGAAACTCAGAGCTGTATGTTTTACGTTCTTTGTGCTCTAGTGTAAGCGCCTTTGGAATATTTCAGAATTTGGACTATTAACTGCATCTCCCTCACTTCTCCCTCACTTGCCCAGGTTCCCTAGTTTAGTCCCCTTACCCTGCACTTAACGAGGAGCGTCAATCTCCCTGCTTTGGTCCCTAGGAAAAGGAGGACCAAGACTAATAGATTATCTGAGATGGAGAATTTTAAGTTAGATTTCCTAGATTAACTGACAATGATATTAAAAAAAAAAAAGCTACTCCAAATATGTACTTCTGCACCCATGCAATATAGACAGCTTTATGAAAACCGTCTAAAGAAGTTCACTCAGGTGATGAATTTTCCTTCTCTTCATGCAACCATCTTGCCACGTACCTATGGGAAAAAGAAATGATTCTGAAAGAGAACGTTTCTCAAGTGAGAAGGAACTCCTCGGGAAATGGGGCCTTCACTTCGGGCCTGCCAGGGAGTTTTATTGAGGTGTAATTGATGTACAATGTTATGTAAGTTTAAGGTGTACAAGAAAGTGATTCACAGTTTTCAAAGGTTATGTTCCATTTATAGTTATTGTAACATATTGGCTTTATTCCTTGTGTCAGACTATATATCCTTCGTGTGTGTGTATGTATATATATATGATATATGAATATATATATATATATCTCCTTGGAATTTTATTATGGGAAAATTCTAACACACCCGTGTGTGTTTGTCTTTCCCCAAGCAGATTTCCAGCACAAGTTCACAGTACAAGCCTCCCCGACCATGGATAAAAGGAAGAGTCTGATCAACAGCCGCTCCAGTCCTCCTGCAAGCCCCACCATCATTCCTCGCCTTCGAGCCATCCAGTGTGAGACTCTTTCCCAAATTAGTTGGGGCCAGAACACACCTGGGGCACCTGTCCTCCGCTCTGTCCACCCACCAGCTGGTCCAGGCTTGCTCCATCCATTACCTGTGCCACGTCTTCTCGACAATGTATATATCTGCAGACCCTTACCCGCCTCATCTCTCTCCATGCACTTGACCCTGCCTCCTCTACTTTTCACTCTTAGATGCCAGCAAAGGGGCTGTGGGCATCTACAGGGTCTTTAGTGAGTTACAGAGCAGCTTGGTGAGTGATATAGGTACCCTGGCCTGGGGACCTTGTGTGCTGTCTGCCATATTTGGAGCATCATGGTTTTCCTTTTGTCTGTGCTTCCCAGGAAAGGGCTCTTAAAGTGTAGGTTCTAAGGTAAACTTTCCAAATACTTTATAATGGGCCACATCTGAATCAATTTCATTTTATTAGTATTTATTAAAAACTTATATATACACAGGCACACATATATACGTATATGTGGTGTGTGTGTGTGTGTGCACTTGGCGCATGTCCTAATTTTTTTTTGGGCTGCACCTGTGGTATGTGGTAGTTCCCTGGGTTAGGGGTTGCGTAGGAGCTGCAGCTGTGCCACAGCCACACAGGATCTGAACCACGTTTGCAACCTGCCCCACAGCTCGTGGCAATGCCGGATCCTCAACCCACTGAGCAAGGCCAAGGATCAAACCCACATCCTCATGGATACTAGTTGGCTTTGTTTCCTCTGTGCTGCAGCAGGAACTCATGCATGCACCCTAACTTAAAGATAGAGGGATTTCATCTCCAAAATTCCCCCAAACATTGGTTTGTGGCCTTCTTTAAAAAAAAAAAAAAAAAACCATCACATTAGTGGGTTGCTTTTACACCCATCAAATCAGTGGATTGCTTTTCTCGTGTGCTCCACATTTTGCCTCAGTTCCCTTAATTCCCTATTTTGGTATTGGGCCCACTCTACTTACTTATGGTAAAAGCCCAGTTGCTGAAGCATTTGGGTCCCAACCCTTGTTCCCCAGTATCGGGGCCGGAGGAAGGTTCCTCCTTTCCGAGCTGTTACGTTTCCCCAGGCCTGTTCCTTCCCCCCTCTCCTCCTACCCCGACTTCCTTCTCCCCAGTCCCGAAATCCTCATTTTCTTCCTATTTAGCACCTTCTTATCCAAATATTTTTGCATTTCTGCATCTTCCTTACCCCTTATCTTTTCTTTTTTTTTGTCTTTTTGCCTTTTTTTTTTTAAGTAGAGCTGCACCCGCGGCATATGGAGGTTCCCAGGCTAGGGGTCTAACAGGAGCTGTAGCCACCGGCCTTTGCCACAGCCACAGCAACGCGGGATCTGAGCCGCGTCTGCGAACTACACCACAGCTCATGGCAACGCCGGATCCTTAACCCACTGAGCAAGGCCAGGGATCGAACCCGCAACCTCATGGTTCTTAGTTGGATTCGTTAACCACTGAGCCACGACGGGAACTCCACTTACCCCTTATCTTTTCTGTCTCCCACCTACTTCCTCAGCCCCCACCTCCTAGCCAGTTCCACCTAACAAAATACATTCCAGAAGTCAGGCCTCTTTCGAGCACCAGGGACTGGCCGGCCTGAGTGCCCACTTTACGCTGGGCTTGGGAGAGTCTGGAGGGTGTTCCCACCTTCGAGGGTGTAGAGTGAGTGGTGGCTGAGAACTCCCTTACTTGGCAGGCTCCACTCAGGCACAGCGTTTTTGAAGAGGTCTAACTTCTGCCCTGCAGCTCCAAATACATGAGTGTGTGTGTGTGTGCGCGTGCGCGCGCGTCTGGTCAAGGAGAGGCTGGTTTAGGGAGAACCTCTGCCCGTTTTCCAGATCCCATCTGACCTTTGTTATTCACAGTGACACCAGGGGAAAGCAGCAAAACCTGGGGCCGGAGCTCTGTTGTTCCGAAGGAGGAAGGGGAGGAGGACGACAAGAGGGCCCCCAAGAAGAAGGGACGGACGTGGGGGCCAAGCACCCTTGGTCAGAAGGAGTTTGCCTCAGGAGATGAAGGGTAAGAGCCAGGTGGTGGGCACTTTTTTGAAAACGGTGTGGAATAACTCTTTCTCTGTTGTGTGTCACTGCTTTCTCAGAAATTACAAAGCTTCTTGATCTGTACGCTAGGGTTTTTCCGATCTCCTTTTTCCCTGGAACCCCCAAGGACAGAGGTCGGCATCCTTTTTCCATAAAGGGCCAGGTAATAAATATTTTAGGCCACAGCCACTAGCCCCACTGTGGCCGCGCGGAAGCAGCCGCAGACTGTGGACAAAACGTAAATGAATGAGCGTGGCCGTGTTCCAGTCAGCGGGGAGGATTTAGCCAAGGAGTTACAGTTTGCCGGCCCCTGGGGGCATCCTGTTCAGAGGAGCAGGTAGCGAAAAACTGAACCCCTGTGAGCTGTGTCTGAGTGTTCTGTTAACGCCTGGCCTTCCCCGTAACACATCCGCCGGGGGAAGGACAAGCAAGGGCAGAGGTTACAGGCCTCTTGACCAGAGGCTTATCCTAAAGCAGGGGCAGGCAGCGTAGTCCAGTCCCCGCGGCGAGGTTGGAGGTGACTCCAGGGTCACGGGGACTTCTTTCAGGCCCTGCTCTGGAGCCTCACTGATGTGCACCAGTGCCTCTCTGGTTGCCCTGCATGTGCCTGTGTGCTCGTGGTGGGCTTGTGGCCCGGGGATCCCAGTTCTTCATAGACCAGTTGCTTGTAGTATAACAGTGAAGAGTGTGGGCATTGCCCCAAGCTGTCTGGGTGTGAATCCCGGCTCCACCACGCCCAGCACTGGGACTTGATGTTTTCTCATCTGTAAAATGGGGTGAGTTAGTGCCACACCTTGCTCCGGGAGTTGATCGTGAACAAGCTCGATTTTTAGGATATGAGCTTGCGGTCAGCATTTGTTAGCACTTGCTGTGCTGATCTGTCCATGTTTTTCATAAAAGCAGAAGGCACATAAAGGGGTATATTTCTTATTCCTGGTGCTGGAATCTAGAACCATGTTTCTTGACTTTTCCAAGGGTGAGAATAAGCAGCAGCCCCCTCACCTTTTTGGGTGACTTTCCAAAGTGCTTCTAAAGTGGACTGTTAGACTTAGAGGTGCCCTGAGCCTCCAGCCAGCCTTGGTATTTCTCTGAATACTAAGATTTCACGTCCATAGTCTGTTTCCCCATGTCAGATCTGAGCCAAAGATAAAAATAACATTTCTGTTGGTGAAGGATGGACTCTCTGAAGCCAGACTTCAGTCATCACTAGCTGCCTTGAAATCGCAAATTTAGATACGTAGGACTGATTGCTAAGCTGTGTAAGAAAACAGGGCTTGGATCCTCTGGAGATGGCAGGTCACTCTGCTCTCGTAGGTTTTGTGGGTGCAGGACCTCCTCTCTGTCATTGTCGCCCTGGGCTAGAGTTGAGCTGGAGCTGGGGAACTCAGTCGTCCCGAAACCCTTGGTGTTTCTGAAATTAGTGTGATTGCAGATAGGCTTCACCAGGTCTGCTGTGGATCGCAGTGGTTTCTATGGTTCTGCTTCATTTAAAGGTATTTTTTTCGTCTTGCTAGTAAGTTAACTGTATTTCACTTTACAGAAGCATTAACTTTGGACTTTCCTTCCTCCTTATATACATTTGCCCTCAAAACTTTTGAAGCAGTTCAAGATGTCATGTGACTTAATTTTTCATAATTCTCCATTCCTATTGAAGAAATAAAGAAAAATCCATCCAGTGTCAAGAAAAGGCTTCTTTTGGTCTTTCTGTCGGAAATTTTTGAGACCCTCTCTAAAATACTATTTCTAATTTGTCTTTTTTTTAGGACTGCACCGGCGGCATATGGAGGTTCCCAGGCTAGGGGTCGAATCCAAGCTGCAGCTGCCAGCCTACACCGCAGCCACAGCAATGCCAGATTCAAACCGCGTCTGCGACCTACACCACAACTCACAGCAACGCCGGATCCTTAACCCACTGAGCGAGGCCAGGGATCGAACCCACATCCTCATGGATGCTAGTCGGGTTTGTTAACTGCTCAGCCATGACAGAAACTCCTATTTCTGATTTTAATCCCTGCTGACTAAAGAAAATATGGCATGATAAAAAGATGTATTGAATTCAATAATGTTAATTAAGAGAATTTGCATCTCCATCCTTTTAAAGAATAGCACCTTCCTGTGGGAAACATCTGCTTTGCTTGTAGAGTCACAGGCCCCTGAAGTTAAGCTGTGGCTGCACAGGGATGTTGGTCACACAGGTGGGGGTTCCTGGGCCTACGGCGGTTCCAGCAGGGCCATTTTATTAAGATTCCTCTGTGGCGTGGGCTTTGCCGACCAGACGAGGGAAGGGCAGCTGGCAGTGTCGCTGGAGCCCAACCTTGAAGGGTCCTCTGTGGGAGAGGCTGAGGTGCATGTGACCACTGTTGCCTGCTACTGATTCTCTTTGTTTGTTGAAGATCCCCTCAGAGACGTGAGAGAGCTAATGGTTTAAGTACCCCATCAGAGTCTCCACATTTCCACTTGGGGTGAGTCTCTTCTTCACCCGCTCGTCACATGTGCTGGTAATAACCCTCCTTCCCTTTGCTCGTCCTCAGAGCGCACCCCGTAGAATCAAGCGTCGTAGTTACCAGGGCCGTGCTGACTTTGTTTTTGGAGGCAGTACCATCGTGCACCTTGGGAGAATTCCTGTGTTGGTCTGACTTTATGTTTCCTTGTTTCCCCAACCACGCCTGTTGTTGGGATCCCCCCGGGCACCCTTAGTTTTAGGGAGACAGTACGTGGCTGTCTGTCCTCTGGTCTTCAGCACTGGCTTTGACTTTGCTGATCTGGATTCCTTGGGCCCAGAGCTGGAGGCGACATTATAAGGTTTGCAGTCAGAAGTCTCAGGCTGTGGCTTTGGCAACGTGCTTATCTCTGTATTTTGGTTGAAACCACTGGTGTCTGGAACGTCCTTTAATTCATTGGCCTTTCTGATAGCACTTGAAACAGAGATCTGAAGTCGGGGGAAAGCTGGTCCTTCTCCCTCCCTCACAATGGGCTGGGAAGAGTGGGCTCTGGCAGAATGGTCTCTCTAGCCCTAAGAGGAGAGCCACCTCTGATCATAACCCTGGTATTCTCAGCAGTCCTAGCCCAGAGTCCTCTGTCCACCCCACCTCTTTATTGTCCTTTATGAAAAAGACTGGTGCTTCTGGGTTTCTGATGCCCCTCTCCTGTAAGAGAGCTGGTGGGGTACCCAGGCTGTGTCCTTGGAGTTACTGGCTTGCCATTGTGAGCCAATACAGGGATTTGAAAGCAAGATCCTGTCCTTTTTCTCCATCCTCAGACAAACTGAGGGTTCGAATCCAGCACTTTATGCTGCCCACATAGGTCTGTTCCCAAAGTGCACTGGGTTGGTGCGGCTTTGTTGGGTGATTTTTGTTTTTGAAAAGTGGATGGCTGTGATCATTGCCTCAGCATGCCATACGCTTTGAAGGAGAACTTGAGAAACGGTGTGAGTGGAGTGGCCTGGTCCATCTCTGTCAGCTCATTGCCCTGTGCTTGCTTTGCATGGCAGAGCTCAGCATTGCGGTATTTCTGAGGTCACCATTGTGTTGCAGTCAGTGTCCGGGGCTTGATCGCCTCTCTCTTAAGTTGGGCTTAGCCAGGACCCTGGCCAGGGCTGGGCAACCCTTTTTCTTTCTGTCCTCTTGCCAGCCTGCCCAGCAGGTCTTTGCACAGCCCTGTAGCAGCATGTGAAGGGCGGGCCACACCACTGCTCTGCATTCCCTGGGGCGTGTGCATTTTTGTCAATGAAGCAGGTGGGCTCAGTAAGTTCTGTTGCCCGCACCCCGAGGTCCTTGGGCTTTGGTGTAATCAGACAGACAGAGGCATTTCCAGAGGCCCGTGGAGCTGAGGGTCGAGTAAAGGAAGTAACCAGTTCTGACAGTTTCCTCGTTTCCTCTCATTCAGCCTCAAGTCCCTGGTAGATGGATACAAACAGTGGTCATCCAGTGCCCCCAACCTAGGGAAGGGCCCGAGGAGTAGTCCTGCCCTACCAGGGTTCACCAGCCTTATGGAGATGGGTAAGCACTGCCTAGGTCTTGGCTCTCTCCCTTACTCCCTCAGGAAATTCTTGGCCAAGCTTCTAGGACTCTTTAAGGATCCCTAGTACTTGCCTTCTCTTCGCAACTCACGCTCCCCTCCCCTGCTCCATCTCAGTTTGCTCTGCTCCTTTTCCAGTGGGTCTTCCCAAGTCAGTGCAGCTGCCATGGACCCTGCCCTTGGCTTCTAGTCCCAAGGGGCAGTGCAGAAGGGGGAGGCCTGGACTCAGGCATTTCCTTGCCCGAGTCTGTTTCCGTGGGATGTGGGGTGACCGTGAAATGGGAAGTGGTGATAGAAGACACCAGTCTTCCTCCAAGGAAGCCTTTCTAGGGTTGCCTCGAATGGGTAAGGCCTTCTCCAAGCTCTGTCTTAGGAAGTACTCTTCTCTCTGCAGTTCCAGGGTCAGTCCATAGAGTAGATAGGCCTTCACCCCATAGGGAATTCTGATCCTTTACAGGAGACTAGTCTTAATTAAGTATGCAGGCCAACATTCTAGAAACTCAACATCCCTTCCAATTTCAAGTGGTAAAATAATTAGAGATCTATCTGTTCTTGGAAACTCATACTGCACTTCTTGCCTGAAGGGTCCCTCAGACAGAAGGAGCAGATTAGCAGAGCCCCTTTTCTGCACACAGGAAAACAAGGCTCGGGAATCCCGTGATTTCCCCGTGTTGGGTGTTGGTCCCAGTTGAGCGTGGAGGGGGAGGTCCTACTGGTTCCTGCTCCGGCCCCTCGGACTGTTCAACCTCTGCATCCCTGACACCAAGCCAGGGGGTTGGGGCTGGGAAAAGGACCAGATTCTTACTCTTGCCACTTTCTTCCCATTTCCTGCTTCTCGTCCACGCCGACCGTTTGCGCAGAGGACGAGGACAGCGAAGGCCCGCGGAGTGGGGAGAGTCGTCTCCAGCCGTCGCCCAACCAGTCCTACCTCTGTATCCCCTTCCCTCGCGGAGAGGACGGGGATGGCCCCTCCGGCGACGGCGTCCACGAGGACCCCACCCCCGTCAACTCAGCCACCAGTACCCCTCAGCTGACGCCAACCAACAGCCTCAAGCGGGGCGGCCCCAACCACCGCCGCTGCGAGGTGGCCCTGCTCGGCTGCGGGGCTGTCCTCGCAGCCACAGGCCTCGGCTTTGACCTGCTGGAAGCCGGCAAGTGCCAGCTGCCGCCCCCAGAGGAGCCCGAGCCGCCGGCCCGGGAGGAGAAGAAGAGGCGGGAGGGCCTGTTCCAGAGAGCCAGCCGTCCTCGTCGCAGCACCAGCCCCCCATCCCGGAAGCTCTTCAAGAAGGAAGAGCCCCTGCTGTTGCTAGGAGACCCCTCCGCCTCCCTCACGCTGCTTTCTCTGTCCTCCATCTCCGAGTGCAACTCCACCCGCTCCCTGCTGCGCTCCGACAGCGATGAGATTGTGGTGTACGAGATGCCCGTCAGCCCCGTGGAGGCCCCGCCGCTGAGCCCCTGCACCCACAACCCCCTGGTCAACATCCGCGTGGAGCGCTTTAAGCGGGACCCGAAGCAGTCCCTGACCCCCACCCACGTCACGCTCACGGCCCCCGCGCAGCCCAGTGCTCACCGGCGGACTCCTTCGGATGGGGCGCTCAAGCCCGCGGACTCTCGAGCCAGCAGGAGCCCCTCCAGCAATGGGCTGAGCCCCAGCGCCGGGGCAGGTGAGACGCGCCCTCCTCCCCGCCTTCGTGTGCCCCCCAGAACTGGAGGCGGCGGGGTAAACCCCAGTTCCCCTTTGACTCAGCCAGGCGGGACCGGATGCTCTGGGCCGCGGGAGGGGCCGACTTCCCTGAGGAGGGCAAGAAGATAGACAGGTTCTAGGAAGGCTCTGACCCAGAACTCTCGTGGGAGGCTCAGGCCCTGGGTCTGGGAGTGCCCAGCGTGGTGCCTGCAGGGTGCGGGCAGGGCAGGAGTCCAGCTCCGCTGCTCCCTGAGGAGGAGACCGCAGCTACCGGAAGGAAGCCTTCCCCGTGCAAGGGAGGGTGTTTTCTGCCACGTAGCTGGGCCCTTGCCTCTCGTTACAGCATCAGAACAGACACACTCATAAGGCACGCTTCCGCGTGGGCCTCACGCCCTCCACCGCTCGTGCCTTACTCACGCCTGACGCTCACACGTGGAGGTGTGTCCAGGTGAGCCGCCGGGCTTGTGCACATGCTCGCCTTCTCCGGCTGACACCTCAGACACCTGAGCGTACCCCCTGGGTCTTCCCACCACCATCCCTCGCTCCCTGGAAGAACCTCAGTCTGACTTAGAAATCTCCTCGACTCCCCGTAGGAGAAGAAGGCATTGCAGTACCTTTCAGTGAGATTTGAGTGTGAATGACATTGTATTTTACCATTCGGCGCTCCCTTCCCCTCCTTAGGTTTTTGGTTACAATCAGATAGGTGACCTTTTTGGGAAAAGAGACCGCTAGATTACTCGTCTTTAGGTTTCTCATACCTCGCTTTGTTCTCCTCACGTGTTCATTAAATGGATGAACTGGGAACGAACAGACATTTCCTTAAGTTGTTTCATTATGGATACGACCCCCAGGATGTCCCATTATTATCAGATACAGGGACCGTGGCCTTGGAGTTCACTTTAGGGTCCCCAGCGCTTCCCAGCACACTGCATGACACACAGTAGGGGCTCGTTGTCCTTGTCATCATCCCAGGTGAACAGAGATGGGGCCAGGTGGGAGGAAGTAGCTCGTGGGGTGCCATCAGCTGATGCCTCTCCTTTTGTCTCTTTGACCAGGAATGTTGAAAACCCCCAGCCCCAGCCGAGACCCAGGTGAATTCCCCCGCCTCCCTGACCCCAACGTGGTCTTTCCCCCGACCCCAAGGCGCTGGAACACACAGCAGGACTCCACCTTGGAAAGACCCAAGACCCTGGAGTTTCTGCCGCGGCCACGTCCTTCTGCCAACCGGCAACGGCTGGACCCTTGGTGGTTTGTGTCCCCCAGCCACGCCCGTAGCGCCTCCCCGGCCAACAGCTCCAGCACAGAGACGCCCAGCAACCTGGATTCCTGCTTTGCCAGCAGCAGCAGCACCGTGGAGGAGCGGCCCGGGCTGCCAGCCTTGCTCCCGTTCCAGGCAGGGCCGCTGCCCCCTGCCGAGCGGACGCTTCTGGACCTGGACGCAGAGGGCCAGAGCCAGGACAGCACCGTGCCGCTGTGCAGAGCTGAACTGAACACACACAGGCCTGCCCCTTATGAGATCCAGCAGGAGTTCTGGTCTTAGCATGGAAAGGGTCAGGGGCGGGCAAGGGGGAAGCAGGAGGAGAGGGGGTAGCTGGCTGGCACAGCCCTTTCTCAGAGTTGGAGCCCCTGAGCTCCCGCCCTACTTCTTGCACTGATAATGCACTTTGAAGATGGAAGGGATGGAAGCAGGGCCACTTCAGAGGGTCTCTTGCCCTGCAGGGCCCTTCTCCCCAGGTCCCCTGGAGGGACTGTGGCCGTCAGCTCTGGCTGTGTAGGGGAGGGAGGGGCGCGTGCATGTCCCCCACCCTCCACGGTCTTCCTCGCCTTCAGGGTGACCCTGCAGAGTCACTCAGCCGAATCTGTCTGCTGCTTCCTCTCCTCAGCCCCTGGGTGTGCCCTCCTGGGGCCCCTCGGTTAGTCCTGAGTTCAGCCTTCCCGAACATCAGGATTGGGTGTCCTGGGATTGATTTTGCTCCTCTTCCACATTCTCCCCCAATACTCATGGATCAGAATTTCATTCGGTGCGAGATGTAAGCTTGTCTGTGTCCTGCGCCCTTTGGTGCCAGCTGAGGGCAAGGTGCTCCGGCCTCGGGCACAGGAGTTGATGGAGCTGGCACCACCTACTGCACTGCCAGGCACCCCACTTATGTATTTGAGCCTCCCAGGGGTGGGGTCCTGCCTCCGTGAGAACGGGGGGAGAAGCAGGAGTTAGGGAATACAGTCGAGTGGCGTAAAGAGGGAAACAGTCTCTCTGTCCTCGTTTCTTCTGCAAACACTTGGAGAAGGGGCAGAAACCGGCACCCGCTGACAGCAGCCAGCTCCTACTTTGGGGTCCGGTCGTGGTCAGAGCAGGTTCTGATGCAAACACACGTGCATCCCAGGAGTAGTTTCTAGGGAGACTCACTCAACGGCGCCAGTTCTGAAGCCGGAGACAAGGTTCCTGTGTTTGTCCCGTTTGTCATCTGGTCTGTATGAGTTCTTCCCTTGCCTTGATCACTCCTCCGCTGTCTGGAGTCAGAGGACTTCAGGTTGTGTGTTTGTTGGGGAGATATTTCTGCACTGCACCGGAATAGCACCGGGGGGTGGGTCGGGGACTCTGGGACTTGGAGCTGTGGGGAGTCCTTCCTGTCCAGTCATCATTCTGTGATGCCCCTGAGGTAACTCGGAGCCCTTAGCGCCTCATGTAGATGGCTGTGGTGAGGTGGTGATGTTCGTAAGGTGCTCAGAGGGCGTCTGATGGACAGCAACCTTCAAGCCCCGGCTGAGGCCTCTTGTCTCCGTGCACAGATGGCCCCTCGTGCTGGGCTCCGGGCCGTGAGCAGAGTAGGAAGGACAGCGAGGTCAACCCCGTCTTTTCTGGAAAGTTTCTTTAACTTGAATGTCGACCTTCTTCTAGAGCCTTCTCATGTGTCTTCTCTATTCCTCTTACTCGGAGGCTCCTGCATTAAGGGTGCACAGTTATCTTTGCGTGGGAATAACGACTTAACTGGGAGTAGAGTCCTGAGGTCACACCCTTCTCCTCCTCCGAGTCGCTCTGCGTGTCCCTCCCCTGTCTCTGGTCCTGGACCACTTCTCTGCAGGCCCAGCTGCTGGTTCCGTGTGCGTGCTGCCTGGATGCCAGCACAGGAGAGGAGCGAAGCGGGCGTGGGCGATGGATTCTGTTCACTGTTCTCCCTGTAACTATGACCAAAGTCCTGCCCTGGGGATGACAGAAGGGGTCACCTTGGTTTTCAGATTGTTGTACCAGCCCACCAACAAGCGCTTTGGTTCAGGGGCCCCAGCTGGTCTTGGGTGGGGAGGCACCGTTGGTTTCATCGCCCAGGGTATTGTTACCGCATCTCGCCTCTCCCCGCCTCTCAGTGCGTGAGAGAGTACTTTTGCCCCGCGTGTGAATCCGGTCAGCACTTGCAGCCAACTGAGTGACTCCTCTTCATCCTCGATGGGGTGTGCTGTGCCCTTTCCCAGGTACTTCCACAGCCCCGGGCCCTAAGCCACTAACACATCTGTCAACGCTTGGCCCCGCTAAATGGTCTTCTGGTGGGTACAGCCTACAGTGGAATCCTGGCCGTGCTGGCCCTGGGCAGTGCTGTGTGCTGTGAGGCAGGGATTCCTCCTCTGTCCATTTTCTACTTGTCGTTTTGTCAGACCGCAGCCATCCCTCTTGGAAGTGGTGTCTAGTGAGTGTAAGCTGCTTGCTGTCAAGGGAGAGGACGAACCCGGTTCTTCCACATCCATCCAGCCAAGGGAATGCCTGGGTCTCTGCTAAGGGAGGAATTGTACCTGCAAAGGCAGGAGAAGGGTTATTCTGAAGTTGCTTGTGTGGGCATCCAAGAAGGTGCAGGAGTTGTCATCTCTCAGCTCCTCTAGACGGCGTCTCTCTCTATGCCTGCCACTCTCTCTCTGTGTGGGGCAGGGCTGCAGTGGGGTCAGGAGCCTGTAGAGTCACAGGTTTGAGTTGTCTTCTGTCCACTCAGTTTCCCTTTATCCCCATGGTCACGGACAAGGGCAGGCCTGGAAGCCAGGGCCCAAGCCCAAGCCACGGCAGTAGGTGGTCCCCCTGCCCCCTTCCTCAGACACTTTCCCACCACTCCTGGTGGGTGCTGGCTACATGGAAGATAGTGATGGGAGACAGATACTGCTCTCTGCCCCCTTCTCCTGGTCTCCTTCAGCTCCTGCCACGGCTTCTGCACGGGACTATCCTCCGTTCACCCCGTTGGGAGCCCAGGCCACTTCCGGGGTCTGAGTGGATGTCCCAGGTATCTTTGTATGTTGTATCTAAGAGGCTGTGACCGATGCTCTTAGCCTCACATCCTTTGGTATCCCGAGTCCGAGGCTCCGGTGGTGGTGGTGGTGGTGGTGGTGGAGGAGGAGGAGGAGGAGGATGACTCGGTAGTGCTAACCTTTCCTCTGACCTTTACAAGGTCACATCGCTTTCCTTCTACATTTGATATACTTGCCGGTGGAGAAGGGGATGTGTTTAAAGACGAAGATTCAAGTGAAGGGAAGTGAAAAAGCTGCTTGGACCGATTGCTGAGTCAGCACCAAGCTCTGAGATCTGAACAAGTCGGCTCTATTCTCCATCCTGCTTTTGCCATCTGACCTCAGGTTTGTCTCTTAGCCCTTCTCCAATTTCCTTCCGGTAAAAGCCACCATCAGCCACTTCCCTCCCAGGGACAAGAGAGTGTGTATCACAGCAGGTCCCTGAAGCCGATGGCTCCCTGCCGGCGACTGGGACGAAGTGTTGAGGTTGACAGTGTAGGTCTTACCAACGCTGCCTCGAGGGGACTTTCTAAGTCTGGCTTGTGGAAGAGGAGTGATTTGGAGTTGGCTGAGTGTGACTAATGGGACCCATGGTCAGGCACACGCTCTTCTACTGCATTTATGTAGCACCTGGTGTTTAAGCATCCTTCCTAATTCCCCCACTTAACTTGTCAGGCCGATCATCCCTGCCGTTAGTGTCTTAGGAAATGGGAGACGGGGCGCTGGAGGCAGCATCAGAATGACGGTTCCAAGTCTCATGTCTTGGAGTCATTCTGAGAGTCTGACTTGTTTAGGGACTGGAATCAGGCAGGTTCCTGGAAGAATCTTTGGAAAAGGGTCTGCTGGCCATCGGGACCCATGTCATGGTGTGGGTTCCTCACCAGGCCCCTCAGACCACAAGACACCCCCAGGGCATCAGGGCCTGACTTGGTGTCAACGCACTTGTTCCACAGCCCCCTTCGGAGGCTCCTTCCCCACGAAGAGGGTGGCCACCCCTGAGTGTTCCTAACTCTGCAAGCTCACCTTGAACAAAGCACTTGGAAGGGCGGGTACTGAAGACTGGGTGACTGCGAGTGGTACACTTCAGGGTTGAAATGTCCATGAGGCAGGCTCCCCCGCCCCGTGAATGCAGAACCTTGACCTTTCCTGCATGTGTTTCGTTAAGCCTGTGCCTTTGATTGAGATGTGTGACGGCCCCATCGGGCAGGTCAGAAATGCTATTGCCTCTTGAAGAATTTTGGTGAAGAAGCAGGTGCTGCCACTTCAGTAGCGCCAGCGTTTTCCTGAGGGCTCTGCCAGAGACGGTGGACCCAGGTCAAGGGGAGATTGTAAGTGAACCAGGGTTGGGGGGCGGTGAGCGGCAGGAGTCTGGTGATCTGAGCTGCCTGCCTGCTAGTGTTGTGACGTTGCGTGGGTCACTCCCCCTCTCTGGACCTCTGAGCCCAGCTGTGCACTGAGGCACAAAGCCTTTCCAACTTGAAAACGTGGTCCTGGGTTCCTCACCCAGCACTGATAAGCCTCCTCTTGCTAGGTTGCTTCTCTTTGTAGAGAACTGTGTGTGTGTGTGGTTGGAGGTCAAAACAGTCGAGTATTGGCAGTTCTGTGTGGCTGGACCCACTGGACCACCTGCCTCTCTCCTGGCCTCAGGCCTGGGAAGACTTCTTGTCTAGCTACAGCTACTTTGAGGGACACATTCCCACGTGTCGCTCTTGGTTCAGACAAGTCACTGTCAGGAATTCAGAATGACTAAAAATCCACATCAGAAGGGGAACCCACTGCTACTTTCCAGGAGGCCCCAGTCCCTGGCTTTTCCCTGGCCTTGCCACCTGGGTGTGAGCCACCCCCAGGCACTGACGTTGGAAGGCAGGAGGCAGAAGCTGGAGTCCTGGCTGAGTGAGGCTAATTAATAGGGCTTGGGCTTCTGGCTGGCTGTGCGGGCAGACCAGGTGAGCCTCTCTTCCACTTCTCAGGCTATTTTCCATCCGTCTTGATGCCCTATCCACAGGCCCCACCTCTTCCTTTGACCATTTCAGGTCTTAGGCCCTGGGAGCGCCCTGGCCTCCCTGGGCTGCTCCTTGATCTGGAGCCAGTAGGACTGGTCCTTCCTGATTCTTCCTGGCCGTGTTCCCTGCATCCTCTGCCTGTGGCCTTGCTTTGGGTCTTTAGCTCATGACTACAGCTAGAAATAGAGAAGAGCCTTGGGGCCCAGCTGGTCACAGAGTCAGGAGCTTTTCTCCTCCCCTCTTTATTTCTCTTGGAAACAGACTTTCTGCTTACCCAACCTGCCTCCTGACTGGTCTGATCCACCCTCCCTGCAAACACCCACAGCCTGGTTTTACCAGGCTGATTGGCAGGCGTGGACCTGGCAGTTGCATAGGTATCTCGGGACAGAAAGTCAGAGTACAGCCAATCCCAGAAGTTCAGAGACAGGCCCTTCCTGTGGGGACGTGTGGGTGGACATCCAGGAAATCCAAAGCCAGAGGTCAGATTGGCTCATCAAGAGGGGTCCTGGTAAGTGATAGCTCCATGGGTATGCTGGCCTTGCTTGCGTTTGCTGAACTCCAAGACCGAGTTTCAGAAGTAATACATCGTCCACATTCCTAAAATCCTTCCTACCCGGGTACCTGCTTTGACAGATCCTGACTTTTTAAAAAATTTTGATAATGTGTTCACCATCAGTTTTTTCATTAATTTTAATTTTTAAAAGGATTGCACTGAAATGTGATGTGTCCTAATAACAGGCTTTTTTTTCTTTTTTTTTGGTACCCCCTTACATTTTACATCCAAGGCGAGTGCCGCCCTCACCTTAGCCTAGTCTCACCCCTGCCTGGCCCTCACCTGGGTCTGTGAGCAAGCTCAGGCAGAATTATCAGGTAGGTTTTAGGTTTTTTTACAGTTGCCGGTCTTCCCTTCAGGTCCTGAGTTCGGTGGTAGCTCTGGGGAAGTATTTGTGTGCAAATAGGATTGTGTTCACTTAGTAGTGGAACACCTCGGGCCGGTTTCAACCTTGGACTTCGTTGCAGGGTTGTAAGGGGTGGCTTTTCCTTGATGGTCCCCAGCTTCCTTTTAGCCTCTGAAATCCTAAGGCCAGTTACACGTGTGTACCTGTTTCAAGGGAAAAGGAAGTGGTTACGTGAAGAGAATTCTTTATAGAGTCTCCTCTGGGACCTCTTGGAACTTGCAGAGACGTGAATGAATCCTTCTCCCTCCCGGGTCCAGAAGGGACGGGTGGACAGAGGCGATTCCCTCCGCTGCGTCCCGGGCACTGCCCCTGGCCCACAGCGCCTTCACAATGCCGGCCGTCCCGTCTCCCCCACCAGTAACCTTTTCATTACCATTATTGTTCTCTGTCGTCTTTGTTTTGCTCTCATCATTTATCTTTCCCTCCAGTTCTGGAAGCCATGCTGGCTGTGGCTCTTTTCTTCATCACTGTCAGAAGGAGGCATGGGTTTACCCGGTCCCGGGTGTGGGGGCTAACAATACGTGTTATGAAACCATTACATGTCTTCTAGGTGGGAGGTGCTGTTCTAGAGATTTATATACTTTTGTCGCTTTTGGGGGGACTCCACAATAACTCTGGGGGGTGCGGCATAAGGTGTTACTTCCATCTAAGAATGTGGAAACCAAGGCTCAGATAGTTATGTCACATGCCCAAGGTCATGTGGCTAGGAAGCCATGTTGCTGCTCTCCTTGGTTTTAAAACCACCTCTCATTTGCCTCTGAGCGTGTTTTAGACCACGGTTTAGAAACTCGGGGAGAAAATCAGCCTGGCTTAGGTGTACTGAGGTTCTGAGGTGGCTTTGTCCAAGGAGTTGTCCTGCAGCTAAGCTGTCATCTGCCTTCATGACCAGAGACACCCAGTAGGACCCACATCCTCCCTGGAGCTCAGCCGAGCCCCCTCTGCTTCTGGCTGCTCCCTCCTCCATTTCCTCTCCACAACTGTTCAGGGACCGTTCCTTGTGGGGGCTGAACGTGTGGCTCCTCCAGCTCTCCTCCCGGGACCCCCGAAGCCCGTGGGCCTCTCTCCTTTGTTTCCAGCCCACATTTGCCCCGTTACTGCTCTTTGCTGCAGCTTCAACCCAGTCCCTCCCAGCCTCTCGAGTTTGGAAGCATTATTGTAGTTCCTTCTGGGAACTTGAAATCAGGCTTTTGCCTCTTTATTGTATCAGAAAACATGCCCTTGGTACCCAGTTGTAGCAAAGAAGGGAGGTGATGAACTTGTCGACTTTCTCCTAATCCCCCCACTACCCGTCCTGCACACACACACACGCACACACGCTCACACACATGCTCACACACTCACCCAGATTTAGTCTGAGACCGTGTCTGTATCTTCTAGAAGGGTAAGGAAAGGAGCTGGAGATGTGTTTTATTTAATTCACAGAAAAGCTTTCTTTGGGATTTTGCTCCCCATTAGAGCCTTTGGGTCTAGGTAAAGTGGAAGTCCACCTACACGTTGGTTTTGTTTCTCCTAGTTTCCGTCTCTAGGCCTTCCCCGCTCGGGCGTCTTGTCCATGTGTGCTGACCCTGTGTCCTTGAATGCCCATTTTGCTTTGGGATGTAAGTTATTGTAATTTGTCAACAATATTTAAAAATAGAAAAGTCCTGAAGGAAATTTATCAGGTTCTTTTCTTTGGCTTTTTTTTTTTTTTTTCAAGGTACTGTAAATTGTTAACTAGGGTTGCCAAGCAGGCTTGGTTCAATGGCTAAACCTCTTATCGTATTACAGTGTAATGCTGATCTCAGCCTGGTCTCACCACCAGAGCACACACAGACTTGAATAAAACTGTTATAACAATGACTTCCGATTTGCCGTGGTGCTTTGTAAACCTGTCCTTCCCTCTTTGCTTTGTAGGTATACAAGATGTCCAAGTAACCGGCTGTTTCTAGGGCATTTCCGTATGTAGGGGTTAAATAACTGGAGCGCAGGATGGATATGGTGTGGGAAAGAGGAGGTGGGTGACAAGCCTCCCTGAAGGCCCTAGAGCCCCCCCTAGCTGGACCCTGGGGGCCTTTCCGAAGCACAGCACTCATCAGTCTCAGCCCAGTTGGTTCAGATTCTTCTCACAAATTACTTTCGCTCAGGTAGGTCGTGGCTTTTGGCTTTCAGAGCTCCTAGCAAGTCGTGCTGTCACCCACCCCACAGCAGTGTCCGCCATGACATTCCCGATGAAGCTGTGAATGCGACTAAGAGGACAAACACCGATGGAGCTGTACACTTGTGGACAGGATTTGCCAGCTGTGAGTTGTGGTTCCTTGTGGTCTGGGTACTCTTGATGGCACTGGCCAGCTGTGTGACCTTGGGCAAACCGCTTAATCTCTCTGGGTCTCTTTTGGAGCAAGCTGATCACAAAGCAGCCTTTGTGCTCTCATTTCCATGACTGTGCGCTGGGTGGGGATGAAGGGGACGCAGACAGAAGAATCCTGTTTGGGTCCATTCTTCATCGCTTCAGTCCACTGTTTCATCATTCAGCTGCGTGTGGAAGAGTGGCTTCTGAACTTCTATATAGACCCCCTCATGCTTAATGCTATGGTGTTTCAGTCACTCCAGACCTCTTAGCCCCTTCCTCTGCAACCCAGGGAGGGTGACTGTGGGCTGGGTGCTGGATGCTTAGACTGTGGGGAGAAAGATGACCCTGTGCTGAACTCCAGTGTAGGTTTGACCGGGGCCACAGAGCCTTTGTCACGCTGATTGGACAGAGGTGAAAACTTGACCCGATTCCTTGCCAGAGAAGATGCCATGAGAGACATATGTATACAGATCGCTCCATGTTCCTGCAAAGCAGTTTGGTCACGTGGCATTCACTCTATAACATGGGCCCAGAAATGTCATTTTCTAATAACAACCAGTCACAATGCACCAAGCACTGCACTAAGATTTGACCTACATTATCTCATTTACAGCATCTCAGCATCCTCGGAGTAGCTCCCATTATCCTCTCCATGTTATACCGAGGAAAATGAAGGTCAGAGTCAAGTAACGGGCCCAAGGCCACAGAGCTATCAAGCAGTGCAGCTGGAATTTGTCTGATTCCAGCATCTGCCCTCATATTACAAGAATGAGTCAGATGGAGACAAAGACTTGTTTATAAGTCACCCCAACATGATTTACAGGAGGGCACGAGTAACTCCCAATGACCCAAACAAGATGTTTTGAGTCCACCTCTACCCACTTCCTCAGTCAGTATGGAATCTGAGAACACAAGAGCACATTTCTAATTACAAATTAGAAGCAGTTTAAATGCCTGGCCACAGGGAGTTGCTCAAACTTTGCATTTTTGCAAAGCACTTGTCTGAATATCTTCTATGTGCCAGGTGCCAGCTGGACACTGGAGATTTACAGCTTGTTCAGATAGAGCCCAGTTCTCCAAGACTTTATCGTGTGCTGGAGAGACTGAAATGTACGGAAATCTCGTTAATGCTCAGTGCTATGATGGTGCTACCGGAGCGCTGTGGATTAGTGTTAGCCGGGCTGCGGCTTCACAGACCCCATGTGGGCGGCTACACCTAACACCTGATTTCAGTCCTAAGGGATGGAGCAGCACAAAGACAGGAGGTGGTTTCCTCCCACAGGAAGCAGCACATGTCTGCCTCTTCCTGGTGTGAAAGGAATGCCTCACCCCAGGTTCCTGTCTTTGGGTTTGGTTTTGTTTTCTTTTTTTTTTTTTTTGTCTTTTGTCTTTTTAGGGCCTCACCCATGGCATATGGAAGTTCCCAGGCTAGGGGTCTAATCAGAGCTGTAGCTGCAGGCCTACATCACAGCCACAGCAATGCGGGATCCCAGCCGCGTCTGCAACCTACACCGCAGCTCCCAGCAATGCTGGATCCCTGACCCACTGAGCGAGACCAGGGATCAAACCTGCATCCTCATGGATACTAGCTGGATTTGTTTCCACAACGGGAACTCCAGGACTTTTTTTTTTTTTCAGCTGTGACTATGTGTTACTTTTACAAGTCAGCAAAACAATGGTGAATACAGTGGGTTGGGGTACTTTCTCACGATACCAGGTTTCTCTGCAGATATTCCAGAGGCCACTTGCTTCGAGGCTGCCCCACTCCCCACCTCCCACCCCAAGTAATACCACGAGATAACACCAGAAGCCCTGATCTTGAAAGGTAGAATTGGGGCCAGAGCCAGAACCAGCTTCCCGGCCCCGATGGAATCTCTTTTTTTACCGTTTTCCTCCTCTCTTCCTCCCAGTTGAGAGATGGTGCTGGAATGGTGAGCCACCTGCAGAACACAAGCAGAACCTGGTGAAGACTCATGAACAGAGAAAGTTGTGAGTGCGAGTACATGGAGGTCTCCTAGAGGGCATCGCTGGTTAGGAATATCAGGTCCCAGACAGGCATGCAAAGTGCTCTTAGGTTTGCAACACAAGCACACACCCCTCCATGAAAGGAGCTGGGCTGGGCCAAGGTAGACCGCACCCTGTTTACTTGACGGTGGAATGCGCCTCATTCAATCAAGGCCGGGACTACTGTGCTAATCCTCTGAGCCCTCCGGTCCCCACCCGATCCAGTCCAACCAGTCAAGCTGGAGAACACATTTTTTTTGTTTTTTTGTTTTTTTGACTTGGGGGGTGGGCGTCTGTATTCTGCCCTGTCCCTCCTCTTGGACGCTGGTCACTCTGCAGCCAGCAGTCAGGAGGGCCTCTTGCACAGTCTCAGTGGCAGGCACTGGAGACTTCTTTGCGATAAGGGGAGAAGGGGGAGGGTTGGGACAGAAGATCAACCCTAGGAAATACGCTCGTGGAGCACAGGTCTGATCATGTCACATCCCAGTGTCCGTAGGAGAAGATCCACATTCTTTAGCATGGCTTATGATCTGTTCCCAGTCTACCTTCTCAAATTCCTACCACAGTTTCCGTGCCCCCAGCCCTTTCCACACCTAAGACACACCTTTCCCTGTTTCCTCTAAGACTCCATCTTCTAGGAACAGAGACTTCCTGCTTGAAAGGCATGATCTTTTTTGTGAGCAGACTCTCTGTCCCCTACCCAGATGCTGAAGTTGACTGTAACCTAATTAAGCAGTTGACAAATTAAATGGTCAAACTTGGAGGGGGGGGTTGCTTGGCAAGAAAGAATTGGGCAAGAGAAGACTGGAAGAGAGGCTGGATTCTGTGCTAGAAGGTCACAGTCTCCCTGGTGAGATGCCAGGATGCTCTGAGGAAGCTTCCAATGGGCCGCCTACAGATAAAGGCAATCGGTCCTGAGGGCCATGGCTAGTGAGCTGGGGTGGGGGCTAGGGATGGTGTTAAAGAAACACTGACTTTGGAGTTCCCATCGTGGCTCAGTGGAAACGAATCCGACTAGGAACCATGAGGTTGCAGGTTCGATCCTTGGCCTTGCTCAGTGAGTTAAGCATCCGGTGTTGTCGTGAACTGTAGTGTAATTTGCAGATGTGGCTCGGATCTGGCTTTGCTGTGTCTGTGGTGTAGGCCGGCAGCTATAGTTCTGATTAGACCCCTAACCTGGGAACCTCCATATGACACGGGCACGGCCCTAAAAAGCAAAAAAGAAACGGTGACTTTCGTCTCGTCCTGTGCTTTACCCAAGCTGAAAAGAAAAGAATCACCCCTCTGATAAACACTTACTGAGGGCTCTGGTCTGGGCTGCAGGATGACCTGAAAATTCCAGTTCTGTTCGGGCCAGGCAGATCAATGAGTGATGCCTTATGACAAGATGCAGTCGGGGCAGGGATGGGGGCAAGTGGCAAATGACAGGCCTGTCCCATCTAACGGCATGCACTTAAAAAAAGAATGTGTAAACATGGATCCCTTCTGTGTTTTAAACCCTCTGAGAGCGCATGACTGCTTCTTTTCTGGAGTTTACCATCTAGTGGGGAAAATTATGTAAGGCTACAACAATTGAGGCACTATGCGAATACATGTACTGTTTCTCTCTATATATATAAATATATATACACACACACATATATGTGAGTGTATATATGTGTGTGTATATATAATGTATATAGAAGTGTGTGTGTGTGTGTGTGTGTATAAAAATATGTGCGTATGTGTGCATATACGTATACGGAGAGGGGGAAGGAGAGGTCGGGAGTGATGTCTAAATCATGACCTGAAAAATCAGTAAGATGGAGTTCCCGTCGTGGCTCAGTGGTTAACAAATCCAACTAGGAACCATGAGGTTGCGGGTTCGATCCCTGGCCTTGCTCAGTGGGTTAAGGATCCGGCGTTGCCGTGAGCTGTGGTGTAGGTTGCAGATGAGGCTTGGATCCCGCATTGCTGTGGCTGTGGCGAAGGCCGGTGGCTACAGCTCCTGTTAGACCCTAGCCTGGCAACCTCCATATGCCGCGGGTGCGGCTCTCTATAAAGGCAAAAAGCCAAAAAAAAGAAAAAAAAAAGAAAAATCAGTAAGGTGAAATAGTCGCTGGGTGGTGAAGATAACAGAGATTCCAGGATTGCGAGCAGCCTGTGTCAAGGGGGTTTTTATCCTCTGCCAGATCGCCCGTCTTGCATTCCTCACCTGACAGGGTACTTTGTTCTTGTCTCCTCTTCTTTATCATGGTGTTAAGGTTAAGTGATAACTGGGAGAGAAAAAGAAAAGACACATTTCAGCCTGGAGGCAGGTAAAGTGGGTGCTTCCAGCTGGTTCCACCTTTGCTGTTTAGTCTCCCCTGGGGTGAGGAAAAAAAAAATGTGTCGCCAAGGAGACTTCCCATGGGGAATCTGCAAAGGATACGAGCAGTGGGGAGCAGTGGGAATCGTGTGGAGTGAGGGGTTTAGGAGATGGGTTCTGGGCGTGGGGATCTTACTCATGATCCCATCTCTGAGCAAATGACATTAATGACAGAATATAACAGCCCTTCCCTCCTCCCCCCAGCAGCCAAAGGACAGTGGTTTTCAAAGTGTGGTCCATAGACCCCTGGGGGTCTGGGAGATCAAAACTATTTTGCCAATAATATTAAACTGTTTGCTTCTTCACTGTGTTGATACCTGAAGCACGGGTGCAGAAACAATGATGGACAAAAACTCCTGGCACCTGAGCACCTGCCATGGCAGCGACTCCAGCCTGGACAGAACTCCCTGTATTCTTCACCGCCATCCACCTGCCGTAACAGAAGTGCCAGGTCCACTCAAGAACGTCCTTGAGAAAACAGTGAATATTACTAACTCCATGACATCTTGACTCACGAGGTCATCTTTTTAACATTCTGTGTAACGAAATGTGAACTTCACACGTAAAGCACGTCTGCTGCCCATGGAAGTACAAGGGTTGTCTTGGGGAAAAGCACAGATTGACTGAGTTGCTGGCTGAACTACCTGATTTTTTTCCCATAGGACACCATTTTTACTCAAGACAATGATTATTGAGCCAGCTATGATTATTCAGGCTTGAGTACTGGGCGGATATTTTCTTGAAAATGAATGAAGTGACACTGTTACTTCGAGGAAAACAACTGGCAGCGTTCGTTCCCTGTGATAAAAGATGAGATTTCAAGTAGAAAATTAGGATTTTGGAAAACCGGAGTCTGTCATGAGCTTGACAGTCTTCCAATATGTAATAGATTTTTGCGGTAAGATTTTAGCAATGTTAATGAGTGTATTTTTTAATGTGTCAACATTTAGAAGTTCTGCATAACTCAGTGAATCAATATTTTCCATATGACAATATATGAAGTTAACAAAATCAAGCATTCAAAAATTCACTTAAAGTCCAAGATAGACCAATGGATTTTAATATAGCAGAGGACAAAAAATTCATGGATATGGTTTCAAATTCCACATTCCAACTCACCTTTAAGAAACCCTAACTTGTTGAGTTTTGGTATAGGTATCAAAAAGGCGTACCCACAACTATTTGATAAGGCTAATAAAATATGCCTCTTTTCTGACTACACATCGGGTTGAGGCCAGATTTTCTGCATGTTTCAACTAAAACAAGATGCTGAAACAGCCTGAATGCAGAATCAGATATGAGTTTGGCTTCCTGGCATTAAACCACACATTGGATGTGCAAAAATGTAAAGTAATGACTTTCTTTTCATAGGATTTTTTAAAAATATGAGTATTTTTCATTCAAATGTTATGTTTAAAATTTAATGTGTTTTATTAATGTTATTTTTAAAGGAATCAATAATTTTTAAAATTCCTTTGTTTTATTTTCCAGTGTGATAGAATGCACACAGGCACTTTGGGAGCTTCAGAGATTTTTTTTAAGTCCTAGAGGATTTGAGTGACCACCAGATGGCGCTGATGAGAATAAAGAACAGATTTTTTGGGGTGTGAGAGGGAGAGGGAGAGAGGGAATAAAAGTGAGATTTGCAGGGGTGAGTTTTATGATATGAGATTTCCTAATAACAGTGATATTTGTAGACTCTGTAGGAAGAAAGTGACAAGCCCAGGACTTAATCAGTGGGTTTTTACAATCTAAATTAGACAGGCAAATTTATGCCAATTAATATGTTGGATTTTTTTTTTCTTCTTCCTCTAACAAAAGCCAAGCACATTCCTTGGAGAAACTCCCTGTAGCCTCGGAAACTAAGCAGATTAAATTGAAAGAACCCGGTCTTTTCCATTTTGTGTTGCTAATAAGATAACATTAATCTCTGGGGTTTAAGAGTGAAATTTAGGCAGATTCATCCCAGTCAGGAGTGCATTGTAGTAACCTCACAGCCTGCAGCTCCTTCCCACAGGTCCTGGGCGGCCCTGGGTGGGGGAGGAGGTGACCCGGTTGGGGGTTGTGAGGATGGGGGTGGAGAGAAGGTCACCTTTGAGAGACTTAGCTGCTCTCTGGATGACAGAGTAGTATGAATGTCTGGGCTTTGTGCGAGGAACTATAAATGGGCTTTGGGAAGACTTGAAGCCAAATTTATTTTGCCTTCAAGGTCACTCTGAAATAGCTGACAAAGGACAGAATTCTCTTCCAGAGGTGAAGTTCTTCTTGGCAATGCTCTTTTAAGGGTCACCAGTTAAAGGAACTGGAGTCTAAACTGGGAGCCGGCTCTCTGAATGGGTTAGTGAGCTGCTAGGGAAATGGGTCAAATGCGGTGTCGACCCTCCCTCTCCTCTAGGCTGGAGGTTTGTGTGGACCCCCTCTGATATTCATTCATTTGTTCACTCATTCATAAACACCGCTTGGAACCTACCATCCATGTGCTAGGCTCTGGGTCTACAGTGGAGTCTGAAATCAATGTCGTTCCTGGCCTCTGGGGGACTTGTTTGAAAACAACAAAGTCAATTCTAAAGAAGCCTAGGCATCCTCATGCCGCTACCCGCCAAAGACTTTTTAAAATGTTTCAGAGTCCACTGAAGTTATTCCCTAAAAAATCCATCAATGCAATTGGCCAGGTCAAATGGAAGACTTTCCACATGAAGATGAAGGTGGCATGATACCACAAGAGGCTCAGAAAGAGTAGGCACGGATGCTATTGAATTTTGACGGTGCTTTCTCCTTCCCTTCTTCCTTTCTGTACTTCTTCCCACAAATATTTATTGAGCATCTACTAAGTGATGGGTGCTGACGCAACAAGGCTGAACAAGATGTACTTGGTTTCTAACCCGATGGGTCATTCAAGGCTGTAAACAATGACAGAAATATATTGACAGATTGTGGTTGGTGATGTGAAGGACAACGGGGGTGGGAGCCAACCTGAGATAAAGATGGTCAGAGAAGGCCTCTATGAGGAAGTGAATTTAAGCCAAGTTTTCTTAGCCTCAGCACTCTTGACTTCAGCCAGACATTTCTTTGTTCTGGGGACCATCCCGCCCGCTGCACAATGTTGGGTATTCTCCCTGGCCTCTGCCACTAGGAGCAGCACCCTCCGCCCCCAGGTGTAAGAACCCATGACTCCAAACATTGTCAGATGTCCCTGGTGACCAAAATTGCTCCTGACTGAGAACCACTGATTTAAGCTAAGACCATCAAGAGAGGATTGCTCTGGGAGAGGGGGGTCTTTTAGGCCATAGTGAGGAGTTTGGATTTTCTTCTAAGTAGAAAGAAATCAGTGTTTTCAAACATGGGCAATGGCATCAACTCTGAATTTTGAAAAATCCTCCAGGCTGTGGAGAAGAGGTTGGATTAACAGAGAAAGTCACAGCTGTCAACAGAGGCCACTGCAGCTGTCCACTGGACACCCAGGAAGGGATGGTAGCCTGCACTGTGGTGGTGGCACCTGAGGTGAAGGACAGGAGAGCACCCAGGTCTTGGTGGTGGATTTAACGTACAGAGTCCATCCCAAAGGGCCTCCTTTGCTCCCTGGCAGCATTTGCTGGTGTGGAACGGGGGAGCGGGGAGGAGTTTGTTAAACTTCAACCCCAACCAAATAGCCACTGGTTTGTAGCTCTCGTAAGATGTAGTTGGGAAATTCCCAGGTGGCACAGTGGATTAAGGATCTGGCATTGTCACTGCTGTGGTTCTGGGCCTAACAACAACAACAACAACAAAAAAGAATATGTAGTTGGGGTTAACTTTGGGTTGGTACGATGTCAAAAGTGTGCGTATGCCAGGTTCAGTGTTCTCTGTCCTCTGTGATTCTGGCTGATGGAGAGCCTCTCTTAGGCACCCCTTTCCTCTCAAAAACCTAGAAAGGCAGAAAAAGCAGAGCTGATTAATGAATGGAGGCTAATGAAGGCAGGGTGCTCAGGTCTTACTTTCAAAGCCAGTGATGCTGCCAAATCCACTAGGCAGCCCCAATGCAGGCCTCGAATCTTTCTCCTTATTCAGGCGAAATGAAAGCACAGTGACCTGGAAGCTCGAGCTGGGAGTAAGCAAAGCAATGGTTTGAATGGCAGCCGACCATGGGCCTCTTATCTAACATGGGAGGGCGATGGACAGGCGTGAGGGGACTAGGGTAGGGAGGCTGTTTGGTGAAAAGCAGTAAGTATTACCAGGAAAGTGAGAACGGCAGGAGCAAACTTACAAAATCCTAAGCGCAAGGAAGGTCTGTTTATTAGTTTGTTTTTAATTGCATAGAACTTGCTGCCAGGATTTTAAATTATAGTGCTCGGGGCATGTCATTAAGCAAGAGGGCTTAGTTGGCACCAACTGGGATACTAAGTTGTTGATGCAGCTTATGATCTGATATTAAAATTTCAGTGGCTGAGTGTGTGTGTGTCCCTCTCCTATTGGTATGTTTTTCCTCTGGGCCTCCAAGCTCCGTGGAAAAATGACCAGCACCTGCCTTCACGGGTTTTGTTTTGCCGCCTGGGTGAAAACCCTATGTAGGTCTCCATCTGTCCTGCGGCCATAATGTTCAGCAGAGGGGGTTTCTGGATCGGAAACAAAGATGGCTTCCTCAGCTCAACCATGAACCATCCCAGCCCTTGCAAACGCCCTTGTGCGATTTCTTCTGCCCAACATCACAGAGGTTTAAAACTGAATGTTGTTTGACAATTATATTCTCTTTTAATATATGAAAAATCTGAGGGCCAGAGTGCTGAACTGGCTTCCTCCCAGTGTTTCTGCTGATGGGTGGTATCAGCAGCTGCCTGAGACTGGAAAATGGGCTCAGGTCCTCTCTGGTTTCACCCTGAGGCCTCTCCAGAGCTCTCCGCCGTCACTTCTCCACCAATCCCCGCCCCAGTCTCCTCCCACAAGAATTTGCACCCTCTGGAAATTACTGCTGTTCTCCAGGTCTTTTTGCCAGAAGTATGGCTGCCCTGCTGCAGCTGTTTTGTGGAGAGAGAAGAGGAAGGCCATAGCCCAGGGAACTGAAGGGCCTTGGGAAGCGGTAGCCCATGGTTTGCAGGTCACGAGGAAACCATTCCACCTTGGCAAAGGCAACTTACTTAGTGGACCGTGATGGCCTGGAAGATTCCTGCCCCTCCCCAAAGTGAGCAATTTCCTCCGTTCAGCTCTGCCGGCACAGGCCCATTACATCATACAGACATGGTGTGTTTACCCGGCACTTAACTGGAGTGGGAGCCAGCCCTTTCAAAAGGTTGGTTCTCTTGGATCCTTCCTAGCGATACCCGCAGAGGTTGGGGGTGAGGGGTACAAATGGAGCTCCTCTACCTAGAGGACAAAAAGCAAGGCACACGGAGGGTCCTGAGAGTGACCAGAAGTCAGGACTGGGTCTCCAGTCCTCCTGGCACCCCTCCCACGTGCTTGCTATTTAGACCTTGCTGCTCCTGCAGCAGATAGAAGATTTGAAGAGTCCCAGTTTGCCCTTCCCTGGCCAGCAAAGGGGAGTTTCTCGGATGCTCCTGATTAGGGATGGATCAAGGTGAAATAGCTGAGGATCTTTGGGATTGAAAAGCGCTTGTGCTTGTTTAAGGCAACCATGTCTTGGATGTCCTGATTGCAAATACGCTGTCTTTACGTCTTTATAAGTTCAGGTGCTTACCAAAAATTTCTGCTCTGACCCTTGGTTCTGAAGATAGAAACATTACGCTTATTTGGGATTGGAATTCTTTACTTCCTTCCCGATGTCTGACTTTGACTCACACAAAGAACAGAATCACCCCTACTCTCCACCCCAGTTACATCAGCCAATCATCTAGGGAGATAGTGATGGGGCTGAGAAAGGCTGGGGATGTGTATCAGCCTGGTTTTGGGAATCAGTTCTGGGTTCAAACCCCAGCTTCCAGCGTCATAATTGACATTTTTCTAGTGCTGTTTCAAAGCATTAGGGTTGTCCCTCTAACCCTTGGTGCCTGCCTCAGGGCCTTTGCACATGTGCTTTCCTTTCTCTGGAATGCTCTTTTCCCAGAGATCCACATGCCTACACTCCTGCCCCCTGCAAGCCTTTGCTCAATGTGGCCAGGTGGAGGCCTACCACGGCCACGCTCTAAAACTGCAGTCCTCCACACCCTCACTCCTTCTCCTTCCTGGTTTTGATTCTCCATGGAGAAACGTTTCACCCTCTATCACATCATAAAATCCATACGTGTGTGTGTGTTTCTTTTTAGGGCCACACCTGCGTTATATGGAAGTTCCCAAGCTAGGGGTCTAATTGAAGCTGCAGCTGCTGGCCCACACCACAGCCAGATCTCAGCTTCATTTGCGACCCACACTGCAACTTGCAGCATCCTCATAGATATTAATCCTGTTTTTAACCCCCTGAGCCACAACGGGAACTCCACAATTCACTAGCACTCCTTTTTTCTTTTTTTTAATTTTAATTTTTAAATGTATTTTTATTTTCATTATATATGTATGTGTGTATGTATGTATATGTATGTGTATATATATGTGTGTATGTATGTGTGTGTGTGTGTATGTATATATATATATATATATATATATGTATGTATATATAGCCTCTCTTCCCCAAATACAATATAAGCCCCACGAAGGCAGGGATTTTCTTCAGCTTTGTTCACTACTGCATCCCCAGTGTCTGGCTCTTGATAGGAGGTGATTAATGAACATAGGTAGATATATAAATTTGAGCAAGTAACTTACATTTTTGAGCCTCTCTTAAAGGATGGTGTGAGAATCCTTTTCCTTTTTTTTTTGTCTTTTGTCTTTTTAGGGCCTTACTGGGCGGCATATGGAGGTTCCCAGGCTAGAGGTCAAATCAGCTGTATCTGCTGACCACAGCCACAGTCACAGCAACACTGGATCCGACCCACGTCTGTGACCTACACCACAGCTCACGGCAACACCAGATCCTTAACTGAGCAAGGCCAGGAATCGAACTCATGTCCTCATGGATGCTAGTTGGGTTTGTTAACCACTGAGCCACGATGGGAACTCCAGGATGGTGTGAGAATTAAGAGAACTGCTGGAGATAAAAGTAATAGCCAACACATATTGAGTGCTTGCTTATTCGGTACCAGTTTTCATGGGTGCTAAGTGCTTCATGTGGATTCTTTCATTTAATCCTCTCCCAGATCCTGCGAGGTATTCTTTTTATCTTCATCTTACAGAACAGGAATATGAGGCTTAGAGATGTTGAGTCACCTACCCCCAGGGTCACATATAATTCAGTCTGTATTTGTTTGAGCCCAGAGCCAGGACTTCCAACCCTGGCACAGGGCCCAGGGTATAGCTGTGACTCAGCCAGAGCTAATTCTCTTCTCCGAGTCACACTGAGTAGGACCCTTGTGGCCCATCTGCCCCTCTTCTTCTTCTTTTTTTAAATTTTTAAAAATTATAGTTGATTTACAGTGTTCTGTCAATTTCTGCTGTCCAGCAAAGTGATCCAGTTATATATATATATAATATTCCTTTATATATTATAAATTGTAACATAAAATATATATATACTTTTATAAGATATATATATATTCTTTTTCTCTATTATCTTCCATCATGTTCTATCATAAGTGACTGGATATAGTTCCCTGTGCTATACAGTAGGACCTCATTGCTTATCCATTCTTTTTCTTTTTTTTTTTATGGTTTGGTTTCCTTTTTTGCTTTTTCAGGGCCACACCCATGGCCTATGGAGGTTCCCTGGCTAGGGATTGAATCCCAGCTCCAGATGCCGGCCTACACCACAGCCACAACAATGCAGGATCCGAGCTGCGTCTGCAACCTACACCACAGCTCATGGCAATGCTGGATCCTTAATCCACTGAGCGAGGCCAGGGACCGAACAGGAAACCTCTTGGTTACTAGTCAGATTTATTTCCACTGCACCACAAAGGGAACTCCTGCTTATCCGTTCTAAATGTAATAGTTTGCATCTCTTGGCTGTGCCCATATAGAAGTTCCAGGTCCGGGGAATCAAACCTGAGCCACAGCAGGGAACTCTGCTGCTGTGAACTTGCTCCTCCCTTTGAGACCTGATATCTAGGAAGCACCCATCCTGGGGAGGCAGCGAGGTTTATGCAGCAATGAGATGATAGCTCTGTTCACTGGGAGACATTGACTCTGGCCCCTCCTTTACCATAATTTTGCATTTCCCCTCCCTGGGCCCCAGGTTCTACTGGTTTGCTGGGCACCAGGTTTGCTGATCACCAGGTTTGCTGAGCACAGGTCTCAGAGCCGGTGAGAAGACCCCTCAGGGTTGTGTGTCATATGAATCAACACAGAGGATCCTGCCCCCAAGCTATGGGCCTTAACCCCACTACCCTCAATAATACAGTCCATCCTGTTTTGACAGCTGCTGGGCTTTCTCCTCCCACACCTCTTGAGCCTGAATTTCTGGCTCCTGGATTTGGGAGGATGGAGGAAGCAATTTTCCTACTGATTTTCTAAGCATTTCTCTGGAGGTGAGACCAAGGGAAAGAAAGGGAAGTTTTGAGAGTGCTTCACACCCAGAGTCACTACCTAGGACAGTCACTGCAGAAAATGAGTCCCGTGGGCTCCCAGGGGCGATATGGCCAGCCCGCTGGAGGTGCTGCAGAAGGGCTTGGGGCCTGCTTGTGTAAGAGCACGTCTGCCCAACAGCTCCGTTTGATTCCCGACCACAACTCCTGCCAAAACAGCCCCCAGGAGACCCTTCTTCGCCAGCCCCTAAAACTGTCTCACTTTAGTTCAAGTTCTAAACGGGGATGTTTTTCCCAGTTTGTGAAATAGGGGTGCGATGGAGGTTGATTAAGTTGAGCTGGCCAGTGGCTTGGGTTGTTTTCCTCGTTTCATTCATTCATGTAGTCGCTCAACATTTATGTGCTAGATTCTTTGCAAGGGGTTCAAGGAGGAAATTAGTCATGTCCTGGCAAACTTAAATTGGGTAATTGGTAACTTGAGCGTTAATAGACAAATTTCTTCTCTTACCTTTTTTTTTTTTTTCCTATGGCCATGCCCATGGCATGCGGAATCTCCAGAGCCAGGGATAGAACCCATATCACAGCAGTAACTGGAGCCACAGAGGTGGCAGTGCCAGGTCCTTAACCCACTAAGCCACCAGGGAACTCCAAGAGAGACTATTTTCAAAGGTGGACAGAGCATAGGAAAACAAAGAATCACTCACGTAGTACCCTGAAGGGAGTAACATCAGGAAGGTATTATTAAGCCTAAGCTGAAGGGATGAAAGGAGAGAACATTCCCAGAGTCCAGAAGGAGAGAGCCCTGCAGAGAAGGCCACCTGGCAGGGGCTGTGTGTGACCTTAGGGTGAAGGACTCAGCTAGCTGGTGAAATGAAAACCTTGACCTCCCTCCCTTCCCTCCATTGGCTGAGCTCCGTGGATGTAGTTGCTATGAGTCAGCCTCTTGCGGTTCACAGCAGGGCAGAGAAGAGCAGAGTGGCGATCTGGAAGGACAAACAGATTTCTAGCCCAGAAGTCAGACACAGCCTCTGTCCTTGAAGCTTGCATACGAGAAGGGGAGACAGGAGGACAAAAGCAAATTACAGTGTGATAAATGCTTTAATAAAGACACACGAACAAAGGGCAAGAGGAACTCAGGGGTTAGGAAATGAAATCCACCGGGGAGGGTGTTAACGTGTATGCAGGTTGGGGGCAGAGGTTGGTTCTGGGGAAAGGGGTGCAGATGAGTTGTTTTTCAAAGGATGATCGGGTTTCTTGGAGGAGGTAATGTCTGGACCGAGACCTGAGATATGAATAAGAATTGGCTGGGAGAAGACCAGAAAGAAAAGGAGCCCAGGCAGAGGGGAAAACATATGTAAAAGCTGAAGGCTGAAGGACAGCGTAGAACTCCTCGGGGAACTGTAAGTAATGTAATAGGATCGTGTAATGTAATAAAGCAGTGCGATAGAATAGTGTCCGGGGGTGGGTGAGAGATGGAGCTGAGTAGAGGATGACCCAGGACATGGAGAAGTCTTTTGCCAGACTAAGGAATTTGGAATTTTGTCCCAGGCCGGTGACTACGTCCCTAAAACATCTTAATCAGGAGAGTGATATCTTTGTATTTATGTTTTAGAAAATCGCTTTGGTTGCAGAGGAGAGAGTGAGTTAAAGCCAAGGAGACTGGAAAGAAGGTTGTTTTTATAACTGAACTGAAAGATGACAGTGGTCCAAAGGCAACTGGTAGAAGAGGAGATGAAAGGAAGTATTAAGAAGATTAAGCTAGGTGGGATTTTGGGATTGGACGTAGAGTGAGGGAGAGTTTAGCCCTGGAATAAGGATCTTTAGAGAAGGAAGAATGTGTGTGTGTTGGGGAAGATAGTGTATTGTGGTGGAGGAGGTGGAGGGGGTTTGATCCATAATCCAGTTTGGGGCATATTGAGGTGAGTAGGATGGCCAGATAGAACTTGGTGCTTTGAATGAATTGTTCAGGAGGGGTCTTGGCAGAAACCATGGATTTAAGAACCATCCAAATGAAGAGGATGACTGCAGCAGTGCAGGCAGTACACGAGATCACCATGGAAAGAGCTTAGAGTTAGGGGAAAAGAACACCAACAAACACCTTTTTTTTTGTCCTTTTTTTTCTTTTTCTTTTAGGGCCATACCCAAGGCATATGGAAGTTCCCAGGCTAGGGGTGGAATTGGAGCTACACCTGCCGGCCTACACCACAGCCACAGCAACACGGGATCTGAGCCACGTCTGCAATCTACACCACAGCTCACAGCAACGCCAGATCCTTAACCCACTAAGCAAGGCCAGGGATTGAACTTGCGTCCGCATGGGTGCTAGCTGGGTTTGTTAACCACTGAGCCATTACAGAACTCCAACACTGACTTTTTAGAGGATGGTAGAGGAACTCACAAAGGGGATGAAAGGGTGCCCTGGGAAGAAAAACTAGGAGAGAGTGGAGTCATAGAAGCCAGAGAAAGTACTGAATTCTACAAGGAGGCAAGAGTAGTAACCATGCGGATCATTAGGGCACAGGAGTCAGTTATCAGCATAACTGTTCTTTTTCCTTCTGTGTCTTTCAAGCAGATAAAATATTTCCTGAGCATCTATAGTATGATTGTTATGGGCTGAATTGTGTCCCCTGCCTCATAACTCCTAGGACCTCAGAACACGACTGTACTTGGAGATACAGCCTAAAAGGGGCAGTTAAGGCAAAACGAGGTCATGGCGGTGGGCTCTCATCCGATAGGACTGATGTTCTTATAGGAAGAGGTGATAAAGACACAGAAGGGCCCAGAGAGAAGACCAAGTGAGGTCAACAGAAGATGGCCATCTGCCAAAGAGAGAGGCCCCCAGAAGACCAGTGCTGCCTACACCTTCGCCTCCAGCACTGAACCCCCAGAACTGCCTTAGCAAATTCATATAATGCTCTACATAGGGATTTGAAAAAGCAAATAGCATGATCTAGGGCTCTCAAAGAACTTAGAACTCTTTTAGGAAAAGAAGAAGCACTCAAGAGTAGCAACTGGCCCTTCTAGCCAGTATGACTCAGGTTTGGGTAATTTTTTTTTCTGCTTTTTAGGGCCTCACCCATGGCATATGAAAGTTCCTAGGCGAGGGTTTGAATCGGAGCTGTCTCTGCACAGTTACAGCAACGTGGGATCCAAGCCACGTCTGCAACCTGTCTCGCAGCTCAGGGCAAGGCCGGATCCCTGACCCACTGATCGAGGCCAGGGATCGAACCCGCATCCTCATGGACAGGAGTCAGATTCGTTTCTGCTGAGCCATGACAGGAACTCCCTGGTTAATTATTAATAAACCCTGTTGGAGGTCGGAGAAGCAAGCACCTGCTCTGGGCAGGGGTCATCTGGGGAGGTTTCCAGGAGGAGGTGGGATCCCTTTCAGGGATGTACAGGATTGGGGTTGTCAGGGGAAGGGGGAAGGCAAGCTCCTGTGGGGGGGACAAGGAGAGCAAAGGGGTGGCGAGGAGAAGTGGGAGGTGTTAGGAGACAGGAGTCCAGGCTGGCCGACGGGGCGGCTCCTCCGTAGAACTGTGGACGGCAGGCTATATACAGAGCCTAGCGCTGCTATGGGTTCTCCCAGGCTCTTTAGAAGGTCTCGCTGGGCACCTGGCTGCCTAGCCAGACGTTTCCTTTGCAGTTAGGTGTGGTCCTGTGAGTGGGTTCTGGCCGATAGCATGTGAGTGGAAGAAGCGATGGGGCCGACCCCCCCACCCCAATTGCATAATTGTCTGAACCAAGGAAAGAAGTGCATCCTCGCCTTTCGCCCTTCTCTCCGCATCCCTGGCTGCCAGTGCACCTGTGTGCTGGTGGGACCTGGAACAGCTTCTTAAACCACAAGACGCTGAAGATGGCAGGAACAGGAAGTTGGGCAGAGCCCGGATGCTGACAACCTGTAGCAGCTGACAACTGTAGCAGGCCTGGACTGCTCTCACTTGGACTGTTATCTGAGAGAGGAGCTCCTACATTGTTTAATCTGCTGTTATTTTGTCCCTTATAATAACAGACAAATGGACATTCTGGCAAGTACACACAGAACCTCTGGTTTACACTGTATGTGGCAGTAACTGCTAAAGTCTTTGGAGTGACAGAATGGAGATGAGGGAAAGAAACGCATGTTTGCTGAGTGTTTATTGGGCACTAGGCATTGTGTTAGGTTTAGGTGTGTGTTATGTGTTAGAATCATTTTATTTCTCACAGTGGCTCTGCAAGGTAGTTGTAATGAGCCCTGTGTGTTAAGGTCAAGGAAACCAAGATTCAGATGAGCTGTGTCTGTTCATATGCTTCCCCATCCATCACATCACCAAGGGAACCTAGTTAGTAGGCGACAGAGTGAGAACTTGAATCTAGGTCAGTGGTTCTTAACTGGAGGCAGTTTTGTCCCCCAGGAGATGCTTGGCAATGTCTGGAGAAATTTCGGGTTGTCAGAAGTTGGGGATGTGCTACTGGGTAAGAGGAATGTACTAAACATTCAACCACACTCAAGGCAGAGGCCCACCCCCACCCCCCAAGAAAGAATTATCAGGCCCCAAACATTAGTGGTGCTGATATTGACAACCCCTGAGGTCTGTTCTACAAAAAAGCCCATGTTCTTTCCATTACACCAAACTGCGTGGTGGGCGTTGAAAAGGGGGTTATAAAAGCCGATGTGGTAGGATGAGAAAGTCGTGAAAAAATTAGTTCAGGAAGGGGAACGTAGAGGGATGAAAACATAAGCTGGAGATGGGAGAAAAACTGAGACTGGTGGAAACCACTGGTAAGGTCCAGGCGAAAGGCAGGAAGGACCTGGAGGAGTGGGTGGTGGAGCATTTACGTGTCGGTGACAAGAACTTGTCCCACACCTCCCTTTCGCTCCAGCCCCTCCCCTATCTGCCTCTCCTTCTGTCTTCTTTCCTACTAACCCCTCTCTGCAGAGTTATGCTCTGTCCCCGTCCCCCCCCCCATTTTTAGGTTGTGGGTCTCAGCTTCCATCCCCATTAAATGAAACTTGGAAAAAATCTGTGTTTCCTCGGTGTTTATCCCCTGTGACAAGAACCAGCAACAACGACAGACTCTTGCCACGTCTTTTCCATCTTGCTTCCTTCTCCATTTCCTGTTTGCAGGCTGGATTAAAAACTTTGACCAGTGTCTGGGATTGTTGAAAGACAGATGCATGGCTCCTGGGAGAACCCTAAGACAATTTCTGACATGCCAGAGGAGGAAGGAGGGGAGCTCTGACGTTCATTCATTTGTTTGTTTGCTTAATTTTCTTTTTAAGACCACATCTGTGATATGTGGACGCTCCCAGGCCGTGGTTCAGATCGGAGCTGCAGCTGAGGCCTACGCCACAGCTGTGGCCACACCAGATCCCAGCCGCATCTATAACCTACTCTGTAGCTTGTCGCAATGCTGGATCCTTAACCAACTGAGTGAGGCCAGGGATCTAACCCGCACCCTCACAAAGAAAATGTTGGGTCCTCAGCCCACTGAGCCACAGGGGGAACTCCTGACTTTTATTAAAGGAGCAGTATCTTCACCCAGCATCAGGGTAGATGTTGGAAGCCTAGGCCCCTTCCTCCTGCTCCCTGGCTCAAGGGTGGGGCCGTCTTCCCAAGTGAAGAGCAGCCCCGAGACACACAGAGCCCCCGGAAATCAGGGCTGGGGGGCGCCGCCCATCCAGGAGCACCACTCACATCTGACCTCTGGTGTGGCCCCAAGGCCCTAGCCTGGTCAGGAACAATCTCAGGATCCCTTCCTCCCTGTTTGTGGTTCTCTTTAAGGTGAAGGGCTGGGGGTGGGCGGGAGGCAACTGTGGGAAGTAGGAGGAGTCAGATTGAAAAGCAAGCCTGAGAGAGGCCATTGCTTGGGGCAGGAGGAGGAAGGTTGCAGCAGAGGCCAGAGCAACCCCCCACACACACCGCCCTCCTGACCTGCCTGGGGAACGATGAACTGGGAGCTGGGCAAGGAGCCACGTTGCACCCACAGATCCAGCTCTCCACTGGTTTTGGAGGAAGAGAAATGTCTGAGCCAAAGCTGCCCAGAACTAACCCTTCAGGATTGTTTTTTTCTGGCACCTTCCACAGCATTGCCAAGCTAATGGAGAGGTCAAGGGTATCTGAGGCTGGGAGCAAAGGCAAAACCAGATGCCCACAAGGTGAACAGTCAAGTGTGTGCCCAGCAGGATGGAAAGCCCAGTGTCCTGATATGGTCCTGGTGGTCATTCTGGGCTCAGGGAAGAAACTTCTCAGGGTCTGTACCAAGACTCCCAAAGAACACATTGGTGGAGTTCCCATTGTGGCACAGCAGAAATAAATCCGACTAGGAAACTTGAGGTTGCAGGTTCGATCACTGGCCTCGTTCAGTGGGTCAAGGATCCGGTGTTGCTGTGACCTGTGGTGTAGGTCGCAGATGCGGTTCGGAGCCTGTGTTGCTGTGGCTGTGGTGTAGGTCGGCAGCTGCAGCTCCGTTTGGACTCCTAGCCTGGAAACCTCCATATGCCACCATGTGGCCCTGAAAAGCCAAAAAAAAAAAGAACACAGTGGCATGGCTGGGCAGGGCTGCTACCCCAGTGACTCAGCAGAAAGAGGGTTCCAGGCAATACTTACTGTCTCTTGTAGGGATCCCGCCTGAAGAGTATCTGAGGCCTGAGCTCAGTGATTGGGTCTGTTTGCTTTCAACATTCTTCGACAGGGACCCTGCCTGCCTCACCCATGCATTGATATAATTGTTGTGTTTTTCCATCTTAAGAAAAATGCAGCCCCAAAGCATCTTTAAGCCAAGTCCCCTAGCCCCAGGGGTGATTTTCAAAAGAGTGCCAGACATGAATCCTTTTATTGCAGGATGTCAGGGAAGTCCAAGGGTCCATTGGAAGGGGCCCTGGGTGGCTCAGGGCAGTGCCGTTTAGTATCTGAAAGGAAAACACATTAATGTATTCGGGGTATTCAATTTTTTTCTTTATTGTCAAAAATGCACAATGTTAAATTTACCACCTTAACCGCCTTAAAAGGCAGTTCAGTAGTGTTAAGTGTATTTACATTGTTGTGCAGCGGGTCTCTGGAGTATTTTCATCTTGCGAAACTGAAACTCTATGCCCACTAAACACAGATTCTGCCCCCTACCCCCGCCCCTCAGTGCTTGGCAACCACTTTTCCACTTTTTATGTCCATGATTTTCATGACTTTAAATACTTCATAGGAGTGGAATTGTACAGTATTTGTCCTTTTGCGACTGGCTTATTTCACTTAGGCTGATGTCCTCAAAGTTTGAAGCACATGAATATTTTAACAACCCGTATTTATGCACATATGTTGGCTGAATGTCAGCCCTGCCCAGCCCCCACCTCAAACTTAAGCCCTGTTGTGCAAGAGTTCTGGAAATTACTCTCGCCTGAGTATTAAAGAAATCCCATTCCTTGTCCCCCAATCCCGGCTATGGTTTCTTTCCCAGTCTGAGTTCCAGGAGACTCTTGGAATGTGAGAATCTGTCTGTTTTTTTGGCCAAGGCCTCATTTCTTTAACACTGGTGTGGTTTTTTTTATTTCCCTTTCTGGGGCATTTGCTAGTATTTCCTTTCAAGTAGCGCATACTATCTAAATCGAACTTCCACTTAACAAGGAGTTCCATACCCTGAGCACATCCTAAACATCCCTCATCTTCTTGCCTTTGTTCATTCAGTTTCCTTTACAAAGGGGACCATTTTCTCTTTTCTCATTGTGTCCAACTCCTATTCATCTGCTAAGCCGTCCTCAAATGGCACATTCTCTATGGAAGTATCTGGTTACCGCTCCCCCCACCCCCAGCCAGAAAAGATCTCCCTTTCCTCTGACGCCCCAGAACCCTTGCTTCTAAAACTTCAGTGTGGCACTGACGTCATCATCGTCACCGTCACTGGCAGTATTGATTGAGTATCGATTGTGTGTCATGAGAATTGCGCATTAACAGTCTTATTTGGTTTTCCAACTTGTTGAATAGTTATTTATGCATGTTTTCTTCCTTTTTAGGTTATAATAATAAAGCAAATGGGGGTGTGGGCATCAAACAGACTTAGACTCTCGTTCCATCATTGACTGCAGGACTTTGGGCAAATTAGACTCTCTAGACTTCAGTTTTCTTGTTGGCAAAACCCAGGTAACTGCACTTCCTGGTGGTTGTTTTGCATGAAATAACAATAATAGCTAGCCTTTACTGAATGCTTATTATGTGCTCAGCTGTGCTCCAAGCACCTTTTCTGTCTTATTTAATAATTTAAATCCTTATAACAACCCTCTTTAATAAGTTTACAGAGGAGAATCTAAGATTAAGAAGGTTTAAGCACGTAAGTGGAAGAGCCAGAATAAAAACTTTGACTTCAGAATCCTTACTCTTTCATTATTTTCATTTTTTAAAATTGAAGTATAGTTGATTTACAATACTGTGTTGGTTTCAGGTGTACAGCATAGTGGTTCAGTTATACGTGCACACACGCACACACACACACACACACACACACACACTCATTCTTTTTCAGATTCTTTTCCATTACAGGCCACTACAAGATTAGAATCTTTACTCTTAATCCTTACCAACAACTGCCTCCCCAGGACAGATAGCGTCCAGCACAGGCTCGACAATATCTGTGTACTACTTAGCCCAGCAGCAGCAGGTGGCAGCTCTTAGTCGTATTCCCATTCTTATTACCGAGGGCTGGGGTCTGTCCTCTGCATCTTTGTGTCCCCACCTCACCTCATAGCAATAACTAGTATTTGTTCATCATTTCGCACGGATTTGCACTGGCCACAAATTGTGAGAAGTCTCTAGCCCTACCACAATTAATGAATGAGTAACTGAATAAATGGATGAGTGAAGAGAGGAGCCAAAAACTCTAAACAACGGGCAAAGCCTGTCTGAAAAGTGGGACCATCCCCGCCAGGTTGTGAGCCAGGCAAGAAGACACGGCAGCCGAGGAGCAGCCTCCCAGGGGTCTGACTTATGCCCCGTATTCATCAGTGTTTTCATTAATGACCCAAAAGATGGACTGCAGAGTTTGCTAATCAAATTGAGGAAGCCTGGGGGGCGGGATAGAAGCTGGGCACTTAGGAAGCAAGCTCAAGCTTGCAGACAGTGCTTGACAAATTAGAGAAATAAACAGAGTCAATAAACGGAGCTCCAGGAGCTGCAGACTTCAAGTGGCTCCAAGGGAGCAACTGCCTCTCATGGATCTGCCCAGAGAAGCCTTTGGCCCACTTTTCTTTGGGGCCTTCACCTGGTTTGATTGCATATTTGGGGCGAGTCTGAATGCAGTTCTCCTAATGGGGGAGTTGGGCCTGGAGGTCTCCTGGACAAAAGCCCCGATCCAAAGACCAAGCTGTCCCCCTGCTTTCCTGACCTCTGCCCTCCTCCCCGTGGCCATCTGCTGAGCTGGGTCTCACGGATGGAAGGCAATTGTTCCACCTGCTCCCTAGAGCCCTGAGCCTTGGTAAAAACATCAGCCTGCCCACGACGCCTCCTCCCTACCCCCCAACCAGAATGGTACCACCTTCTCTCCTCCCTATAGAATCTCATCATGAACTAACTTCCGTTTTTTTTTTTTTTTTTTTCCTTTTTAGGACCACACCCACGACATATGGAAAGTCCCAGGCTAAGGGTGGAATCAGAGCCACAGCTGCCGGCCTACACCACAGCCACAGCAATGCGGGCTTTGAGCTGAGTCTGCAACCTACACCACAGTTCATGGCAACACCAGATCCCCGACCCACTGAGCGAGGCCAGGGGTCCAACCCGCATCCTCATGGATACTAGCAGGATTCATTTTCCGCTGAGCCATGATGGAAACTCCTCTTTTTCCATTTGAGGACGCCCTGGAGGTGACTGTGAACTCAGTTTTCCTTGGGAAAATGTATTGGATGTGAAAGGAAGCTGTCCTTTCACAGGAGACAGTGTGACCTGATAGGGACCGCCCTCTAGCTGCCCTGCCAGACCCCGGCGCGGAGACAGAGCCTGAGTGGTTTGGCAGTTGCCCATCTAGAAATGCATGGAAGGTCTAGTGCCATTAAGAAGTATGGAGCTCGAGGAGTTCCCGTCGTGGTGCAGTGGTTAACGAATCCGACTAGGAACCATGAGGTTGCGGGTTCGATCCCTGCCCTTGCTCAGTGGGTTAACGGTCCGGCGTTGCCGTGAGCTGTGGTGTAGGTTGCAGACGCGGCTCGGATCCTGCGTTGCTGTGGCTGCGGC
>PVHT021183631.1:3899600-3917901 GCA_004024745.2 Catagonus wagneri | reverse complement strand
TATTTATCAGCAATACATGGCTGGATAAAGATACGGACAGAGGTGGTGGGGAGCTGGCTGACTCCGCGGCCGTCTGCCTCTCCTCAGGAGTCAGGCAGCGCTCCGCTCTATTCCTGCATAGTGTATCCCAGGATCTTGTTAGAAAGGCAGAATCTTGGGCCTCACACCAGATCTACTGAATCCAAATTTGCCTTTTAAAAAATTGGGGTATAGTTGATCAACAATATTATATTAGCTTCAGTGTACAACATAAGGATTGAATTTTTAATAGACAATACTCCATTTAAAGTTATTACAAAACAACGGCTATATTTCCCTGTGCTGCACAATATACCCTTGTTGCTAATATATTTTATATATAGTAATTCTTGTTTCTTAATCCCCTATCCCTACCTTGCCCCACCCTCCTACAATCTCTCCACTGGTCACCACTAGTTTGTTTTTTGTATCTGTGAATCTGTTTCTGATTTGTTATTTACACTTATTTGTTTTATTTTTTAGATTCCACATGTCAGTGATAACAGAGTGTTTATCTTTCTCTGTCTGACTTTTTTCACTTAGCATAATACTCTTTAGATCCATCCAGGTTGTGGCCAATGGCAGAATTTTATTCTTTTTTATGGCTAAGTAATATTGCATTGTGTGTGTGTATATGAGTGAGTGTGTGTGTGTGTGTGTGTGTGTGTGTGTGTGTGTGTGTGTATACCAGTAGCAAGAGGGAACCATGTCACCAAAAGGCCTTTGCCATATCAAACACTCCTGGTTTGGTCATATGCACACAATTTGACATTAGCAATATTTAGGATGAGTTTCTTTCTTAAATCACCAGACATAATTCCTCTAGGAGTGGATTCACTAGGCATTCCCTAATGTGTAACTTCTATTAATAGTCTTATTCAAAAGTCCCCTATTACCACCTGCAGGAAATCAATTCAAGCCACCTCTAACAGTCCTGAAGAGAGACTTTGAGGTTTCTGTGCCATGAATCCAGAAGGACTGAAGACCAGGCTAGCAACGCTCTTGCTGTGTGTCGGCGCTCTGTGCCTGAGAGCAGCTGCACAGAGAGCAACGTGGTTGACAGAGAGAGTTTTAGCCTATCAAACATGCCTATTGGTGATGTGCTTCCCCTCTTGCTATTGGTCTACACAGCTCCCTTTCCTCTTCTGTTTTACCCTTCCGTTTTCTGGATCCCAGAACATACTTCCACTAAGACTTTGGGTTTTTTAACTAGAGGCTGGCACAAACCTAAACAGGAGGGAGATTAGACCTGATCAGGATAACTGGGCTTCGTGACTCAAAAGCTAGCTGCGGTTGCAAGAAGCAGAAGGAGATCTAGGAAGTGAAATGCTTTAGCACTTTCGTGAGCTCAGTGACGGCTCTGATGGTACCTAAGAGCCCCAAGTTAACCATGCGCAAAGGTTTCACAGTTCAGTCCACTGGGGATGCTGACTTGTGTGCTAAATGGGATATTGGCACGCCTTTTTAATCTCTTCATTTCCTTATCATTAAAATTTCCATCAAATGTCAGTCTACCATGAACGTGTAACCCTGCCTGAAGGTCAGACACTCCGTCCCTGCTGTCTTTGTGTCTGTTCCTCCATCTTCTCTAAAGCTCTGGAGAAAAAAGAACCTTTTCCCACCTTTGACTGATATCCACACGGATTCATTCAAATAAGTGAAATAAATATATGGACCAGAAAGGACCAGTTCTGTTTGGGGTCAGCTAGGGTTGTGAATAGTATTCTATTGCATGGATATATCACCTTTTGTTTATCTGTTCATCAGTTGATCAACATTTGGATTGTTTCCACATTTTAGCTATTATGTGTAATACTGCTATGACTATTAGTGTGTAAGTTTTTGTGTGGATATAAGTATTCAGTTCTCCTGTGTATACACCTAAGAACGGAATTGACGGGTTACACAGTAACTTCATGTTTAACCATTTGAGGAACTGCCAAACTGTTTTCCACAGCAGCTACCATGTATATATTGTATATTATATATATACTGTATATTGTATATATTGTAATGCTAATATAGTGTATAGCTATAGCAGTGTATAAAGGTTCCAATTTCTCTCCATGCTGACACTTATCTTTTTGATGACAGCCATCCTAGCAGGTATGAAGTAATATCTTATTGTGCTTTTGATTTGCATGTCTCTTGTAGCTAACGATGTTCAGCATCTGTTAATGTGTTTAGTGGTTATTTGCATATCTTCTTTGGAGAAAGATCTATTCAAATACTTTGCCCATTATTAAATAGTTTTTTTTTTTAATTATTGAGTTGTAATAGTTCTTTAAATATTCTAGGTGCAAGTATCTTTCCCAGGCTAGGGGTCTAATCAGAGCCAGCATATGCCACAGCCACAGCAACACGGGATCTGAGCCACATTTGCGGTCTACACCACAGCTCACGGCAATGCTGGATCCTTAACCCACCGAGCAAGGCCAGGGATGGAACCTACATCCTCATGGATCCTGGTTGCCTTCGTTAACCCTGAGCCACGGAGGGAACTCCTTCATTTTACTTTCTTGATGGCGTCCTCTAAAGCACAGAAGTTTTTCATTTCGATAGATAAAACGTCTAGTTTATTTTTTCTTTCATTGCTTGTGCTTTTGGTGTCATAGCCAGGCAATCATCATGTAATCTAAGGTTGTAAGGATTTACATCAAAGTTCTTCTTTTAATTTTTCTTTCTTTTTTGGGGGGAGGGGTTTGGCCACACCTGCAGCGTGTGGAAGCTCCTGGGCCAGGGACTGAACCTGGGCCACAGCACTGACAATGCTGAATCCTTAACCACTAGGCCACCAAGGAACTCCTACACCAAAGTTATTTTCTAAGAGTTTTATAGTTTCATTCCTTACACTTATATTTTCAATCCATCTTGAGTAAATCATTGTATATGATATGAGGTAGGGCTCCAGCTTCCTTCTTCAGCGTGTGGTAATCCAGTTGTTCCAGCACTGTTTGTTGAAAAGCCTCTTCTTTTCCCATTGAATTGTCTTAGTACCTTTGTGGAAAATAAATTTACCATAAATGAGAGGGTTTATTTCCGAACATCATTTCTGATCCACTGATTTCTATGCCAGTTCCACACTGTCTTGATTACTGTAGCTCTGTGGTAAGTTTTGAAAGCAAGAAGTATGTGTCCTTCAACTTTTCTTTTTAATGACTGTTTTGGATATTCTAGGTCTCTTGAATTTCCATATGTAGTTTAGGATCAGTTTGTCAATTTCTGCAAAAAAATCAGTTGGGATATTGATAGAGATTGTGGTGAATCCATAGATCAATTTGGAAAGTATTACTATTTTGACAAGATATATATATTTTTTGCTTTTAGGGCCACATCTGCGGCATATGGAATTTCCCACACTAGGGGTCGAATGAGTGCTGCAGCTGCCGGCCTACGCCATAGCCCCAGCAATGCCAGATCCCAGCCGTGTCTGTGAACTACACCAGAGCTCATGGCAACACCAGACCCTTAACTCACTGGTGGGCCCAGGGATCAAACCTGCATCCTCATGGGTACTAGTTGGGTTAATTTCTGCTGAGCCATGATGGGAAATCCTATCTTAACAATATTAAGAACAATTCATGAACATAGAAAGTCTTTCCATTTATTTAGGAGTTAATTTTATTTAACCATATTTTGTTTGTTTGTTTATTTATTTATTTAGTTAGTTTTTTTAGGGCTATACCCACGGCATATGGAGGTTCCCAGGCTAGGGGTCTAATCAGAGCTACAGATGTCGGCCTACACCACAGCAACACAGGATCTGAGCCACGTCTGTGACCTACACCACAGCTCACAGCAACTCCAGATCCTTAACCCACTGAGTGAGGCCAGGGATCAAGCCTGCATCCTCATGGTTCCTAGTTGGATTCATTTCCTCTGCGTCACGATGGGAACTCCTTAACCATATTTTGTAGTCTTCAGAGTATACATTTTGCAGTTCTTTTGCTAAATTTATTCCTGAGGATTAAATTTTTTGATGGATTTCTTTCTTTTTTTTTTTTTTTTTTTTTTTTGCCTTTATGTAGAGCCCCACCCACGGCATATGGAGGTTCCCAGGCTAGGGGTCTAACAGGAGCTGTAGCCACCGGCCTTCGCCACAGCCACAGCAACGCGGGATCCGAACTGCGTCTGCGACCTACACCGCAGCTCACGGCAACGCCGGATCCTTAACCCACTGAGCAAGGCCAGGGATCGAACCCGCAACCTCATGGTTCTTAGTCGGATTCGTTAACCACTGAGCCACGAAGGGAACTCCTTGATGGATTTCCTGATTTTATTTTTGTTTAGAAAATATTACGAAAAGTAACTTTCTCTGTTTATTTTTCCACTTGTAAGTGTGCCTGCCAGAAAATTTAAAATCATACAGGCGGCTCACATTGTATTTCTTATGAACAGTGCTGTTCTAGAATGAAGCGGCTGAGATTAGAGGAAAAAAGGGACATAAAGCAATGGACTATCTCAAAGGTGCTCCTGACATGCTGCCTCTAGAGCTACATCCACGGAACCTGGCGTACAATTGTCACCTACTATGGAAACCGCAAGTCTTGAAGAGCTTCTGATTGCATTCAGAGATAATAGGTGTCACTTGTCCCAAGTCTGCAGAGGGGGATCTAACCACTACCTGCCGAGTTTTCTGTGACATCTCAGATTTTGAGCCTACAGGGGTCATAAGGATGACATTGCCTGAGCCCAAGCATGAAAACCCGGGCAAGGATTAAGAAAAGACAGCTCACTCTGATGGTCTCAAAACCTTTTATATTGTATCCGGGAAAAGGAGTCATAGAGCCTTGCCCTTGACCCTGGTACCCCACCACTTCTGCTCCAATTGGCTCCCTCAGGAAAATCTTCCTTGATCCTCCAGGATTGCTATAGGTCCCCCTTCTCGGTGTGCCCTCAGTGCTTCTGGAACATTTATTCCACAGATTTGAAGCTACCTGTGTACTTTTCCTTCTTCCCTACAGACTGTAATTTTCTCAAGCCAGGAGAATACCTTGTTATCTGTCTCTACTGAAGTGACAGGGACGATAAATATTGAGTGGGGGCATGAAGGCATGAGTATCATGTTTCTTCTCTTTTGAGAAGAGAGTAAGGTGACAGCATTACATTTGTAAAAGAAAGGTGGGTGCTTTGTAAGTCTATTTTAGTTCAGTGGACAGAAGAGTAATTTTGTTGTGAGAACACTGATGTGAGTTCTAGGCCTGGCTTTGGCACTTGAATAAGAGACAAATGTAACCTTGAATGAGTCACTTGTCTTCTCTGGACTTGATCCCTCATCTGTAAGATGAGAGGTTCAACTATTGAGCTTTGAGATTCTTTCCAGCCCTAATATTCCGTGGGATGTTAAAGACAGGGCAAATCTGGCTTTCAGTGGTTGGCTTCCTTCCAGAAAAGCAATTCAACAGAACAGCTGAGATCCCAGCCTTTCGCAGGGGCCTCTGCCTTCTCCTCCTCCGCGTCTTAGCAAATATTAATAGCCAAGGGCCTCGCTGAGTGTGGTTTTTAATAGAATCCAATTTCAGTCCATTTAGAGTGGGACTTTTCATGCTGACTTGGTAATTTGAACTCTGTCATGCCTGATGGACTTTTCCATTTTCCCTGTCTGTGCGGCCGCCCCGGGCCGGTGGGGAAAGCGAGTGCAGGCCTTGGGAGCGGGAAGCAGGGGCAGCTTAATCAAAGCAGCTGCAGATCAGCTATTTGGGCCTCGTAGCCAGTTTCATCTTTCCTGCCCTGAGGCACTTGACTAGGATACGGGACCCTGGATGGAGAGCCGGCCACGGCCACTCTCTTTCCCGGCAGTTGCCTTCTCCTTGCAGCCCGGAAGCCACTGGCCTGTGGGAGGAATGGTGTCAGGAAAACTGTGCCGGTCTTAGGAGGCGACTAGAAAAGACTTGCTTCTGAAAACCATCGGGGCTATTCCAGTCAGTTGCTGTGGAGCCTCTGATATGCTTGGGGGCATGTGGTGAAGCAGGGGGCTCTCTGCTCCCCTAACCCTCAAGAACCTGTTCTATTGGATGAGCGAGAACTCCAGGGGTCTGCTGGAGGTTCATTTTCCTCTAGAGTGCAGTACGTGGAATGTAGAAGATACATGCAGGTGTTAGTAGCCACACCCTGAATGAGGAAACGGAGGCTAAGGAGGGTGGGGGGAGGAAATGAATGTTTATTTCATGCTTACTCCATGCCAGGAGTAAGGAGTAGCAAGGAGACAGGGATTTCTTTTTTTCTTTTCCTTTTTTTTTTTGCTTTTTAGAGCCGCACCCGCAGCATATGGAAGTTCCCAGGTTAGGGGTCTAATCCTGAGTCTTCATGGATGCTAGTCAGGTTCGTTAACCACTGAGACACGATGGGAACTCCCAGAGATTATGCATTTTAAAAAATCTGCTTCAGGTGATTCTGATGGTTTGGAAAGCGTAGCATTAGAGCACATAGCTTTTCTTCTAACCCAAGTCTCCCAGGATTCCTTCAGTTCTCAGAAGCACAGGTCCAGTCCGGCCCTGCACTTACCTCAAGTAACATTTGCCACCAAGCCCATGTTTCATTCCAGGCTCAGTGCTCAACATTTATTGAGCATTTACTATGTGCCAGGCATTGTGCTAGGCATTCTAGCTGCAAAGGTGAATAAACCACAGGGCTTGCCTTAAGGAACGTTCAGGTAGTGGATCGGATAAACAAAAATGTAAAGTTCCAAATCCTGTTTGTAGCAAATGCTAGACACAGGTAGGTAGGCTCATGTTTTTGGAATGCAGACTAAGGGATCAAAGAAGTCTTTCCAGCGGTAGTGACCTGGACAATCCTATAAGAGTTAGCAAGGCAAAGAATGGGTTAGAGGCGTGAGGCATGGCCAGCTAGGCAGAGGGAACGGCATGGAAATGTCCAAAGACCCCAGAATGGTGGGTTCAAGCACTTACAAGCAGCTCTGCAGCAGTGGAATGTAGAAACCATGGTAAGATGACCAGGAGGTGAGCCTGGAAGAGTCAGTGGGAGAAATCACAAGAAAGACCTGGAGTTCCCGATGTGGCGCAGTAGAAATGAATCAGACTAAGAACCATGAGGTTGTGGGTTCGATCCCTGGCCTCACTCACTGGGTTAAGGATCTGGCGTTGCCGTGAACTGTGATGTAGGTCTCACACGTGGCTCAGATCCTGCGTTGCTGTGTCTGTGTCTGTGGTGCAGGCTGGCAGCTGAGCTCCAATCAGACCCCTAGCCTGGGAACCTCCACATGCCACGGGTGAGGCCCTAAAAAGCAAAAAAAAAAAAAAAAAGAAACAAAAACAAAATAAAACCAAGGACCCTGAGTGTTATTGCTGAGTCTGGCCTTTATCCTAAAAGTGATGAAGAGCCACTAAAGATTTTTAGGCTGTGGAGTGACATAAGCAGATTGTGTTTTGGAAGTGTCACCGATAGAAATGAGAGGATGAACCATAGGCAGAAGAAGCGGGCAAACGGGGGAAGAAATTAAGTGCAGAACTAAGAATTTATGTGTATCCGAAAGCACCATAAACAAAATTTGAAAGCAAGCACTTAGAAGCCATATTTTCAAGGTTTCTTGACAAAAATAATATTCTGAATAAAATTACATGTTGATAATAAAGATAAACATATCAATATCAAATAACTAGAAAAAAAAAACAGAAGTACAAATAGCCAATAAGCATATCAAGGTGTTCTTCACTAATAAAGAAGTATGAGTTCATATGACATTGATATACTATTATTTTCCTATCAAATTGGTAAAGATTCGATAAGTGATCATACCTACTGGTGTTGAGGGTACAGGGAACAGGGCACTCTCAAGCTTGCAAATAGGGGAGTGCTTTGGTACAAACTTTCTGGAAGGCGGTTGGCAACATCCATCAAAATTCTTAAAGCTAACCAAACAATTTCCTTCTTGGATTTTATCCAAAGGAAACAGTCGTAGATATGTGCAAAAATTTAGCTATAAGAATGTCAGTTGCAACATTATTTACAATAAAGATTGGGAACAAATGAAATGATTGCTACTAGGAGATTCATTACCTACTAGGAGATTTCAAAAGTGAGGATGTTTTTAAAAAGCTTGGGAGACATGCAAAGAGTGTTACGTTCATGATACAGTAAGTAAAGCAGCACAAGGTGCAAAAAAAAAGTGTGTCCAATATGCCACCATCTGTGACAAGATATATACATACTTTTGAAAACACACAAATGTCTCTGGGAGAATATACAAGTCATTTGAGGGAAACCAGATGCGGGCAGGCGAGTGGAAGTTCCAAGGTCAGGGATCCAACCCAGCCATAGCCGTGACCTGAGCCACAGAAGGGACAACGCCAGATCCTTAACCCACTGCATCACCAGGGAACTCCATGATTTGTTTCTGATTATTGAGTTCTTTGAACTTGAATTTTGTGTCGGCGTTTGGGCTACATATTCTACAATACAAATACACATTTTGAAAAGTAAGTTATTTAAAAGCATGTACAATACGATTCGGTTTTTGTTTAAAACAATGCATGTGCATGTGTACATTTATACGAAAAAAGAACCAAAAGATGCATCCAAAAGGATAACGATATTCGTCTTGGGCAGTAAGGTTATGGGTCGGAATTTGTCTTTTTCTTCCTAATCATTCTACAATATACATGTGAGGTTTCCATTATATTTACAAGAAACGTATAATTTTTTTCTCCCAAAGAGTCTATCACAAAAGTCCAAGCAGGAGATGACAAAGCAGATCAGATTCAGGATGAGTGCTCCAAGTGTATATAGCTCGGCAGTGACACCTGCAAACAAAACGTGCCATTAAATGACAGCCCCTGTTCGAGGGAAGAATGAAGAGAAGAGAGCTAAAGGTTTGGTAAGGTGAACAGACCTGATTTTGCTCACTGGCTCTCTGAAGTCTCTGGAAAAATGCACAGAAAATTCAGTCCCACTGCCCTAAATATTTACCCACCCCCACCAGGCAGCTTTTTTTTCTTTGGAATCATTTAACTTTGGGTCACAGTGAATGGAGTTCCAACAAGCCCATTTATCTACATCAACGGACAAGCAGACGCCTGATCACTTTTTCTATGAGGTCCCACGAGGTTGTCCTCCCCCGGTTCTGGTTTTCAGCCTTTCTCTTTGGAAGGAAGGCAACATTCTTATCTTCCCATCTGTCCTGCCCTGCCGCAACTCCCTGGTGAGGCAAGACCCCTCTTCTGCTCCAACGCTGGGCAGAGTTACTCTGAGTCCTGGGGAGAGTTACTCTGAATCCTTCCTCGCAGCATCAAGAGCGAAGGAAGACCCTGCCAGTCTGAACTGGTCCTGCAGACCGCCTCTGACCTTAACTTCATCCTTCAGGTTCTAACAAGCAGTTTGCCAGCTCACAGACTTGCTGGGCCGGAGGCTTGGGAATAGGGGAGTTGACCCGTTTGTCTCTGCTATGTGTGCTGCTTGGTGGTTTAGAGTTGAGGGTCACGAGAGACTATTTTAGGGGAAGAGGGTAGAGAGAAGGGTCTGGTAGGGCTGGGGGAGAATGTGGCAGCAGTAACAGCTTTTTCCTTATTCCCTTCTTCAGACAGTGAGCCGTAGGCAACCAACTGGGGGTCTCTAGATATTTCTAGCACCTTCTTGCAGCCCCTGCTGGGAGACTTTGAGGAGTTATGTGAATGTAACCTGTGCCGCTGGCTTCTGGGCCCCTCAGCAGTGATAAGATCCTGCAGTGTCCAAGCCTCTGATTACATAAATAACCCATAATTAACTTTGTATTTGCTTTCAACCTCTACCTATAATTGCGACTCTTCCCCAAAGCTGGCGATGGGGTGAGGAATGCTCGGTGGGTTGTTTGGATACAAGCTGGCCCATCAGCAAGTAGAATGAACAATACACAGACATAACTGCTGGGTCTCAGCTGTCTTTTTCACCACTGGGGAGTCTAGTATGAGGGCCCACTTTCTGCCTTGGACTAAATACAATATGTAGCCTATGTACCACCATTGACATAGTTAAGACTTGTCTACTTAATACACACTATCCTGCTCTTGAATGGTTGTAACTACTCCATATAATGCTTTGAAGGGCAGGAACTAACTCCAGAGTAGTTTACAGCTAGAGCTCTGGCATCAGACAGATTTGGTTCAAATCCTAGCTATGCCACTTAAGGCCTTGGGACGGTTTTCTCTTTTTCAGTTTTCTTGTCCATCAAATGGGAATAGCAGTGTAATGGCACGAAAGAAATGAGATTAAACATGTAAAGATCTGAGGATAGTGCATTTAATAAATGCTTACTATTAACATTATTGCATCTATATATATTTTAATTTTGTACAATATTGTCTTTCACTAATCACACGAAAAAATACATGAAAGTGCTTTGAAAATTTTAAAGCATCATATAAATTAAAGGTGTCATTGGTAATAATCTCATATGAGTATTTCTCAACTCTTCCTTCTCCTTGACAACCGGGACCACATCCTTATGTCCCCTGGCATATTGCACAATGACAGGCAAACAAGAAGCCCTCAGTAAATATTTCTTATTTGACTGAAGCAACATGGCATCGCATAAAGAGCATAGGTACAGGAGACTAGGCTGGGATAAAGTTAGTTTAAGGCAGGAGAGCCAGTCTGCGATCGGTTAGTCATTCAACAAATATTTGTTGAACACATTCTATGTGCTAGATATCGAGTAGAGATAACTTCATTAAAAAGAGGCTGACGTGTTCCCAGACAGCCAAGTCCCTGGGCAGTCTCCACAGTCCCAGCCTACTCTAAAAGCACAAAGATGCAGCCAGCCTTATATACCACTGGACAATTGGCCCATTGCTTTGGGGAAAGCCCCATCCTACCTGGCTGTAAGTGGCTCCAATTGAGGGTTGGGGGAGGGAGTAAAAATGAGGGAGTGGGCTGCTTCCAACAGAAATGACAGGAACTGCTTCCTGTTAATTTATTTTTATTTACACTTAATTAGTCCACAGTTCAATCTCCCAGTCTGTACAATGCTCTTTCCCCTAGGACTCATCTCTCCCACCCCCCATCACCTACATGGCCAGCCCTTGGCCCACTTGACCCTCCCCTTCTGCTGTCCCAGCTGCCCGCTGGGTGGGAGTACGGAAGAATGGTATGTGTGGTCACCAGAGGGCACTGAGAGTGGGCTTCAATGGTATGTGAGTCCTGGCAGAGTCTCTGATCCCCGAGGGGGCGAGAAGAAAGCACAAGCCAAGACAACAAGTCGGGGAGGGAGGCAGGGTCCGAGGCCCCTGGGGATGGGGAGTAGGGGTGCAGAAATCCAGTGTACAAATTCCCGGTCTCTGTTGGCTTAACCAACGCTTCTCGTCCCTGGACTTGGCACAGTTGCCTTGAGATGCTCCTGTCTGTCAGGAAGGGGTGGAGGGGGGCCAGCCCGTGGGCTCCGTGCCTGACGCCTTTGGGGTGCTACACCTGCGAGGCTCTGCCTCTGTCAGAAGCACTGGCCCGAGTCACAGCTGCAAAGGCATTCCCAGCCGGGGAGGGTCCTCTCCAGCGGTTCCCGCAGAAGGTAGGTCGTTTGCAGGGGCTGCCCTGCCGAAAGGGGATGCCAGGGCCACCCACCAGAACCTGAATCTGCGTGTCCCCTTCTTTTCACACTGGGCGTAGACAAAGAATTGTGGGGCAACAGGGGGAGGAAGTGGGGAGCAAGGAACAGAATCCAGAGCGGGGCTTTCCACCAGGCGGGGGTGCCTGGATGTCCTGGGTCAGGCTCGGCTCCAGAAAGGTGTTCTGGCTACATGGCTTCCTTCTCTCTCTGGGAGCATCTGCTGAGCTTCATCTCCGTCAGCTGGATGTATCGAATCACGTTGGTGTCTGTGAGGAGAGAAACACCGCTGAGGGAACACGTGGTGAGGCGCACGGTTGGGTCCACGCAGCATCAGACCGCAGCTGCGCTGCAGATGACGGACAGGCCAGACTCACCCAGCCAAGGTCCAGTGTGGCCCAGAGGGCAACCCGATGTGGACCCTCTCCTTCACTGCCTCCGCGTGGCCAGGTCCCTGCGACCCAGAGGACAGACAGGAGGAGGGCGAATCGCTCCCCTTATTTCATTTTATTTATTTGGGCCGCACCCAAGGCATGTGGAAGTTTCCAGTCCAGAGATCAAACCTGCACCACAGCAGCAACCCCAGCTGCTGCAGTCACACCGGATCCTTGACCCACTGCACCACCAGGGAACTCCCTCCCCTTCCTTCTAAGGAGCCGCCTGTTCCAATGGTCCTGAGTCAGCGGAGACTCCGCTTGCGGTTTAACCTCAGGCCACGTACCCGCTTCTCTGAGTCTCCCGTCTCCTCTGCAAGAAACAACCTCCATTTTTTGAGTGCCCTATTTTGTGCCACATTTTTAAATGTCACTGTTTCATTTAACCCTCATTATAATTCTGTCGGGTGTGTCTCATCCTCTTCACTGTGACAAAAGTTAAAACTGGGCCCCAGAGAGATGAAAGCAGATGCCCAAGGAGGCGCACATCTGACCCCGAAGGCTGCCTCTCCCTGGGGTCATAACGGCTTCCTCGTAAAATCGCTGCGAGGACTAAAGTAGCTACCTCTAAAGGCGCTTAACTGCATGATCAATAAATATTAGTTGAAAGTATTTCTTTTTTCTAATTGGAGAGTGTAAAAGAACATTTCTTCATTGCCTTATTTTTGCTAAGTAGGGTCAGGCAACCACCTCACAACAAACTGGGAATCTCCCTCCGATTCCAGTCCTTAAATTAGTGGGCAGGGTGGGACACAGAATAGCTGCTTAGCGCTGCACACACCAGACTGTAAGAGTGTCACAGCTGCCGGAGATGTAAATGCTGTACCATATTTCAAAATGCCAGACAGGGCCATCCCAGACAGTACTGGCATATAGCACGTGTTCAAGAAATTTATTTTATTCCTTAGGGCCGCACCTGTGGCTTATGGAAGTTCTCAAGCTAGGGGTCAAATCAGAGCTGCAGTTGCCGGCCTATGCCACAGCCACAGCAATTTAGGATCCGAGCCGCATCTGCAACCTACACCAGAGCTCATGGCAATGCCAGATCCTTAATCCAAAGAGCGAGGCCAGAGATCAAACCCACATCCTCACGGATACTAGTCAGATTCGTTATCACTGAATTGCAACGGGAACTCTAAGAAGTCCATATTCTGTTTGAAAAGAGGTGCCCAAGCTCCCTGGAACCGAGACCCCAGGCAAAGGCATAGGCTGTGTGCTCTGCTTGTTCCAGATCCTAGCACACACCCCGGACCTCTTATTTGCCATTTCCACCCCTGCCTGGCCCTTTCAGCCCTGAGAGCTGTGACGGGGCCCCGGGACCTGCCCCAGGGGATCAAAAGACAGCCATCACCACCTTACCTGTGGGCTGTCGGGTCCTTGCTTCTTTCAGGTAGTAGAGTGCTTTGTCATAGTCTCCCAGGTGGTAGAAGGCCACACCGGACCGGTAAAGGGCCTTGAAGTTCTCACCTTCTTTCTTCAGAACTTTGAGGCAGTACTCCTTGACTCGTTCATAGTTCACCAGCTCAGCCTGGAGCAGGCAGGCTAGGGAGGAAGCGAGAAAGAGGGCAAAGCGCCATGAGCACAATGGCAGCGGCCTCTGAATGTCTCTCTTTGGCTTCTCCTCTCGAATCAGAGAAGGTTTGATGAGAGAAGGTTCGGGAGCACAGGGGCTTTACACTGGGGCTTATGCTATGGGCTTTGCCCTCACATAATTCTGGGTTCTAGGATCCAGTTTCATCAGTAGCAAGCTGTGTGACCTTGAACAAGTTCCCTGGCCTTGTATTATGGTTTGAGTTGTGCCCCCTGAAAAAGATATGTTGGGAGTTCCCATTGTGGCTCAGTGGTAATGAACCTGAATAGTATCTATGAGGATGTGGGTTCAATCCCTGGCCTCGCTCAGTGGGTTAAGGATCTGGTGTTATGGTGAGCTTTAGTGTAGGTCGCAGACTCTGCTCGGATCCTGCATTGCTGTGGCTGTGGCGTAGGTCGGCGGCTACAGCTCCGATTTGACTCCTAGCCTGGGAACCTCCATATGCCATAGGTGCGGCCCTAAAAAAAAAAAAAGGGAGAGAGAGAGGAGAGAGAGAGAGAGAGAGACCCCAGAGAGCTGTCTTAGCCCTTCTACTATGTGAGGACACAGGGAGATGACAGCTGACTATGAGCCAGGAAGTGGGCCCTCACCAGACACTGAATCTGGTGTCCGGCTCTTAGACTTTCCAGACTCCAGAACTGTGCTGTTGTCGTTGAGCCACCCAGCCTACGGCATTTTGGTTATAGCGGCCCAAACAGACTGAGACAAATGAGAAGTGTGGACACCAAGACAGACACACACAGGAAAGATGATGTGAAGAGACACAGGCCCCCTCCAAGCCAAGGAATGCCAGAGGCTAAGAAGCTTGGAGTCTGACCTGTAACAGATCCTCTCTCGCAGCTCTTGGAAGAAACCGACCCTACAGCACCTCGATCGTGCACTGAGCCTCCAGAACCTCAAGTTAGGAAATTTCCTTTTTTTTTTTTTCCTTTTTATGCCACACCTGCGGCATATGGAAGTTCCCAGGCTAGGGGTCAAATTGGAGCTGCAGCTGCCACAGCCACAGCAACACGAGATCTGGGCCACATCTGCAACCTACACCACAGTTCACGGCAATGATGGATCCTTAACCCACTGAGCAGGCCCAGGGATTGAACCTGCATCCTCATGGACACAATATCAAATGCTTAACCTACTAAGCCACAGCGGGAACTCCATACATTTCTATTGTTTAAGTCACCAGTTTGTGACACTGTGGTTGCAGCAGCTCCAGGAACAAGCTATAAGAAGCGATGACAATAGTAATCATGGCTAGTATTTGCTGAGCACTTCCCTGTGCTAGATGCTTGCTTCATTGCTTTACTTGTATTACCTGATATGATCCTTGGAATTCTATAATGTAGGTCCTACTATTATTCCCATTTTGCAGATGAGGAAGTTGGAGGCCCAGAGAGGTTAATTTCCCAAGGTCACACAACACAAAAGAGGCCAGGCCACGATTTAAATCAAAACTGTCGGGCTCCGGAGCCCAGGTTCTTTACTGAGTTGTTGAGGGGTTTATATAGTCATGGCATAGAAAGTAATTTAACACAGGGCTTGGCACGCTGTAGGTACCCGAAGTGTTCTGTCATATCATTACCATTCTTTGCAGCCTCTACAACCCTGCAGTGACAACCACCTCTGACTTTCCTCAAATTCCCTCCCACACATGTTTGTTTCTGCAGTTCCTGGGAGCAGGGGCCTCTGATGGGCTAGTGGTCAGCCTTATACACAGAGCACACTTCTGGGCATGAATGGCCTGCGTGTCCCAGGCAAGAAGATGCTAAGGCTGGCAGGTGCTGTGCAGAGCCCCTTCCTATTCCAGATCTAGTCATGTCTGAGGAAACTGTGTCCCCTTTGGAGTTCCCACTGTGGCTCAGTGGGTTAAGAACTAGTATCCACAAGGATTCGAGTTCGATCCCTGGCCTTGCTCAGTGGGTAAAGGATCCAGCATTGCTGCAAGCTGTGGGGCAGGTCACAGATGCAGCTCAGCTCTGGTGTTGCTATGGCTGTGGTATAGGCGGGCAGGTGCAGCTCCGATTTGACCCCTAGCTTGGGAACCTCCATATGCCTAAAAAAAGAGAAAAACTAAGTGTCCCCTTGTAGGTTTCTCTCGCCATTGATCAGCCACAGGACCAGGGCAAGGGTAAGGAAGCTGGTACCCTGGACAGCAAGCACCCCCTTCAATATTGTGCCCTCGGGGCCTCACTTGCCTCAACCCAATCCCAGCCCTGCTGAGCTGTCTCAGCCTCCGTTCCATCACTCAAGCCCCCAGTAGGCAATGACTAAAGGCAGGGATGTGTGTGCTGTACGCGTTGGAGGAATTTTTAAAAAGGAGGTTGGGGGGGAGAAAGGTACCTGCCTGCTTCCTGCCAAGACATGGCTGGGGGGCTGGGGGAGTGGGGGAGGAAGCTGATGCCTGCTCCTTTGCACTCAGGTTTATTCCGTACTGGAAGAACCATCCCGGGATAGAGGCAAGTCACTGAATTTAATCTTCAGGGGCCTAACTTCAGCTATTTTGATTCCTTAAATAACTTCCCAGGGATCTGAACTGCTGATGAAGAGACAAAAACTTTCATTGGGCATTTTGGACTTCCCCCCACCCCCCACCCCCCAAAAAAACATCCTTTTGCGGACTGAGTTGGAGGTGTGAGAACCAGGAAGAGAAAGATCTAGAAACTGACCCATCAGGTTTCACTGGCCACAGGGCAGAAAGGCACACAAGTCAAGGGAGGCATAGGCTGCTAACCTTGGGGGCGGGGGCGGGGGCGGCTGTGGTCTGAGACACACAGAGCTGCTGGCACGCTGGGGGCCCACCCCGCTGAGCTGGTGCTGCCAGCTCCCTCCCCTCTCCTTCCTCAGCTGTGTGGTCCCTGGCTCCCGCCCCCACGCTGCTGGGGTCTGCGGGTGCTTCCACTGCTCTGCAGAGATGGGGGAGTTCTGTCAAGAGGGTCCTGCCAGCGGACCTCACTGGCTGCTACTGGCATGGAGCTTGGCTCCCGCAGCTGCCCCCAGAGCAAAAAGATTTCCTACCTGAAGCTTCCCCGAGCCCCATCTCATGTCCTCTCTGCTGTCTGCTGAGAGCCCTCTTCCTGTCCAGCCCTCCATCTTCTAACAGACACTTCTATTTGCTGATCCCAAGCAGTCTAGGAAATGGACCTAGATTTTCTTTCCAAAACAGTTTCCTCTTTTTTTGGGGCCTTATCTAGGGCTGCACCCGCGGCATATGGAGGTTCCCAGGCTAGGGGTCTAACAGGAGCTGTAGCCGCCGGCCTTCGCCACAGCCACAGCAATGCGGGATCCGAGCCGCGTCTGCGACCTACACCACAGCTCACGGCAACGCCGGATCCGTAACCCACCGAGCAAGGCCAGGGATCGAACCCACAACTTCATGGTTCTTAGTCGGATTCGTTAACCACTGAGCCACGACGGGAACTCCCAGAACAGTTACTGAATGTCTAAAATTGTGTGTGGGGGCTGGTGGGGGTACAAAAAGGCCTGGAAATGGGAAAGCCCTCCCCGTCCCGTCCCCGCGACTTGGGCGGAAGAATGGTGGCGATCAATTTCCGAGACTCATTCAGGGAAAATGTTTGGAATTCCCCTGCAGATCTGGTGTGCACTGCAATACCTGGCTGTAGTCCAGGGTTCAGACCTCGTGGGAGGTGGGGCCGGACAGGTTACAGGGCGTGGAGGCCCCAGTGGCAGCAGAGGCAGAGCCCAGGAAGATGGGGAATCTGGAGTTGGTTCTGGTCCAAATGGGTTGCTGTCCCGAAAGGCCGGGCTCAGAGGTGCACACAGATAAGAAAATCAGGGGTGGCAGGCTAGAGGTCTTAAGAGGAGGTGAGTTAAGGAGGAGACCAGCAGCCTTTTGATGTCCCTTCCACGTTCCTATGCCTGCTTCCCACAGGCTGGAGGCTGCAGTAGACCTTTGGAAGAGGTCGTTTTGTCCCACTGCCCCTTCTTCCTCTCAGTCATTCATCCCTAACCCTGTATCAGAGGTTGTATTCAGCATCTTACATATACTGTCTTCTCATGTTCACAGCAACTCTCCAAAACAGGTTCTATGTGCTTCTTCTCTTACTCATAATGAAACCCAGTTCCAGAGAAATTAAGTAACCTGCCGGAGGTCACTCAACTAGGAGGTGGCAGAATTATGACATCCGCCCACTTCTGCCTGGCTCCCAAGACTGTGCTCCTGCCCATGGGTATCTGTGGGTCTGCACGTGAAGCCCTTGGAAATCCATGCCACCCCTGATAAAAGACAGGGCACCTGTGTAAACAACCTTCCTCTGTGTCCCAGGGCCAACCAAACAAAAAGTGGTACCTAACTGCACTGAGCACCACACAGGGCATCCGGAGCAGGTGATGAGCCAAACATTCCACTCCATCCTGAGATGATCGGCTGGTGGGGAAGGCAGGTGGTACATTACCTCAAACACCCCCATGTGCCAGTGCTGTGAAGGACAAGTGACGAGCAGGCGCATACTGAGGTGGGGAAGGCCCTGTCCAGTATGGAGTGCCGTGGGAGTGCTTCTTAGAAGAAGTGGTAGTTAAGCTGGGTTCCAAAGGATGAGTGTTTCTCAACCTGGCACTATAAGCACTTTAGGCTGGAAAGTTTTTTGTTATGGGGACGTCCTTTGTGTTGTCGGATGTTTAGCAACATCCTTGTCTTCTACCCACTAGATGCCAGTCGTGACAAGCAAAAAAATGTCTCCAGATATTGTCAATTGTCCCTTGGGGGGGGGGGCG
>PVHT021183631.1:3875848-3898600 GCA_004024745.2 Catagonus wagneri | reverse complement strand
ACTTTAGGCTGGAAAGTTTTTTGTTATGGGGACGTCCTTTGTGTTGTCGGATGTTTAGCAACATCCTTGTCTTCTACCCACTAGATGCCAGTCGTGACAAGCAAAAAAATGTCTCCAGATATTGTCAATTGTCCCTTGGGGGGGGGGGCGTGTGAAGTCACCCTGTTTAGGACCAGTAATCTAGGTGGAAAGGAGAAAAAGCTTTCTATGCAGGAGGTGGGTGGAGGGAGAGTGAGAGAGGAAGGAAGGAAGGAAGGAAGGAAGGAAGGAAGGAAGGAAGGAAGGAAAGAAAGAAAGAAAGGGAAAGAAAGAAAGAGAGAAAGAAAGAAAGAAAAAAGAGAGAGAAAAGGGAAGGAGGGAGGAGGATTGATTATGGCTTATCTGAGAAGTTTGAGAAGCCATGCACAGGTGCAGCAGAGACTGAAGAGCAGGGTAAAAGGGAACAAAGCTAGAGAAGCAAGAAGAAACCAGGACACACAGACACTTCTAGTCCATGTTGAGGATCTAGGACTCCATTCTTAGGACAAGAGGGAATTTGGATGACAAAGTGATGCTGACTAGGTTTACTCAAGTGGAGGCAGAAAGGCAGGAGAAAGGGATTAATTTAAGTGGCATCCAGGAGACAGAACTGACTACCATTAGGGAACCCCTGAAATATGTCCCCTCTGCTATTACACTCATACACTTAGAGCCCTTTATCCCAGGAGATCTTAGATTGCCATTTGGGAGTCATTGATGATCCATGAGTTTTCTTCCACACTTAGCAACCTGGCCTCTACTTGAATTAAGGTTTGAGAAATAGTCTCTGTGCTCTGCATGGATCAATATCCTAAAGAGTGCTGGGCTCGGGATCAGAAGAGTGGGATTCTAGTTCCATCTTTGCCACGAGTCAACATTATGAAATTCACTTTCCCTGAGTCTCACTTTCCAACCTATAAAACGAGGGCCCACACTTAACTGAATAATCTCTCCCATCCATCGTCATCTAATAGCCTATGAACACAAACGTTCACCCCTGAACAGAAGGATGAAATTGTTTCACTGGTTCCTCTTCAAAAGGAGTTCCGTTCTCCGTGCTGCTTATGGTAAAGCACCTTCTGTCGTGCAGCACAATCAGAACTGGTGGGGCGGGGAGTTCTCATCGTGGCTCAGCAGTAGTTAATCTGACTAGTATCCACGAGGACGTGGGTTCGATCCCAGGCCTCTCTTAGTGGGTTAAGGATCTGGCGTTGCCTTGGGCGGTGGTGTAGGTCGCAGATGAGGCTCAGATCTGGCATTGCTGTGGCTGTGGGGCAGGCTGGCGGCTACAGCTCTGATTTGGCCCCAGCCTGGGAACTTCCATAGGCCACAGGTGTGGCCCTAAAAGCCGAAAACAAACAAACAAAAGAACTGGTGGGGCAGTGATTAAATGGGCTTGTCAAGACAATTCTGCTAAGCGGAGTTTTTCTTTTCTTTTCCTTTTTTTTTGCACGGAGATTGGATTATGTTCTGATGCGGTCTTCCCAAGCCGAGACTCTGAGGCAGGCCCTTCCCTGTAGGGAGTAAGTGCTGCCACTGTCCATCTCAGCAGAGGAGGCAGTGGCCTCGGGAAGGCCTGTTGCAGGCTGGCTGGAAAGGGAGCTCATTCTTGTCTCTGGCCTCAGCTCTGAGTATATATTTGGATTCCAAGAGGCGGTTATAGGCAGCGGAAGAGGTGCTCGGTGGGGAGTCAGGTCCGCAGTGAGTGTGCAGAGATGGGCCTAGGCTCCCAGACAACCATATCTAGAGGCCCTTTTGAGAGAACTGTTATGAACTCTGTAATCTCTGGGTCTTCTGGCAACTCTGAATAAATGCCGCTTCCCAGAATCAGCTGAGCTGTGGAGAATTAAGACAAGTTTCCACCCATACTTGGAAAGGAGAGCTAGAAGAAAAACGGCCTTCCCTAAGCCTAACATGGTGACAGCAGCGGTGGCCGGTGCAACTTACAAGGGAAAGGTAAAATCTGGGAGACAAGAATTGAGGCTGTAGGAGTTCCTGTTGCGGCTCAGCGGGTTAGGAACCTGACTGGCATCCATGAGGATGCGGGTTTGATCCCTGGCCTCGCTCAGTGGGTTAAGGATCTCGCGTGGCTGTGGTATAGGCCTCAGCTGCAGCTCCGATTCAACCCCTAGCCCAGGAGCTTCCATACGCTGCTGGTGCATGAGCTCCGCCCCACCCCCCCAAAAGAATTGGGGCTGTAATTCTTCAATCATTCCTCCCGTGGGGAGCTTCCCCCTCTACTTCCAACCTTGGTGGTTAGGGTATGATTTTACGAAGAAGAGCTTGGCAGACTTTCTTCGTGCCACAAAGGAGTCTGCAGGAGGAGAGAGTTGGAGAATCAGCAACTTAAAGAACGCCAGGCTATAAGTACTCAAGCACCCAGGAAATCATGGGTCTGGTGTTCCCCAAGACAATAGCGCTGAAACCTCAGGCTAAAACATGTTAGGCTCTCCTGGCTCGGGATGTTTTGTTTTTGTTTTTCCTGGTGCATGCAGGGCATGGTGACAGCCTGGGCAAAGTGCCACCTGTTGGCATGAGATGAAGGGAAACTGGATGAAAAGAAGCAAGACCAAGTGCACGGAGCCCTTGGTTTTCTTCTGACAGCCGACTGACTACTGCTTGCCCTAACCTGCTGAATGCGAGGGAGGCACGGGCTGGACCGGAGGGAAGGAAAGACCCTTCCGAGGTCCAGAGTGAGGAGGAGGAAGCCACCCCTTGAGGCTGCCTCACCCTTAGGAGCTGAACTGTGTCCTCCGAAAAGGTGTGTGTGGGTGTCCCAAACTTTACCCCCTAGAACATGATCCCATGTGGAAATGATAGGGCTAGAGGAGGCACAGGTGGTTGGAGAGAAGTCCCAGTAGGGGATCACAGATAAAGAGAGAAACCTGGGGGATGTTGGGAGACCGCTGTAAGTTCAAGAGAGCCATCAGAACAAGGCAGGCTTGCTAGACTAGTGGAGCTGCGAGAATTGCCTCGGGTCACTGGGTCGGGGATGGGATGAGGCCTACATTCGGATTCAGGCCAAGGGCAAGAGTTTGAGGACTGCCCTTCAGCTGACTCGAATACACACCTTACAGGATACTGAGGAGGAGCTACTGCTCCCAGAAAGGAAGCGGCGGGCCTTTCCCACCCCCACTCCCCTAGGATGATAAAACTGTGGCCCACCGGATCCGACTGATTGTGGGGCAGAGCTTCCTCGTCTGCCCGCTTGCATCTCTCATAAGCGTCCTATCCTAATAGATCTGTTTCTTGCCTATCACTTTGCCTCTCGCTGAATTCCTTCCGCACCGAGGCATAAAGAACCTGAACCTCAGTGAGTCCAGACACAGGGTGAGTGACTCTACTTTAAAACCGTGGGTTCAAGTCCTAATCTGGATTTTAGCTGGGTTCGAGTCCCAGCACGTGGGTTCAAGTCCCAGTCTGGCTTATGGCTGGGTTCAAGTCCCAGCACGTAGGTTGAAATCCCAGTCTGTGTTCTGGCTAGGTTCAGGCCGTTACTGCTGTCAGTTTCAGGAAAAGGGGTGGGTCTTTACTGAGACAGTCAAGCCAAAGTGAGGTTATTAGGATGGACCCTAACTCATTATGACTGCAGTGTGGACACAGAGCTAGGCTCACTCAGGAAAAACGATGTGAAGAAACACAGGGAGAAGATGGTCGCCTCCAAGCCAAGGGATGCTGGCAGGTTCCTAGGAGAGGCCTGGGCCACCTCCCAGCCAAGAGAGCTCTTGGAAGGAACCAGCCCTCTTGCAAGCGTGAGACAACGCATTTCTGTGATTTTAAGCCAGCCAGCTTGTGGCGCTTTATGATGGCAGCCTTAGGAAACGAATAAACCCTGCTAGCCATTCCTTTGGGAATGGGTCCAGGAAGTCGCTGTGACATTTCTGGGGGAAATTTTCCCAAACCCAATTATTTGATTCATTTTCAAATTTATTTCAAGGGGCGATGGCATCGTGGTCAAGCGGAAGGAGCTTGGATCTGGATAGAGGTGACATTCGGGGTGTTTAACAACCGGTGGATGTCGTCAACCACACTGAACAGGCACAGGGGACTGTGCCCGTCTTGGGGTGATGCGGCTGCGTGTCGGCGCTCGATCTGGAGACACCGTCCCAGGCCGGAAATCCAGGCTTCGCCGCGGACTAGCCCAGGCCCTTGGGCACATTACTGGACTCGCCTTCGGTCTCCTTCAGCTGTGCTAGATGAAGGTAATCATACCTATTTTGTATGGACTCTTATGATGATAAAGTGAGATAATTAACACAGGTTATATGCCTCACACAGCGCTGGGCACAAAAAATGATTCTCATAAATGCTAGTTCTTTAGGAAATCACTGGTCAAATGTGGTTTCCCCAGCAACGTGTATGTTAATCAGAGGAAATTTCCATTTTGAATCCTACACAGAGTGTGGGGAATTACAGCTTCATTTCAAGCACATTTTCAAGAATCGGTCAGATACATTTTGGAGGGTAATTTAGAGACCTTTTCTTCTTTGTTTTTCAGCATCTTGATTATTTTTTAATTGAGGTAAAGTTAACAACATTATATTTGTTTTGGGTGCACAACAGTGGTTTGCTATTTGTATATTTTGCAAAATGATAGAGGGTCTTTCTGTGGCAGAGCAATGGGAATGCAGCCTGTGCAGTGAAATGATGGGAATTTTTATTTATTAGGCTCCATATCCAAGACTGCTATGAGCCACCCAATTTCTCCTTTCCATGAAAGTGCTGACTTTCCTCTCTGTATACACAAGTGCTTGCACTCAGAGTTCTGAAAAAAAAAAGTTCTTACGATTTCTGTTCTTTTTTTTTTTTCTTTCTGGACATTTACGTTACCTCAATTTTAGATACTGAAGTAACTTCAGTTACTTCATGGAGGTTTTGTTTATGTTAAATATAACCTTAGCAGAATCCCAGGGGTACAATTACTAGGTCACGGGGTGTGACTGTCTGAGTGGCCTTTGCCACGTAACACATGGAGCTTTCCCTTTGACAGTGGCTATTTACTGAAAGCCCTGAGCCCTCCCAAATGCCTCAAATCTTCATTTCAGAAATAATCTATGTTGGGCTTGCTTTTATTTTACTGGGTTGTGGGGACGGCAAAGAAGACAGCTGGGAGGAGACAGGCAAACCCCGGTTTGCACAAAGAGATGTTTATTTTCTATGGAGTGTGAAGAATTTAGGGGTAGGGTGGACCTGAGTTCTAATCCTGACTGCTTCTGGCCAGTGATGTGGCTTAGGAAGGTGACCTGCCCTCTCACAACTGAGTTTCCTTGTCTCTGAAATAAAGGCAGAGACCATATCGAGACTCATGGTGAGACTCATGGGTCTGTTCTGAGGATGAGGCGGGAAAACGCACCACAACGCTGGATGCAGTGCTTAGCCCACGCCAACTGCTCCGAGGATGTGAGCTGATTCAAAGATCAGCAAAGATGCTCCACCCACAAACCTATGCAGCAAGGGCACAGCCCAACCTGGGCCACACCTGTGGCATATGGAAGCTTCCAGGCTAGGGGTCCAATTGGAGCTACAGCTGCTGGCCTACACCATAGACACAGCAACGCAGGATCCGAGCTGTGTCTGCGACCTACACCACAGCTCACGGCAACGCCAGATCCTTAACCCACTGAGCAAGGCCAGGGATCGAGCCCACATCCTCATGGATTCTAGTTGGGTTCGTTAACCACTGAGCCACGAAGGGAACTCCGTGGACTTCTCACTTTTGTTTCATGGTCTCGGATGTACCTAAACTCACACTTGCCCCAAATATTTCCCACGCCTAGGTTTGATGCTTGGTTTTACTTTTTCCTTTAAAGGTGTGTCTTCCTTTCAAAAGTGTGTTTTCCTATTGAGGGGTGGGTGGGTATCTACAGAGGACTTGTGCCGCCAGAATAGGGGGCTTAGGGAAAGGGTGGTTTGAGGTTCTGATTATAGACTAGACGGTTCTGATTATAGATTATAGACTAGACGGCCTCTGAGTCGACAGTTGATTCTCCCCCCTATGAAAGCTGCCTCCTGCCTGCTCTCAGCCCTTCTTCAGATGCATGGATCCCACAGTTTTTCACTGACAGCTTTATGGCTGGGGTGGCGGGTGGACCCAAAGTTGCCAGGCTCCTCTGGAGTCCTAATACTTTAGGAAAGCTAGGAGCTCTCAAAGTTCTCAAAGCTGTGGCAGGAAAATGAACAGGCCTGGTTCCTGATGCCATAGGTATGAAAGAACCTATGAGAGAAGGGGGAAATACTATTAGCAGAGAAACTGCTGACCAGTTTCAGTGCCTCTGAGTTACTTGATTCGAGACAATGTCCCCAGCACCGGCACTCACCTGGTCTCCTTGTGTTAAAACAGCTCACCTCTCAGAATCTGGGTTTTGAAGTGGGTAAAGTTAATTACGGCTGCTCTTTACCTTGAAGGCTTGTTGTCAGGGTGATAAAAATCAGTGTTTCCTGAGCACCAGACCACACCCTGGTATCTGATGAGAGCTCCACAATGTTTTTCATTAAATCCTCTGTGCAAATGTAGTTAACATGGAGATTCTCAGACCCCAGGTGCAGCGATGCAACTTCTAAAGGGCTAGGCTGGAGCCCAGTAAACCACATTTTTAGTAAGTCCTCAGTGGGGTAGGCTGCTTCACCTGCGTTAGTACTTTATACTAGCATTTTGGATGTTTTTTTTCTTTTTCAGGCCGCACCTTTGGCATATGCAGTTCCTGGGCTAGGGGTCAAATTGGAGCCGCACATATGACCTACACCCCACCTTGAGGCAGCGCTGGATCCTTAACCTACCAAGTGAGGCCAGGGATCGAACCTGTATCCTCACAGAGACAATGTTGGGTCTTTAACCTGCTGAGCCTCAAACGGGAACTCCTGGATGTATGTTCCTTAAAGAACATCCAGTTGGGAGTTCCCGTCGTGGCGCAGTGGTTAATGAATCCGACTAGGAACCATGAGGTTGCGGGTTCGATCCCTGGCCTTGCTCAGTGGGTTAAAGATCCGGTGTTGCGGTGAGCTGTGGTGTAGTCGCAGACGTGGCTTGGATCCCGCGTTGCTGTGGCTGTGGCGCAGGCCAGTGGCTACAGCTCCGACTAGACCCCTAGCCTGGGAACCTCCACATGCCGCGGGTACGGCCCTAAAATGACAAAAGGCAAAAAAAAAAAGAACATCCAGTTGGTTAAACCACGAGAGCCCGGGACACCCATGGGGAGCTCCAGGACGACCCCCAAGGGCAAACAGGTCCCAGAGGGCCATGACCTAGAGCCAGAAAACCCACACATGTAGGCAAACAATTGCTTTCCAACAGTCAACATGTAACATTCGGGGATGGAGACCTTTCACTGGAGAACAGGAGCCCAGGCCAAGGAGATGAAGAAACAGAGTAGAAGACTGAGATGCTTCATAACGAGCTCAGGAGAATCTAGCTCCATGGGGGTGGGGGGAGATCTAGCGAGGCAGTGTTCATCCATCCTCCCAGGAGGTTAAGAAAAGAGCAGGCCATCTTGATTAAGCATGAATGCCAGGCAAGTGTTCTAAGCATTAACTCAATCTAATTTCTTCAAAAAAATTTTTTTTATCTCTTTAGGGCCACACCCACAGCACATGGAAATTCCTAGGCTAGGAGTCGATTTGGAACTGTAGCTGCTGGCTACAGTGGAGTACCACAGCCACAGCAACGCCAGATCTGAGCCGTGTCTACAAATGACACCAAAGCTTGCAGCAACCCTGGATCTTTAACCCACTGAGCGAGGCCAGGAATTGAACCTGCATCCTCACAGATACTATGCCGGGTTCTTAACCCACTGAGCCACAGTGGGAACTCAGAGTCTTATAAGCTAAGGGCATATGTTGATAGTCCTCTAAGGAATATTGGAATCTATTCCAGGGAGTTGTAATGCCAAAGCCTGAGAGGTCAGCTCAGTCCTCTGGTGCCTGTCACATGGTCCTGTTTAATATCAAAGGTGTAAACTTGGGTGCTGTGGCATCATGCTTACAAGGGACCCCACCCATGGCCCCCAACTCTCAAGCTTGGCTTCACTGTGGTACACACACACAGGAGTAGCAGGAGAAAGGTGGCACAGGATTATTGCTTGCTGCGGTTTTCATTAACATCCCTTTCTCGGGTTATAAGTGAGCCTTTGGAAGGGCCAGGTGGGCTATTTGGTATGTGATAAAGAGTATATACCCAGAAATATTCAGAAAAAAGCCATTGCCTGATACTATCTTTAGCTTGTTGTGTGGGGGTTGGGGGTGTTGGCGGGAATTCTGAGGAAGGATGGTGGAAAAATCTCAGAAGCCAAAATACTATCCTGTTCTCTTTTTAGACTTTACAAAATTCCTCTCCTGTCCCAGTCACCTCTCCTGCCATCCCTCCGTGACCCAGCCACATCTCTCCTGTTCCTAGTGCCTCTCCCGCCATCTTTCCTTTTTTTTTGGTCTTTCTCCCACCATCTTTCTATGGGCACCAGGGCACATACCACATAACCAGATATGTCTGGGAATGAGTTAGTTAACAGGCACACGTGTAGCAGAAAGGGCACTTCTGTGGCAGTACGGAGTGTAATAACAAAGTGTTGAAAATAACCTAAAGATCCATCAGTGGGAGACTGGCTAAACAAATAACAGGGCATTGGCATAATGGAACATGACATGGACAGTAAAATCATGCTGTACAAAAATACTTAATGACTCTGAAAAATATTTTTAGTGGAAAATATTGGTGGAAAAAATGAAGGTTGTGAAAGTTTGTATAGCACAACCTGAATCCCTGAAAAATAAGCGTGTGTGTGTGTGTGTGTGAGTGTGTGTGTGTGTGTGTATCAGGGTGAAGAATTTATAATAGCGGGCATCAGAGTTCCTCTTAAGGAGGGAATGATCTTTTTTAAAGAATACCTTCTGAGTTCCTAGCCCGGCCCAGTGGGTTAAAGGATCCAGTGTTGCCACATTGCAGCTGTGGCTTGGATTCAATCCCTGGCCTGGGAATGTGCATATGCCGCAGGGGCAGCCATTAAAAAAAAAAAAGGGGAATACCCTCAGCAACTGTGATTTTATTTAAAAAAAATTTACCTTTGCCCATGATGTCTTCAAAGAGAGTGGGGGTGGAACTTGGGAGGAGACATGTAGTAAAGCCTTCTGAAGGGTTTCCTGGGCAGAAAGCACTGCCTGTTCATGGAGCACCAATTTGGTGGAGAAGCGCCTATAAGGAGGGATTAAAAGGGGGCTCCGAGGGACATGCCTGCTAGCAGTTCTCCTCCCAGGGCATCTGATCAAGTCAGGGGCTTTCCTTATCTGTAAGTAAGCTGGCACCAGAGACCAGGCAGTACAGAAACTGCTGGCCAGAGGCCTTGCCTTCCCCTTGCTCCGTTTCCTGCTTTTCCCATCCCACCAGCGAGCTTTCGTGCTTGTGAAGCTCCCCAGGGAACCAACTGATCGCAGCACGTATCTTCTCTTCCCGGCAAGTCCTTGTTCTCTGCTCTCAGACTTGGAGCTGGTCTAACTTGGGAGAGTGCCCAAGGTTCTCTCCCTGCTGGTTTGGTTCAAAGAACAGGTCGGAGAATCCTGGGGCCGAGGATGGAGAGTGGCAGAGAACAGTCTAACTGAGGCTTATTCCTGTGCACAGTCACAGACTCAGGACAGAGACACATCTCCCTAGAACCCAGCAGTTTCTAAGTGTTTCCTGGACTGTCTTGTCCCATGAGAAGCTGGATAGATCCCAGGCCCAAAGGCCTTTGGTTCTGCTGAAGCTCAGCTGCCCTTCAGAGGGAACCTGATGGGTTACTTGTTCGCTCAGCCTCATGGGCCCAGGTAGGAAACACCCACACTGAAGGCTGTTGGTTCACACTTTGCTCGCCTCCGCTGCACTGCAGCCACTTAGGGAGCTGAAAATTATCCTGCCCCGCTCTTTGCTCCCTAGCTTCCAATATTTCCCCACAGCCTCCTTTGCTGAGTCCTTTTTCCTCCCCTCCTGCACACTTTCCTGCCATAGTACCTACTGGAGTAGGCATTAGCTTTACATACAGCCATCATCTATTCAGCATCTGTTACGTGTGTTCGAGGCCCTGTGCTGTTAGGCAGGCATGTGTCGTGTCCTTTAATTTCAATCACCATCCTAATCCTCTGTGCTGCATTTTATTACTCCCATGCTATCATGGAAATAGAAGCTCATGGAGATTGGGAAGTCAGGATTCAAACCCAGATTCTCTTGTGCTAAGTTAAAGCTGTTGTCCATGAGGCCACATTGCCCTGTAGGTTTTCTGGGGTCTGGGCCTGCTGCCCGTCTGTTCTTCTGTGTTGCCTTTCTTCCCTCCCATCTTCACTGGGAGGCACACTCAAGGACACAGCCTTTCTCCCTCTAAAGGCAGCAGGGGAAAGTCCACACAAGTTCCAATGACCCAGGGGCATCCACAACCTGGGGTTCAGGTCCACTTGAGAAAGGAGCTCAGTTTTGACTCAGCATGAGCCCAGGCCCAGAATCACATCCCCGAATACTCAGAACTGGCCCAGACTCCTCAGGGCTCTCCAGTCTTGAGCCAAGGGTGGCAGCCCTCCGAGATGCTATAGCTTAGCCAGCAACTGTTCCCTGAAACTCTTGACCCTGCCAGTTCATTTCTTAAAAGCTTTCTTTTTTTTTTTCCCTCCACCAGAGCTTCCAGGCCTAATGTAGCTGGTTTTGCCAGGTTTCTTATAGTGACTGACTGCCCGCTTAGAATCAAAGTCTGACTTTTGGAATAATCTGAGAATGTATAGCAACAATAGGTAATATCCGGGGCCATCAATTTAGATTCCAGGGCCCAGATAATATTTTATATGGGCTTCCAACCCCCACTCTGGCTTCTCTCGAAGACCCTCTGTCTGACTCTATCATCCTGGGAGACTGCAGTTTCCTTTATTTTGGTTTACCCCCAAATCTGCAAGGTGACCCTGGAAATCTTAGCTGAGATTTTTCATGATTACTTGTCAGCACATATCAGTAAACTAGAACAAAAGGGAGCTTGTTTCCTATTTCCTTCCTAAGTCTGGCTGCTTCAAGAGAGAGAGGCCAAGGGAGGAGGGGAGCTAGAAGGTCTTTACAACCCTAGACCGTTCGATATGTCTGAGAGGGAACTTGGAGGGCATCCGGCCCAACACCCACTGTTTACACGTGGGGAAACTGAGGCTCAGGGCGCTGTGACTTTGCAAAGTCACAGAGCAAGTTAGCAGCTGTCTGGACTAGAATTAGAACCCCGTTCCCACAGTCCCATGACATATTTTGAGGAGAACACCGTGGACTTCAGATTTGGGCTGTGAGGAGCATGGCAAGCATCCAAGAAAGATTTGATGAGTGAGTGAGCTTCCTTCCGGGTGCCGGAGCTGCTGTGTCTGAGCTGCCATGGGCGGGACTTCCTAGTCTGAGGGGTCAGCAGGAATCCTGGACATGGAGCAGGCATTCAGGCCCTTCCTCAGCACCAGAGGCACATCACTAATGCTCAGGACCAGTCTGTATCACAAGCTCTGACCCAACCTCCTTCTCCGCCTTCACCTGCAGATCCAAACTGTCACTCAAGTGCTCCGCAGTCCAGAGGAGCGTGGCCCTCCCGTGGGGTACCCTGCTGTCAGCACCCAGCCCTGTTCTAATGTGTGGATGGGCAGAAAGGAGAAGTCACGTTATGGGATCTTAAGAGAAAGTCTGGGGCTTGGGATAATTTTGCATGACGTCTTTGGTGTTACTGACCAGATTAGACAAGGCATAGGAAACACCCAGGACAGCATTAAAAGAGATAAGGTAGGTTTTCTTCAGGAAAATAAAAGAAAGCAAAACTATCCATTATTTTTCTGTACAGATAATCTTGTCATTGTTTTCCTTTTTCGTTTTCCGCCACACCTGTGGTATATGGAAGTTCCCTGGCCAGAGGCTGAATCTAAGCTGCAGCTGCGACATACACTGGATCCCCAAACCCACTGCACTGAGCCGGGGATCCAATCGGCAATGCCACAGAGACAATCAGCTTGTTAACCCACTGTGCCACGGCGGGAACTCGCTGTCACTGTTTCTCTTAAGAAATAAAAGTAGTAATGCATCTTGTTATTGAAATTACATACTACAGAAATATATAGAATAGAAAGTTAAAAAAAGACACGGAGGGACCTTAAATGCATATGACTAAGTGAAAGAAGACAGTCTGAAAAGGCTCTGTACTGCAGGATTCCAACTCTAGGACATTCTGGAAAAGGCAAACTATGGAGACAGAAAAAAGTTTCGTGGTTGTCAGAGGCGGGGGTGAGAAATGAAAAGCGGAGCACAGAGTGTTTTTAGGGGAGTGAAAGGACTCTGTATGGTACCATAGAGATGGATACAGGTTGTTATCCATTTGTCAAAACCCACAGAATGCACCCCAGTGTAAACTGTGGACTTTGGGCGATCATGATGTGTCAGTATAGGCTCACCAGCTAAAACAGGTCCACCGCTCTGGTGGGAGATGCTGATAATGGCGGAGGCTACGCATGTGTTGGGGGCGGGGGGGTATATGGGAAATTCCCTCAATTCTCCTGTGAAGCTCAACCTACTCTAAAAACAATAAAGTCTCAATAACTTTTTTGTAGTCTCTCCCCAGTTTCTCTGCCCAGTCCCTTATTCAAATGAAGTGAACAGTTTCATTTGTATAATTTCAAATAATCTTCTTGAAAGCAAATACTGTACTAGCATACATATTTATGCTAGTATATATGTGTGTATATATATATATACACATATATATATACACACATATACATATACATATATATATATATTTTTTTTTTTTTTACACCAGGTGAATAAACACTATTCTACCATCTGCCTTTTCATGTAATAAAAGATTTTGGAGACTGGTCTATCTGAGCCCACAGAACCCTCCTCTTCTGGGTGCTGGCCACTCAGCGCAGAAAGAATGACTTGGAGAATTGTTCTTTTCAGCACTGGAAAGGACCTTAGATATTCTGGCATCCAACCCTCGGTATTTAGACATCAGGAAACCACAGTTCAAGAGGTAAAATTCCTTGACTGAAGGCAGCTGGTGAGTTAGAGACAGAACTTGCTGTCCCGGTCACTTTGCACTAAGTCGGGCTTCCGTTGTGCTCTTGATGGGCGTGTCTGAAGACAGGTGGGAGATGGAGCCTTCAAAGAACATCCCTCGTTATCCTCAGCAGAAACACCTTTTTTTTTAAAAGATTAGCAAGTACTTTTTTGGTAGGCTTTGAAGCAACCTGCATTTGGGCCACCATTTTAGTGTATTTGAAACAAAATGGGAGAGTCAGTATCCATAGGCATTTAATGCAGGAACCACACATCGAGAACATTTTCCTGGTAGATACTAACTAAGTCTCCCTTTTATCTTAAAATTCTTAGGATCAGAGGTGGGAATTTCCTTCACTGGGCAGGAAGGAAATGTCTGTTCTCTTTTTTTCTTCTCTTAAATATCCATGTCCACCTAAAAGGAAAATTTATCCTGCTAATACTTGATAGTTTATCAAGTACATTTAGTCATTACCTTCTTGTTCTTCACCCCTACACTGTGAGTCAGGCTGGCATGATTATACCCATTTAATAAGTGAGGAAACTTAAGATCAGAGGTCTTGTGACCAGATTAAGTTCACATATGGAGTGAATGTGCCACTAGCTGTTATGTGAGTCTCCCTCTAGACATGGAGCCAGCTAGTCTGTTTAGTGCTGGGTTTGGAGCAGGGTTTGTTTTTGTTTCTTGGGAGATGAGGTTTCGGCCCACAAAGTTAGAACTTATCAGCTGGTCATAAAAACACAAACTAAAAAATACTATTTTACAGGATGTTAGGAGAGCAAACGTTCCATGTCACACGGGATAATATTGTGTCCAGTCTCATCTAGCACCTAAACTGAATCATACCTTTTTTTTTTTTAAGGGCCACTTATGGAAGTAAAATTAGGTATGGAAGTTAAGGCATATGGAAGTTCCCAGACTAGCGGTCAAATCAGAGCCTCAACTGCCAGCCTACACCACAGCCGCAGCTACAAGGGATCTGAGCCGTGTCTGCGAACTACACCACAGCTCACGGCAACACCAGATCCTTAACCCACTGAGCGAGGCCAGGGATCAAACTGGCATTCTCATGGATCCTAGTCAGGTTCAGTAACCACTGAGTCACAAAGCGAACTCCATGAATCATTCTTTTAAATGATGGTATCATCACTTGCATGATATCAAACTGACCAGGTCTGGAGTAACGCATTTGGACAAGTCCAGATAATATTCTTCTAGTGAGTCATTGTATCCACCAAGTGGTTACTGAAAATGGCTGAAATGAATTCCTACTCTTAACACTTCCTCTTAAATTTCTCAAGAGCTTTTAACTGGAATTCACACACTCTGGAGCAAGGGGGATAAAAAACAGGAGGAGGTATGGGTGGGGCTTCTGCAAGCCTCTAGGCTCATTAGAAATTATGACTCACCAGCTCTTCCTCTCTGTCCCTACCAATTCAGGTCATCTTAGTGACATAGAACCTGGTTACAGGATGCAGGACTCTTTCCCCTTAGCCACCCAGGAGAATCATGGAACGGGAATCCTAATCACACAAGGCACCATCACAGAAAAAGGAACGTCTAACTTACAGAAGATTAAGACTGGAGGATGGGCAAGTGAGTTGCCCTAAAAATGTCAAGGCTTGTCCTTGTTACAGTGATGAGATGTATTCTTTGTTGCTTCAAAGGGTAGACAGAATATGGGTGGGTCGATAGAAATTATAAGGAAGCAAATTTTAGTACTTAAGGAACAAACTCCTAAGGATGGAGGCTATGAGGTCAATGGTTAGGACTATAGGCTTTGGAAATTTAGACTTAGCAGAGGAGAAATCCCAGTTTGTTACATGCTATTATGTGACCATGGGCAGGTGACTTAACTGTTCCAAGCTTGCGTTTTCTGTCTCACAAAGTTATAGAGATAAGTTCATGAAAAGCAGTGACCTCATCCTTTATGTTTAGTCCTGTGTTCCCAGGCCCAAGCCCAGAGGGTAGCACTTATTAGTTGCTCAATTAATATTAATGGAATGATTGCATTTATTGAATCATTAATATGAGACAAATGCTGGCATAAGCATTTTCATTCATTTCAAATACACTGATGGAAGAGCTACTAGGGGCCAGGAACTGGGCTCATCCTGGTAGTCTTTACTGCCACCATTGTTACTGTTATTATAATAGTAGTTGGTGTTTTGTGGTGGTGGTTGTTAAGTGAGTCTCTTTAGGTAGTGGTGAGTACCCCTATTGTTGGAAGCGCATGAGCTCATGCTGATGACAAGGTGGTAATGTTGACAAGGAAATTCATGCACTTCTGCAAGTTTTGGGGCCATATCCACATCTGAAATCCTAATCCTCATTTTACATAACCCTCAAGCTAGCTAATCAGCACGACTTCCGTAGCACTTTTGTTCTTTACCCACAGATATATTATGGAAGGGAAATTTTTGCTCTGCATAAACCTTGTCTGTAATTTGAGTGCTCTTTTAAAGTTATTTTAGCCAAAGAAAAGAGAAAGTCCACTTGAATCTATTTTCAAACTAGAATTCTCCTAGTTCAAGTCCTTGACACTACACATCCTGTTTCCTTTCAAAAAAAATATTTGGGAACTGTTGGTTTTGAGTCTGACTAGACATGGCGTCATTTTATTGCTGATATGAAAGTGTGTATGTATGTATAAAAGGAAGATAATGAGCTTTACCCTGCTAATGGTAATTTTAAGGTTATATGAATACCCCGAGGAAAACTAAACTCCTTTAATTTTCTGTAGTATTATCTTGAGGTTTTTTTTTTTTCATGTCTGGTACCTTTGTCCGTGCTAGAGTTTGTGGTTGCTGCTGTATACTTGGGGATGGGCCACCTAATCATCTTGGTGAAAATGGGAAATTCTGTTCCCAACATGGATGTCCAATTTCCCAGAGGCCAAATACCTGGGCATTTGGAAATTGCTGGTTGGTTGGTTGGCTGAAACATTTGGTTTTCATCTTAGATGTCTGGTGGAGGCACAACCTGGTGGTGAAAGAGAAGAGCTGGAAGAAGAGAATGTCTCATGTGGAGGGACACTACTCCCAACCTGTGAAGCTCTAGGAATGGCTTTTGGCTGTTCCATATCTTGGCCTTTCGGTCCACATTGCAGCAGCCAAGTCCCTTTGCCTTGGATGGGGCACTCCCATGTATTTTGGCTGTAGGGACTCTCACTTTAAGATGGCCTAAAGAGTTTCTGGCTACAAGCCATACAACTCATTACTTTTGCAGGTAAACTTAGGAACTTCAGAATCCACTTTAGAAACTCAGCCCAAAGTCTACATTCATAATATTCTTTTCTTGAAAGCATTCTACAAGTTTCAATTCCCACATCTTTTTTGGAAGGTGATCTTTGAAGCCACGTTTACAGGCTTGAGATTAATTGGTCAGGGGCTCCTGGAGGAACAGGAGGAACAGCCTCAAATCAATAAAGGCTTAGCCAGACAGATGGCAGGATCTTGACTGAGCATCTTAGTGTGAAGCCCCACTTCTTTCCTATTCCTTTGCCAATCCTTAACCCACCAGATCATCTGCTGGCTACCAGGTTACTGCTTGTCTCTAGCTCATGACCTCTTTTTCCCCACTGCGTTCTTACATTTGTAATTTTCTCATATTTATGGTTGGTTCTTTGGTTCTATATCAATTTCTGTGGAGGACCTTTTGTCTTAGACCCTCCTTCAGAGTCTATATTTAAGTCTTTCTACCTTAGAGGTACATGACCAGTCATCTGCCGGTGTCCCATTGGGGAGTGGCTTCAAGTGTGGGTGACTTGGGCAGTCACATGGGACCCATGCTCGGAAGGGCCTTTTGATGCTCTGCTGTTGCCTTCTTAAAATTCTTTTTTTTCCTTTTTTCTTTTTAGGGCTCCACCCATAGCATATGGAAGTTCTCAGGCTAGGGATCGAATTGGAGCTACAGCTGACAGCCTATGCCACAGCCACAGCAATGCCAGATCTGAGCTGTGGCTGGGACCTACACCATAGCTCATGCCAAGGCTGGATCCCCAAGCCACTGAGCGAAGCTAGAGAGTCAAACCCATATCCTCATGGATCCTAGTGGGATTCATTTCCAATGTGTCACGATGGGAACTCCTTAAAATTCTTAATAATTTTATTTTTGAAATTGTGTGGTGCAAATGAAGCCCAATGGGATAATGGGGCATGAATGTGACCAGAAGAGACAGTCTACATTCAGAATGCTCTTTTCTTGAAAGCATTGTGAATGTAACCACAACCTTTCTTTGCAGCCCCGTATAGCAGATAGTATTTAGGATGCCCCATGAACACAGAATTCCAGAGGATCCACAGTGCAGGGAAGTTCCACAAGGCCCAACTCAAGTAGAGTGTTAGGTCTATAACTAAGTAAGCACACACGCTGACGGCCCAAAGAGGCCAGGCATTCCATACAACCCAGAAATTGCTTCAAATGCAGAAAGCAAGCAATGATGTTCTTAAAAACCCAAATAACTTAAAACCCCATCATATCCTTTCTTGCTTAAGTTACTTTTCTGTATTGGCCAACCACTTATGGTAAAAATGATGACAGAGAAAAAAAGAGAAGGGTAAGGAATAGCTCCTTTTCCTTTACTTACTCATCAGAAAGCCAAGATTGGTAGAAAGTGCACATATAAAGTATGCATAGAAAGAAAACATGATATAAAAGCAGTTGAGTTTGTTTCATCAGCATTTCCACAGTTCTAGTAAGAATAAACAACACATGCGTGTACAAGCTACAAAGCATGAACTGTGTAACGTACATGATTTCAAACACAAATTAAATGCTCTAATATTTCCATTTAAAACTCACATTGCACACGATAAAGATGAACAGTAAATTCATACCAATAATTTAAAATTTTAATTTTCTTGTCATGACATTAAATACCAAATAAAAATCAAGAAAGAGAGAAAAGAAAGGGAAAAAACTTTACATTTTAAGATCTCTAATGACAACTTCCCCCTGCTTTTTGAACAAGGAGCCCCACATTTTCATTTTGCACTGGGCCTCACAAATTACATAGCTGGCCCTGGTCCCATGGCTTCAAGACATGTCCACAAGGACTGATAAAGCTGGCTCCCATCCCAGGCCTTTTCCCAGTGTGACTTCTCTAGGCCTTGTCAATCTTTTGTCCTGGGACTTCAATTTGGGATCAATGGATATTATCTGCCCCTTTGGTAAAATAAACAAAAATACTCCCAAACATAGCTCTAAATAGATGGGAAAATGGAAGTAAAATGATGCAGTAAGAACTTATACAAAGTCGCAGGAGTAGGGAGATAAGCTGACAGTCATCTAGCCTTCAGATCCAATGTCATGGTCTGTCAGTACCCATCTCCACTGTCTTGAATATAATTTGAAAATACCAGCAAAGTCGTTATGCGTTGCAACCTTTTGATCACACCCCAGCAGGAGCCACGACAGCCCCACAGGAACAGATGTAAAGCAAAAGACTCTGCCCTTCAAGAGGTTTTTCACAAAACATTCCAAGGCCCCAGGGGAGTCCTGTGTCTTTTTCAAGGTCAATAGGAGTTGATCAACAGTCAAGTCTGTGCTTCTTTTGCAGCCTCGGTAAGAGTTACCTTTCTACATCTCTCCAGGCCAGTCAGAATATCTTTTCTAATCATTGTATCAAAGTCATTAGAAATTCCAAAGGAAGAGGATGCTTCTCATCACCTTCCTTGAATTTCTTGGATAATAAGACAAGCAAAATCTAATCTAGAGATCTTGTACCACTGGCCAAATCCCTAGTAATCAGCAGGAGCTCCAAGTTAGAACAGACCGCAACCACAGGCACTTTGCAAATGGCCTGCACACCTTTTAAGTGGTCAACTCAAGTCATCCAAATGGATTTTTAGACTAACATCTTTTAGCAGATTCTAGCTGTCCCCTTACTATTTTCCTAGAGCCTTCCATGCAGAGTAAATGGGTCCAATGAACCTAGGTTTCCTCCAGAAGCCTCACAACGGTCTTTTGTTTGGTGCTAACTTGCCCTTAGCAACACAGCCTAATCCTCCAGGTACTTCTGGGCTAGTCCTTGTTCCTTTTAAACCCCCAACCTCTCCCTCTACGCACAGCTGTGTAGAAGGACAGATCCTTGAGGGAACCAGCATCTTTGGACCGCTCCCACCTGGAGACCACTGAGTTGCTCAGCCAGCACTGCAGCCTCAATGGAAGGGCCAGATGCCTTTTTGCCAGAACAAACTCACAGTTGCTCTCACCTTCCTTCTATCAGATACGAGGGCCACTCTGTACTAACAGCAATAACAGTGATCATCTTTCCTTCCCTTCCATCAAGTGATCATTATAAACACACATTTAAAAGTTTTAGGTTGCCAGTGAAATTAATCTTGACAAGAATATTTTAGGGAAATGTAAAAATGCTTCTCACATAATGACAAGTGGGAATAAAAGCAGGATACAAGAGATCCCTAGCTTTGTAAATAGCTTACGTTTATGCATAGAAAAAAATACAGGAAGGAAATATATCACAATGGATTTCCTTAGTTGGTGGCATCAAAGAGAATTTTGTATTTTCTAAAAAAAAAATTCATTGGTGTTTCCATCATGGCTCAGCAGTTACCAAATCCGACCAGCATCCATGAGGATGCAGGTTCGATCCTTGGCCTCGCTCAGTGGGTTAAGTATCTGGTGTTGCTGTGAGCTGTGGTGTAGGTCGCAGATGCAACTCAGATCCCTCATTGCTGTGGCTGTGGTGTAGGTAGGTGGGTGGCTACAGCTCCAACTGGACCCCTACCCTGGGAACCTCCATATGCCATGGATGCGGCCCTAAAAAGACAAAAAGACCAAAAACAAAAATACAGTTTATAGGTATGCACCGCTTTTATAATCCATAAATTACTAATATTAATAAGTGGTGAGCACTGGAGAAGGCAGAAGAGGGAGAAATACATTAGTGCTACTTTCCATTCTCTTAGCACTGAAGTTTTCCTAAGTGTTTGGGGGGTGGATATTGAAGTGCAGGAGCTGTCCAGATCTGGCCCCGCCCTGACTGGGCTGGCCTGCCCAAGGACACATCTCTGGTTTCACCATGGAAATGTAACCACTTCTGGGGTGGAAGATAGGCAGTGCTAGCCACAGGCCAGTAGCCAAAAGCATGGGGTGAGGGGCAACCTTAGAATGCCCATGGAAAATACTAAATATGAGACTCTGGTACCATTCTGAAATCACTGCATTAGTGATCCAGAGTGTCTCTTCCTCCACACACGGCCATTATCCCCTTAACATTCATCAGGCAGTTGTGAATATGCCAGAGACTTACAGGAAATAAAGGGAATTGAGGTGTGCCTTGTGATGGATTGAAATAGTCCACCTATGCTGTATTACTACTACTCTGTCTGCTGCCCTTATTACCAGTACTGGTATCAGCGCTATTTCTACAAGTGCTCTTCTTACTATTATTAATCAATCCTTTAAGTTTGTAAACTGCTTAACAGTTTACAAAGTGCCTGGCTTTGCCTGATTAAAGATGACCCTGGACATGTCATTATGGGAAGGCAGAGGGAGGCTGGCACTTGGGATCTCAAAGGGAACAGAGCTGACTGACACTTAGGAATGGAGCAGAATTATCCATATTTTTTTTCATCCCCCAACTGCCTGGGCACCAGACAAATCCACCATCCCCAGCCACACCCATTCTCCCAAGCCGACTCTGCTCCAACTGTCCAGAGCTAGTTTAGGCAACTTCAAGGGTTAGAGACTAGGAGTGATGGTCTTTTATTTGGTCAGAGGAGCTGGATCATGCCCAAATCCTACGAAATGGGGTGGGAGGAGAGGAGAGAAGTGCTTTTCAAATTGGGCCATTGCCCCTGCCATCATCTTCCACCTTTTCACAGGAAGGCCCTGGAATGACCCAGACTCCTCCGTTTTTAGAGACCAAATTTTCCAGCGCCAGAGTTAAATGTTTAAAAACGACCGACTTTGACCTTAATCCCCAAAGTATACTCAGGAATGTATACCTAACCTTGTACCCCAATCAAAGGGCTCCCTTATCCTCAAGCCTAGCAGCCTGCTGGTCTGAGGACCAATGCTACAGCCGAGTGAGAACAAGGCAGGGAGGGGAAAGGGAATGGAGCACAGCTCAAGCCCAACCTTGAGCTAGCTCCCCTTTGAGATCGCTCTCTTCACCTGGCAACGGGGCCCCAGCAGAGCTCCGAGAGAAGAAAGTGGCATTCTGGAATCCATCTTGCTTGAGATGCTAAAGGCATCTTAGCAAACTGCCCTTTACCACTGGGGCCAAAGGAACTTGGGGAAAGGACTTTACAATAGGGATGCGGCCAGCTGGGGCGGGGTGGGGGCGAGAGATTAGGGAGAGCTCCGGTGCCAGCGATCCCTGAGGAGAGCAACCACTGGGCAAGCGGTGGGTGCGGGTGGCCCACCCGGGGTGCTGCTTCCCGCATTTGGACCCAGGTCCACCGGTAAGCAGTAGTAGCGGCAGTCGCCGCCAGGCCGGCTGGGTCCCCATCTGTCTGTCCAGCTATTTATAGGTGAGATTTACGAGGATGCGAGGGAAGAATGCGGATGACAACGAGTTCTGGAAGGTCTAATGCTAAAAGTCACACTTCTTCTGAAGCGCCCCCTCCCAGGTTCTCCTTCCCAGAGCAGAGCAGCACGGTCCCAGCCGGGGAGCGTGCGTTGCCGGCGCGCGGAGGCTATCGGCCGCGACCCCTGGGGCCCGGCCGCGGGGGAGGGGGGAGAATGGGGATGGGTGCTGAGCGGGAGACGGAGAAGACGGGGAGGTGGGGTCGGGGGCGCGGCGCCACGCAGCTCACCTGCCAGGCTGTTGTAGCAGTCGATCTCGATGGCTTCCACCGTCTTGCTCTGCTCCTCTGAGAGGCGGCCGGGGTTGGGGGCCCCGGCCGGGGAGGCCGAGCGCGAGTCCCGCTCCCGTTCCCCGGCAGCCGGCAGCAGCCCCTTCAGCTCCAGCAACGCCCTGTGGTATTTGCCGATGGCTTCGCGGAATTTCTTGTCCTTGTAGCACTGCGCCCCTTGGCTCTTGAACTCGTGCGCGCGCCTGATGAACTCGGCGGGCTCAGCCGCCGCCCCAGCCTGGCCCCGCGCCGGGGTCCCTCCGCCGCCGCCCGGGACGCACAGAGGCGGCTGCGGCCGCTGCGCCTCACCGGCCGCCGGCGGGCTAGGGTTTCCCTTGGCCCCGGCCGCCGAGCCCTTCCTCTCCATTCGGCCGCCGCCCGGCGCCCCGCGCGCGCCGCGATCCGCCCGTCGCCGCCGCTGCCGCGCCCTCCCGGGTTTAAAAGCGGCGGGCACCGGCCTCTCGCCTGGCGAGCTCGGCCGCGGCCGTGACACCCCGCGGCGGTCGGTCGCCCCGCACTCCCATTCTCCTCGCTGGCGGCGGGAGGCTGCTCTCTCCTCCTCCTCGGATTGCCTTCCCCTCCTTCCCTCCTTTCCTCCCTCCCTCCCCCACTCCCGCGCCTCCCGCCCGCCCTCCTCCTCGCCCTCCTCCCCTCCCACAACCTGCGGTGGTGGCGACCTGGCCCTCGAGCGCTTCGGGGCTAGCGGTATAGGGGACGGAGGGCCCGATGGGGTTGGCGGTGATTGTCGCTGACCCGGAAGAAGCTTGGCTCGTTTGAAGGAGGGGAGGATTAATGACAAAGACGGGCCCGTTCTTTCCCATTCAATCAGGGCTTGGGAGAAGCGGCTAGTATGAAAGACGCATCTGGGAAGGGTGTGTGTGTGTGTGTGTGTG